>OV815275.1:33325303-33925303 GCA_929108145.2 Limnephilus rhombicus | reverse complement strand
GTTTGTTGGGTCAGTGCATCTATACCTTTATTTGTATTGTTGGGTAATATGGCTCACTGGGACAGGGTAATAAGCTGCGTGCGGCGTATTACCCCACAATGCACATCGGGTTCTACAAAGCTTATAATACGAATACACCGTGCTTACTTTAAGTAATTTGATTTTGATTATTGATATAAAAGGCGTTGTTTTACGATATTTGCCTTTGTTGAATTATTTGAACTGGTGCCATATTTCTCAGGTTGTTGGTGTCATGTTCCCGAGGGCTTGGGTCTACGCATTATTATTTTTTTTCATTTTACTGTTTTGATGTTAAAAATTCTTTTTCGTGATTAAATATCAAAATTTTTCACAAAAAGAATTTAATTTCTAATGTTCATATTGGTAGAGCTAATCTCACTGAAAGAAATCGGTGCCGTATTCATCCACATTATATTCGCACGCTGGGATTTGAACTTGAAAAAAAAACACCGAGTGGCCTTGACTTAGAAAATCAAGTGAGAAGCCACTGTGCTAATTTCATTTCGCCAAGCTCACCGTTCAAGAATTTTACTGCTTCTGCACACAGCTAATTATTATTGTTACGAAAATGAATCTAAAACGATTAAATTATGAAATTTTATCACATTGTTTTCTTCAAACGCCGGCTTTCTGTAATAAATCGTATAATTCAGAAGATTCCCACTTTATAATAAAATTACAACATCGTGGCCGCACTTGGTCGAAGAATTCGAGAACATAGAGTTTTTATTCTCTCAGTAAGTTTGCGTCTCGGGGACATTATTCAAAATTACCGCAAAGAGAGACAATTTTTCTCAATTAGAGCCCCCGTTTAATTTGCCACGTTAACCGCTACGGTTCATTATTCTATCGCAAGGAAAAGTAAATGTTTTCAATTTAAAAATGCATTAACTACCAAAACAAAGTACCTACTAATGGGAAAGAAATTGAAGATTTTTAATTGAAATTTAGTCTATTTCATACCTATTAAATTAGCATTTAAATATAATATTAAAATGGGTACATTTGTATTGGCATCTCTTAATACTTTGAGGGGGGATTTACGCAATTTCCTTTGTGCTTAGAGAATAGAACGATTTCGTTCGTATTACTACAAAATATTTCAGTTTATGAATATGTTTATTCATTCTTTGAGTGTAATCTCACAAAGACATCACATTGTGATTTTAACACGTTGGGAACGCTGTATTTATTAGATTACACATAGGTCAATAGTTTTTAGAGTAATATGGTACAAACGTCATCTTAAGATTTGAGAATTTCACAGCATTTTCAGTGTTATTGAGATTTTTTTGGGGTAATATGCCGAGTAGCACTTCATCCTTTAGCCTTCATTCGCCCTGATGAATATTGCAACATTTGTCTGAAGTTGGCTAAAGCAGAAGAAAATCCAACATGGCACAATAACCCAAACATTTATGTAGATAACTGCTGATTTGCCGGTACATCGGTAAGGCTTAATTTTGATTACGTATAGTTATGTTTTGCTGTCCAGAAATACGAAGATATTAGTGCATAAAACATTTATCATACCAGTACTCACACACGCAGCTGAGACGTGGGTACTAACTAAGAGGAATAAGCGACCACTGGACGTTTATGAAAGAAATATTCTGAGGCGCATCTTCGGACCGGTTCTAGAAAATGGATTTTGGCGCAGACAATACAACAATGAGCTGTATACTTTGTATAAGGATTTAAACGTCACAAAATTTATAACACTGGGAAGACTTCGGTAGCTGGGTCATGTGGAGAGAATGACCGAGCATCAAGCACCAAAGTCCCTGCTGAACTCAAGACCGATAGGGCGAACGAGCCTGGGAAGACCAAGGTTAGGATGGAGCGACAACGTCCTCAAATATATATTTACCGTGGAGCTTGAGAGAGCTGGCACAAAACGGAGATGTGTGGAGGAAGACTCTTGAAGAGGCCAAGACTCATCAGGGGTTGTAGAGCCAAGAGTGATGATGATGATAGTTATGTTAGGTTCGGAGTGGTATGGTATGTTTAGTATGGTTGGGTTAGAACGGTATGGTTACGTTTTCACTGGTTTTGTGAGGACTAGTTACATTAAGTCAAGTTTTGTTAGGTTGGGTAGGTTTAGTTTGACGTTGTTAGATGTCATCGGTTCTTAGTTTGATAGGTTTGGTTGATGATGTTAGATTTCTTTATAGATAAGTTTGCTCTTATAGACTTGGTTTGGGTGCGGTTAGGTTGAATAGATAATGAAATGATGTTACATTTGGTTAACTTACGGTTTATTAGACTAATTTGGTTGATGGTAATAGGTGGATAATTGTATGCAAGTATTGAAAGAGGTGGGATTGGGAGCGAAATTGAGAAATCTGAAAGTGTGATATATGTTGTATGATGATGCAATGCTGATGATGTGGTGCTGATTTCTAACAGTATGGATAATCTCTAATATCTCCGGTGAATGAAGTATGTATGATAAATGATTTTATGATGAATTTAGTAAATCCAGAGTCATGGTGTTGGAAAGAGAGTATGAAAACATTGTGCAATATAGTTGTGAAAGAAGAATTCTTGATGCAGGTGGATGAATTTGTGTATCTGGGAAGTATGTTTACCAGATATGGGAAGGCTGATGCAGACATTGAAAGAAGGGTAAATGCAGGTATCTTCATAAATATAGGATTGAACGCCACTGGCCCCAACAAAAAACTGTCCAAAGAAGCGAAGCTATGCGTCCACAATGGAGTGCTGGTACCTACACTGATGTATGGCAGTGAGGCATGGAACTGGCAGAGGAAGGATACAAGTAGACTGAATACTCTACAAATGAGATTCGTGAGGCGCATGTGTGGTAAAAGTATCTTTGACCACGGGAGAAATGCGGATATTCGCAAAGAATACAAGACATATTATATGACGGTTTGGGCATGAAGAGCGAATGAACGAGGAAAGGAGCGTAAGAAGAACACATGACGCTAATGTAAATGGTAAAAGAAGTCGGGGGCGCCCGAGGGAGACATGGTACGAGTAAGTAAGTCTTACTCATACATATGTACTTAATAATTGAGTCGGGCCATGTCAAGGGTCAGCATAATAGAAGAGTTTTTTTACATGAATACCGCACACGTCTGGAGCCAGTGAGACTCTGGCATCCACAATTGGAGTATGTTGTGAGGCTGAAGGTAGTGGGGAGAGGAAGGAGATATGGAAGAGGAAGGTGGGGAAGTACCTGGATATTCAGATCTGGTCACCAAACACGGCTAAAGCCATTTCAAGCAACGTTTCAATTCTGAATGGTGGTCTTACACCAGGGCGATACTGAAAATATATTCCACTATGGAACGTGCCGCAAATATACTATATATTATTTTAAATGAATAAATTGTGAAATAACACAAATTAAGCAAATAAAATGTATTTGCCACGCCGGGATTTGATCCCGTGACCTTCGGAATGGTAGTCAAGAGCCTTACCGCTGGACTTCGCCAGCCGTAGTATGAATGAAAGAGACGATATATGAATGTGAATGAGGCAAATAGTGTCCTCTCTACCCCTACGGAGAAATGGCGTGATGGTTAGTTAGTTTTTTTAGTTAGTGTTCGATTTGATCGGTATTAAGGTACAATAGGTTTGGTTTGAAGATGATCGGTCTCGTTGGGTGATGGTTGGTATTTTCAATAACACACCAAGATATTTAAACCATTTTTTTTTTAATTAATAATTTTTTGGGAGCGTGGATAGTATGTAGATAAGTATTTAACTTTTAATTTGGAATTGGCTTGATGATACTTTTAGCAATTTTTTCACGTAGCCTTACAAAACTGCATAACAAAATTATATAACAAAATGTCACTGCACGTTACTGAATATTAGATTCCTACCTATCTGTCTGATTTATTGTCTACTACGGCTAAAACTAAACGCCAAATGATAAATGCCGGCTTGTGGCAGATAATTGCATAAAACCGTATAACAATGTTCATTTGGAGACCGCGGTATTGCGAGTGTTCACGTTTTAAATTTGAAATACGTTTCAAAGTAGACGTTTAGATTGTTCCACTCTGCGGTGAAAGGTTTGTGGGGTAATGGTGATTTATTTCGCCCCCATATCTTTACATACTCCGCGCGCCTCCTACAAATTCTGTCGGGACCGTAATACAACTAGGAAACTACCTTTTTTCAGTCGATTTTTAAGACTCCCCACTAAAACTTTTATACAAGCTTGTATGAAACTCCAAAATAAGTATGTTTTTAATGTTAACATTGTATACGCAATTTATATTACAATTTCTTGGTAGCTCTTTTGCACCCTTTTTCATATTTCTTTATCGGAAATAATTTTATGAAGATGCGTTTTTGTTTTATTTGGGTATGATATTAACTTTAACCTAACAATATACACTTAGTTACTTGATCTAAAGTAAAGATTGTTTTCTTTTGTTTAATGAACAAATTTTGACCTTAGAGCCAATTCTAGCTTTCAGAATGCGTCACTACTATGAACTACTGCCTTTCAATCCAGATCTAGATCGCAGTACATATTTTAGTCCGTGACCAAGACAACGAAAATTATTGTCAAAAAAAGTTACGGTAAGAAAGATACGGTAAAAGACAAGGTAAGCGGAGATATCAGCTTATCCAGGGAACAAACTGGAAGTCAACCGCTAAGGACAGGAGGAGTTGGTTGCGAATGTTACGAGGGGCCAAAGCTCGATATGAGCTGTAGCGCCACCAATCCAGAGAGAGAAAAATGTTAAAAAAAACTATTTTCGGTTGTCTATGATGAGCGACGTTCCTTCACAATATAATTATAATAGTTACAATAAAATGTTACAAGACAATAATATAATGAAAACCAAATAACTTCGTTTAAATCACTATATTATTAACAATATCAACATGTTTCAATAACAATGTTATCTTGATCAGGACAGGATGTCAATTTAAAAAATAAATGACAAAAAAGTATAGACAAATAAGAAGAATTAGAACAAAGACAAAATATTAAAAATGAGATTTGATTAATTGCTTAAAAAATCTCATACAAATAGTTATATAAAATTAAATATAAAAATTATTTTAGAATATTTAAAATTGCATTTAAATAATAAAAAACTTTTAAAACAAACAATAAAAACAGGTAGTCCAAATAACAAAATAATTAATTATAATTAATGTTGGTATTAAAAAGAAAATAAATTTAAAAGGTGGCTATTTTTAAAAAATGTTTGGTTATTTATAATATTTAATTTACTATTAACGCTTTTTCTAATTTCTAAATTATCTAATGGTATGCCCGTAATGTTTGTTGTTGACAAAATAATAAAATTGCGTATTTGCGAAAAATGTGTAAAAATCTGTTGTCGTTCATTTTATGCCTTCCTAAAACATACTCTTTTCGCTAATATTACATGTTATGTTGGTTGCACTAACAACTATTTACTTTATCTTAGAGACATCCACATTAAATTCACAACAATTATTAACTAAATTCAGACGATACGCCTATTTATTAAAAAATAATATTAGCTATAGGTGGTTTTGACGATGAAATTATTTTTCATTAGAGTTATGATGAAATTTTTCTATGGAATCAAAATATTAAATGACGATAAGTATCACGTAAAGGTGTACAAACGAAATGTCTATCGTTATTAGACTGAATCGAAAACCCCTGCTTAGTGAACACATCAGAAGCGAATTGAAGATACAAGGCAGGCCGTTTTCCCTTTGATAAAGTTTCCATGGTTCCCTCCATCGATGGTTGAATTCGATGAAAGTCCAATAAAGGTCGTATCCCATTCTACTCATCCAAGCACTCGCGATAGGTGTAAAAGGCCTTTATCATTTCGAAATGATCGATTATGTAGAGTGAGTCAAGAAAATGTAGAAAAATGGAAAGCGCTATGATCGTTTAAATGGCATAACCAGGATCATTCAAATGCAAAACGTAACAAAAAATATCATCATCCAAGAGAACATTTTTTAGAAATTAGTGGAATCTCCTGAAAGGAGATGATTCTACTTTTAATATCCAAACATGTTGTTATTTTCAATTTTAAAATACGGAAAGATAACAAAGCCGTGTAAAGGATTTTTTTGAAGTGAAACTTCTATAGCTCCGCTATGATTTGGATTTCGGATGAAACGAAAATGACGATTACTGCACCTGCGACGCACAACTGAGCTCATTGACCACTTTGATTATGATTTTTATTGGTTGAGATCGTTTACGTAAAGTTTCACTTCTACCGTGTGTAAACTGCACTCGATTTTTTTTTTGCATACAGTAGGCCCTGAAAAAAAATCCTCTCAGAGCCTATGTCATCTTTGGGGAATCTGTGTAAAGGGTGGAGGTGAAGGAAAGAGATGAAGTTCTGGGAAGGAAAAGGTATGAAGGGTGAGTAAGAATCCGGGGTTCAGAGTATCCAGGAGTGACAGATGTATGAATCTATCCATCCCACTGCGGTACGAGGCGATGTTCCGAGAGACACAAAAGAAAAAGAGGAGAGGTCAAAAGGTATTCCTTAACCTATCCGGTCTGCCACACAGTTGGTGGGCGATGCATTCGCCGCCAAGACCCGAATGAACCACTTGACCAACCACGTGACCTATAGCAGAGATGTTGGTAATCCAATAAATGGTTCCCGGTGCAGACAATTTTTTTTAAATACTTTAGAAGAATCGCGCACAAAGGAAAGTACTAAAACTTATTCCAAAATCGATGTTACTTGAAGTTGCCAAAGTAATGAAAAATTTAAGTTCCATTTTTATTCAAATTTCTTCGCTTTCTTGACGTACTGAAATTATTAATTTACAACAGCAAAGGCGGAAACATACTTGTGTGTTGTGGTGTGTCGGGGTGCTTACTGTCGTGACGGTGAGTGTGCACACTAATGTGTAGTGTCGGGGCGTGCTCTGGCGGTATTTCTGAACAGTAGTTATCAAACCTTTGCAGCGTTTAAATGTGCATAATGCTTTTTTCTGATTAGGATAGTGATTTTGATGAATTCAATTTCTCTTAGCACTGAAACAGCTTGAGGTCAAAAGAAAAAAGTATAAGGTTCACACTATAAACAAAGAGAGACAGCACATAGGATAATTTCATCGTCTTTCAAAGAAATAGAGAGTGACGATGAGAAATTCCATCAGTACTTTAGTTTACTTTATTTTGAAATCAGTAGATAGGTACGTAACATTCTGAAATCCAAAAATGCATAATAGGGAACTCCAGTGAAAAATATTATGGCTTAAAAAAAATATGTTCATATGGATCAATGAACGCTGACTCTAGATATATATAAGTTTTATTTAATAATATTAAACGCAGAGTTTTTAAAAAAATATTAAAAAGTCCATTTTTAAACCTCTAGTCAAAACACAGCGTCAAGTTGGCATTACTGAAATGGTTAGTGTTGATGTCACTGTTCCTCGTGTCGTGACTTCACCGTAAAGTCATTGGATGGAAAATGTACGTGAATGTAGGAATGACACAAGCCATTGTATTAATTTATTCGTTTATTTACAAATCTACTGTTTATAGAGATCTAGTTGTTGTGCTTATTGAAACATTATTAGGCCTAAATAATTCAGTATCAAAAATAGGTATCTCTATTAATTAAAATATTGAAAAACGTTAAATTGTACGAAAAAACCGTATAAATATGCTATATCATAATGCTACCTACTACTTCACGGCCCAATCAAAATGGCCGCAATCGATCAGCTGATATCGTTTGCCTACACATTTGTGGGTGATTCTTCGTTTTTGATAATATTGATTTTAAAAGCTAAAAAATAATAATTTCAAATAATTTTTATACCACTCTCCCGTAATAATATTCAAAAATATTATAATATAATAAATATAATATAATGAATAAATAATTCCACCTAAATAATGTTTTAACTTATCGAATAGTATCATCTTTCTTCCGTATACGATGATCTTGTACAAAATGACAACACCTGTTGAAAATAAAAATAACTTTTCAGGAGTCACACGATTATAGACATGCGGTGGTTTTCGGGGAATCTTGAAAAATTAAAACTTTAACAATTATTTTAACTATTAAAACTAACTCTAAAAAAATAAAAATGTATGGAGTTATTTAAGTAAGAAGGTCATTATTCAAAAAAAAAAAAAATGGACTGGAGTTCTCTATTATAACATTTATTTTATTTTGAACCAGATGGTACCCGGCATGCGTTGGAATGCCATTCAAAGAAATAAATTGATTCTCCCTGCATGTCCTTTCCCGTGCGTCCCCGTACCCATCCACCTTCCTCGCCTTCCACCTCCCTCGTCTCGTCCCTCTCCGCGAAACTCACCTTCCCCCTGCCTTTCCACCCTGCCGCTATAACATATGCAATGTTCACATTTTCATTTATACAAATTTCATACAGCCAGATGTTATCATTATGTATATCCCTTATGTTATTCTGATGTACGAGTTATATCAATGTAAAGTTTCATTAAAATCCATTCAGTGGTTTGTGCGTGAAAGAGTAACAAGCCCATATACATCCATACAAACTTTCACGTTTATAATATTAGAAAGATTGTATTTTTCCTTTAGAGGGGTGAAGACAAACGTTCACCGTTTGTCCCATTTTCGACCGTTGACGTTTACTGTGTAAGAAAGAGGAACAGCATTACATGTTTAAGAACAAAAGCAAAATAATCAGCGCATTGATATTTGATGTTTTTGAATTTTTGGAATCCACTCAATTTTATACTTATCACAATATTCCTGCAGCTCTTTCGAAATACAAAAATTCATTCCATACAATTTTTTTTCATAATATTTTTATCGTGAATTTTTCCAATGTTTTGATAGCTATTCTGCTATTTGGGGCGGAGACAAATCCAACAAATCAAATATCATAAAACTCGGTCCAGCCGTTCTCGAGTTATAAATGGTGTAACTAACCCGACACGTTTTATATATTATAAGATTTTTCCAAACGCCCATTATTTGAATATATTGGATGTAACAGCACGTACCCTAAAGATTTTTACAGCAAGCGCGTTTGGAGTCCAAAGGAGATGTCGTTTTGCTGTCTGATGATATTTTTTTCCATTATTTTTTTTTTCAATCACATATCGCCAATGATACCACTCTATACGTCACGGCGGGATCAGGTGATACGCTCGTTGTTTCGTGTGTTACCGTGCTACTGGAACGAGACGGAGTGCTTTTCACGTAACTTGCTAGGCTGTACCCGACTTTTCAGTTGCGACAATATTTTTAATGATTTTAGATTTTCACGACCAAAAGCATTTTCGTTATTTATTTTTTGGGAAGTTGCACCGTGTTGCGCTACCTCCTTCTTTAGCCAACGTTTCGAACAGCGTTACAGTGTAGGCAGATGTGCAGATGATGGAAACTGTAACGCTGTCCGAAACGTTGGCTAAAGAATGAGGTAGCGCAACACGGCACAACACCCCAAAAATAAATAACAATAAATATTGTTTATTGTTTTTAATTGAAAAAAAAATATCATCGGATAGCAAAATGATCAACATTTTTTACTCCAAATATGCTCAGGAATCAATAGCTGGTTAAAATCCCCCGGGTCCGTGATATAGATCCCCATGTATATCTACATATTTCCTTGTTTAAAAAAAAAAAACAAAGGTATATTTAGTTTATATATCCCGTGATTTTCCATGGCATGTGAAAAAACTAATTATTACGGTTTTGGGTCTGTGTAACTCGGGTTTAACTAACTCGGATTTGCTTTGGATTTAAAAGTCATTTTTAATCTTGGAACTGATTGTGTGAAGAATTCAGACAAGCGGCGATAAAATACATAGCTTTAATTTGAACAAAAAATTAATTTTACCATCATTTTCAAAATTGTAATTATACTATCCCATGATTTTCCACGTATCTATTTTCTAGTATCCTCGAAAATACTATTCGGTAGTTTATGTTATTTTATTTTATAAACAATTTCGGCTTCATAAATTCTACAATAATTATAATATTCCGTGAGTACCTATTGTTCCAAATTATTTTTAGGTACGTTGTGGGCTTAAAGAGAAGTGGATGTTAAAATTGTTTTGTTGCTTCGGGACGAGGATTTGAGTAATATTGTTTCATAGGTCCGGGCAATTGAATTAAATCAATATTGTTTATAGTTCAGGATAAATACTTTGGTTTTGTCCATTGCACTCTACCTCGCTACGTAGTGTATTTTAATAAGAAGTGGGGTATATTTAAAATTATATTTTTTTAACAGAAAATTACAATCCGAGGTAGGTAAGCAAAAAAAAATGTAAATGGTGATTGGGCTATGAAAATTTCGAAGAATTTCTAGTATTAAGTTCTAACCATTTTAAAATAAACAGGTAAAAGATAAGAAAGTGACATCTACCGACTTTTTAGTTTCACTTCTCCCGCGTGTGAATTGCACACTCTGATTTTTTGAAGTGAAACTTCTTTAGCGATTTGAAATTCGAATGAAATGGAAGTGCGTCACAAAACATTATGATTTGAGGGTCCTCGGCTCTAATATAATGCGGTAATGCGGTATCTGCGGTCAGAGAGACAGCCATCCAGCGAACGGAGGTTCGAACCCTACGAAATCCAAAAAAATATCATTTTGTTTTATTGTAGAAAGCAATCACTTTGTGGTTTGACATATTTAATAAAATAAAATACTTTTTTGTTTAAAACCACGAAATTTATTTATTTACGAACCGACCGGTTTCGCTTTATTAAAGCTTCATCAGGAAACAAATTATTTGTACCCTGATGAAGCTTTAATAAAGCGAAACTGGTCGGTTCATAAATTAACAAATCTCGTGGATTAAACAAAAAAGTATTTTATTTTATTAATCATTTTTATTTTTGTGAAATCAATATCCAATCTTGAAGCCATTTTAAAATAAACAGGCAAAAGAAAAGAAAGCGACAACTAGCGATTTTCTAGTTTCACTTTTACCGCGCAATACTGCACACTCTGATTTTTTAAATATAAATTTACACCCTTCAACTTATAAACACGTACAAAACGATAGTAAATTATGAAAAATTGTTTTTTTTTCTTTGGCTTCGCAAATAGAAAGCATAAAAAATGAAAATGACAATTATCTTATGTTTTTTTTCGCGCAAATTGAGACAAAAATGAATGTGAAACTTTACACTGCCTACGTGACCGTCTATTTTTTATGAACCCATAGTATAACTTTTCCTTTTTCAGCGCTAGATGGACCAAGAATTTTAATTTGATGTCACGTGACGATTATATTCTCGCAAAAGCAATTAAACAGACAGGTAGATTTGCATTCAAGGGCCATTTTTTTCATTAACACTATATTTGTAAGGTTAAAAAGCTAACTCAAATATCAACTCACTCAAAACTCCAAAAACTTTTAAAATAAAAAATAAGAACTCCCATTAAACATTAATCCGTGCATTTGATAATATGCAAGTACCACACACAAAGAATATGAAATTTCAAAGATAACCGAGCCGTGAACACGTAAAACAAAACTTTGAACAGGAGTGGTTGAGCATAAGTTGAATGAATCGCAATTTGCTCGCAATAGACTAGGTGGGTATAATGTTGCGCATTAATACGCGGCGCTCTGGCTTTCCGGCGGCGGCGTCCCCACTGCAGAAAGTATATTGCGTTATTAACAGAACCCCGCTGGGCTCGCCATGTTTGAGTAATCTCAATGGATCCACTGCGCAGAACAAACCAAAAGAGCAAAACAAAAAATCGTACAAATTAAGGACGATTTATTAAGTTTACCCCTGTTGGGTGGGAAGTAAGAGCGCGGAGTTATTACAGTGGATAAACTAAATTACATTTAAAGAGTACACCACTGAGATATCCGGCAGTTATCAGCGACTTTAATCGTACAAAATAGCAGCTCTTTTATAGTAACTCCGAACGGATCGCTGGACCGCTTTGTTAGTTCCTGTTATTATTATTACAACACTTAACTTGGCAGTTCTTTTATCATTATTTGTAACATTAATTTGTTAAGTGATGCTATTTCTTCGTGACCGTGGCTCGGATAGTTATTGTTTTCATAGTGTTAAAAAGAGATTATTATTAAACGTTGTGATAGCGCGGGTTGCACAGAAAAAGCTCGGGTTCAAAAAACACGTGGCAGCCAGTAGTTAAAATGCATTATCTTTATTAAGGCAAGTCGTCCGTGGCGGTGCGGAGAAATTTAACTGAGGGCTTTGAAAAATTGAAAGGTTAAATGCACAACGTAAACGATCATAATTTTTGCTCAAAATTATACATTCACCCCTCAGACCTCGATCGTATTATGTCAGAGGGTCAAAATATTTCAATGGATTTGTTCTGAAAATATCTTAAATCTAAAAACTGATTTGAAAGGTGATAAAATACGCTTTCAAATTTTATTAATCTTAATCAACATATTATTTTTTTCGGTATAAACATTTTGCATGCAATCATCAAAAAGTTTCAAAAATGGCTCACTTTACGTGCTTTCTAACTAATAAGTCATATTTGTTAGGCAAATGTATTATAAACGATATTGTCATCTCACTTTTTTGACAAAATAATTAATGTAAAAAATCAGAGTGTTGTAGTTCACACGCGGTAGAAGTGATAAACTAGAAAGTCGCTAGACGTTGCTTTATTTTTTTTTGCTTGTTTTTTTAAAGAGGTTTGAAGATCGGATATTGATTTCACAAAATAAAAACGTTTTTTTTTTGGAACCCCCGCGCGCTTGACATCTGTCCCTCTGTTTGCTGAACTTCTTATCCTTGCCAACTACGCTATTGAAGGCACGCGCCGAGGTGCGAATTTACAGTATTATATTAGAACCGAGATTTTATGTAGAACTGCGTTGAGAAGCATTTCCGTTTCACCCGAATTTCAAGTCACTAACGGCGGTAAAAAAGTTTAACTCAAATTGCGTACGGAAACTTTGGTTTTGTACATTTTTGTACAACATTTTACTTATTTTTTTTTAAATTTTAATATAAAGCGTGGTGTTTTCTCTTTCTAGCACCGTTTATATCGTATTTCTTACAGTGATAGTAAGGGAGACACAATGATTTATACGAGACGTATATGAGTTGTTCGGAAAATTCCTATTTGCCTGAGGGGTTAAAAAAATCGATTATCAATTATTAACGACCAACGTCAGCTCTAAATCAACTCCGTTTGCAAAAAACTGCTCCGCTTATTCAGTCTACGATGTAAAATAAAACATTTTTTGTCATGCTCCTCGCCAAATTATTTCATTCCGTTTGTTAAAAATTATTTAAAAAGCTTTGAAATGGTATTGAATAACCGTTAAATTAGCTTTCCAATCTAAAAACAGTTGTCAGTAGTGACCGCGTGTAGGTCTGGTGAAAACCGTTCAGAAATGAAACGTCAGTGAAATAACTTTTGCGATGTTTAATTAATCATTCTGAATTTCCAGGTAATTCCGATGTTTCCTTTGATTCCCCACTCCTAAATCTGTTTACCTCATAATATTTCCAGGTTTGGAGCGCGCTGAGCAATATGCTGGAAAATATTTCGGTAATTCTCCGACTATGCGAAAATCAGGCTTTCAATCATTTTGTGGTGGCCATCCAACCGCTAGCTTCAGGACATTTTGTTGTTGGTGAGAAAAATTATTATTAGGTATGATTTTAGATTTTCACGGCCAAAAGTATTTTCGTTATTTATTTTTAGGGTGCCATGCCGTGTTAGGCGACCTCCTTCTTTTGTCAAGGTTTCGGACACTGCAACGCTGTCCGCAACGATGGCTAAAGAAGGAGGTGGCGCAATTTAGCATAACATCCCAAAAATAAATAACGAAAAATAAAATTATTATTGTTTTAAAGAAAGTGTTTACATCACTGGAATTATATTATTTCTTATTATAATACAAGATACTCGTCTGTAGCTAATTTGGACAATTAATAAACATTTTTTTACTAATCCTGGCGTAGAAAGGTAGTAGATGTGAGCCCTGGTGATTTAAATTCAACTCCTCCCTTGAATCTTTATGTCTCTGTTTCCGCTTCCCTCTATTTTAGCTGATATTTTTTTTGTTGAAACGTGTATTTATATTTATTTTTTTCGATTTTTCACTTTAACTTAACATAAAACGCAACTTCATAAATATTATGTAATCACAAATTGATTATTATTTTTTTTTTACAGTGATTACCGCACAAGAATCTCAACTGCTCCCGTCTGGAGCCAGTGAGACTATGGCATCCCCAATTGGGGTATGTTGTGAGGCTTAAGGTAGTGGGGAGGGGAAGGAGGTGGGGAAGAGGAAGGTTGGGAAGTACCTGGCTATTCAGATCTGGTCACTAAACACGGCTAAAGCCATTTTCAAGCAACGTTTCAATTCTGAATGGTGGTCTTACACCAGGGCGATACTGATAGTATCTTCCAGTCTGGAACATGCCGCAAATATACTATATATTATTTTAAATGAATTAATTGTGAAATAACACAAATTAATCAAATAAAATTTATTTGCGCATGCCGGGTTCGAACCCGCGACCTCCGGATTGTGAGTCAAGAGTCTTACCCACTGGACTACGGAGGTCGTCTTTTGTTTAATGTGAAAACTAAAATCTTTAAAGTTGATAGGTATTCAATGTGGTTATTTTTATTATTATTTCCGTAGTCGAGGGGTAAGGCTTTCTAATTTCATTGTGATATTTTACAATGAATTTATTTTAAAATAATACATGGTATATTTGCGGTCCGTTCCAGAGTGGAAGATTCTCCCAGAAACGCTCTGGCATGAGACCACCATTCAGAATAGAAACGTTTTTGTTATTTGGTGAAAAGCCAGGTATGAAAAGCCAGATACTTCCCCACCTTCCTCTTTTTTTTTTACGTTAACTCCACGCAGGAGGCCCTGAGGAAAACAATTTCCCTGAGGGAAATTGTTTGGAAAACAATTTCCCTCAGGGAAATTGTTTTCCTATTCCCATCCGGGATGCTGTGTGGAGGGTCTTTTTGAGGGAAGGAAGGAATGAACATTGGTCTTGAAGAGACCCATGTTGTAGGAAGGAGGAAACACAGAGGCCGGCAAATCATTCCACAGCCGAGCTGTTGAACACAAGAACGAGTCGGAGAAACGACCCGTTCTCATGTGGCAAATGTCAACCGTGTACAAATGTTGGGCACGCGTTTGGCGTGTTTCCCGACTATGCACCGGTGCTGAAGGGATCAATGATGCTAGTTCCTCGGAGCATCTTCCATTGTAATTCCGGTAGAACAAGGATAGCATTCCCACCCGACGCCTGTGCTCTAAAGATTGCAATCCGTCTGTTAAGATGGTAGAATCTATCAAACGGACTGCCCGTTTCTGCACAGAGTCGAGGGTATTTTTCAGGTATTTTGGAGCTCCAGACCAGAGGTGGCTGCCAAATGAAACCGTGGGGCGCACTTGTGATTTGTACAGGGTTAGCAGTTGTGTACTATTAAAGTATCTGCGGGCCCTGTACAGTACGCCCAGTTTCTGTGAGGCTAACTTTACTCTGGCTTCGATGGAGCCCCCATACCTGAGCTGGTCACTTAGGGTTACACCAAGCATTTCGATGGAGGGCCTGTTCGGAAGATTGCTTCCGTTGAAAGAGACTAGATTTTCATTTCGATCCCTTTTAGACGTAATCAGACAAGATTGGGTCTTTGAAACATTAAATGCAACGAGATTATTTTTACCCCAAGAGAAAACACTCTCGAGGTAACCGTCCATTCTTTGCTTCAAAGCCCTACGAGCTGTTGGAGTTTGTGAGCCCTTTGGGGGCTTGTCAAACAAAAAGCTATCATGAACTGTACTGTCATCCGCGTAACAGTGAATTGGTGCACATGACAAAAGGTCGTTGATGTGCAACAAAAACAAAGTCGGAGACAGAACCGATCCCTGCGGGACGCCAGTATCGAGTGTGAGGAAGAGGTGAAACCATCGACTACCGTCTGAATCGACCTCTCCCTCAAGAAGTCGGCAATCTACGTACACAAGGATGCGGGAATTCCGTAAGAATGCAGTTTGTTGACAAGTCCTCGGTGCCAAACCCGGTCAAAGGCCTTGGAGATGTCCAGTGCAACCGTTTGGGTTTCACCGAAACGTTCCAGGCATCGCCCTCAAACATGCGTCACATACGCGAGAAGATCACCGCACGAGCGGTTCCGCCGGAATCCGTATTGACGATCGTTAATAATTTTGTTCTTCTCGAGGTATGTGAGCAGTTTGTCGTTGATCACACGTTCCATCACCTTAGACATAACTGATGTGATCGCTATTGGGCGGTAGTTGGCCGGGTTGGAGCGGTCACCCTTCTTTGGAATAGGATGGATAACCGCTTTTTTCCAACCAGAGGGCACAGAGCCAGTCTTCAGGGACATTTAAAAAAGCTTCGTCAAAATTGGAGCTATTTCTGCAGCGCACCTCTGCAGTACCAGGGCAGGTATTCCGTCAGGCCCACTAGCTTTATTAACATCAAGCCCTCGTAAAACATGGAGTACTTCCCGATGCCGGATCCTCAGCTTTTTCATACGAAAGCCGCAGTGAGGGACCGACGTCGGGACAGCACCTTGGTCATCGAGGGTTGAGTTATCCGCAAACATTTTACCTAGTAAGTTAGCCTTTTCGGTGGCGGTGTTTGCTAGTGAGCCGTCAGGTCTGGTAAGAGGTGGCAGACTGGATTTGCAGAAATTGCGACCTATAGAGCCCGCAAGCGACCAGAATTGCCTGCTGCCATGCGGGCATGCAGCCAGCTTTCTGCTGATCTGCTGGTCGTGCTCAAATTTTGACCTATTTATGATTCTCTTGGTTTCCTTTGCCATTTTGTTGTAAGCTGTTCTGTCTTCGGGTGTTCTAGATGTGTTGTAGGCTCGGTAAGCCGCGATTGTCTTGCTCAACATATTACCGTCCCCATTAACTTCAGCCTCACAACAACCCCAATTCGGGATGCCGTATTCACACTGGCTCCAGACAGTAGCAGTTGGTATTTTTGTGCGGTATTCACATTAAAAAAATCAGATTGTGCAATCACACGCAGTAGAAGTGAAAGTGAATCTTCTTTTATTTTGCCTGTTTATTTTAAAATGGTTTGATACAAAAAAATTGGATATGGATTTTACAAAAATAGAAATGTTTTTTTTTTGGATTCGGTAGGTTTCGAACCTCCGTTCGCTGGATGTCTTTCTGGGCGCTGAGAGTCGGGCGCTTTATACCGTGGCGCTATTGGAGGCCCGTGCGTAATCGTGAATTTACCGCATTATATTAGAACAGAAAACCGTAAAATAAAAAATAATAAAAAATTGTGACGCATTTCCGTTTCATCCGAATTTCAAATCGCTAACGGGTTAAAGAAGTTTCACTTCAAAAATATAAATCGTGGTTTTATTTTATACTAGCTGGTACCCGACATGCGTTGTAATGCCATTCATAGAAATAAATTGATTTTCCCTGCATGTCCATTCATAAAAATTTCATAACACCAGAGCTTACCATTATTTATAGCCTATGTTACTCGCTAATAATGTGGCTTTCTATTGGTGAAAGAATTTTTAAAATCGGTTTAGTGGTTTAGACGTGAAAGCGTAACAAACAAACACACGCACTTTTGCAATTTTAATATTAGTGTGGATAGATTGTGGTTATCCCCATCCATTTGTCACTCTATGTTTATGTATGCCACTAATGCAAACACTTAATGTAATGGTGATCTCTACGTACATTCATGTTCTGAAGTAATATTTTTTATCTTTTATTAAAACTTTTGAAGTAATGATGTTTAAAAATTCAGTAGCACTTAAGAGCGTTTCACCAGCCAGCGGACGAAAATCCACATTTCGTCGAAAGTTGTTCTTCCGATCGTGCAGGACGGTTACATGAGAAAGATTAATTATTCTCCGTACCAGCTTTTTAAAATTATAACTCAATATCGAATTTATTTCAATCCAAATTAGCTTTAATTTATACCTTCATCCAAAAATGCTGAAAGGCGTGATGATAAAACTATTAAAATAGTGTACTTTTTGTAGTTATTTTTTGATTATAAGTATTTATCATTTTTCAATAATGTCTAAATTTAATAAGAATATTAAAAAAATCTGAAATATATTAGTTTGTAAGTGCGCAAATAAATACACAAATGGACTAATTTTCGTCAGGAAACACATGTACGTACATATTTTTTAATGATTTTATTGAAACTAAAATTAAAATTTTAATACATAACTTTGCTAGATAATGTATTGATTTATTTTACTGCATGATTACATTATTTGAAATGGGTGTGGTATAATACAAAAACTTTTTTGAAAATTTAACAAATCTGCCAACGACCTATGGAATAACCTTATTATACTAAAAATTTAAAAAAATTCTAAAAATTTATTACATGTAATAAATATATTATTTATAATTTTTTGTGGAAAAGAGTCAATACGTCTAAAAACTTTTTTGAAAATGACGTATTTCAGGCTTTCTCTGGTAATGCCCTCTTAAGCTTTTTTTAGATATGCTAAAATAATGTTTTATCTGTGTAAGAATTTTTATTTGTTCTATTTATTATTGGGCCTTGTTTGAAAGAATAACGACCACTCTATTTCGTATTTCATATCGGAAGTAGTGTAGGTTTCCCTGATCGCTGCGTTTTACATTCTACATCACATTCCATGTCCGCTCACATTTACCCAAATATTGGCATTTTTGTCCTGCTGCCAGTGTCGCGATTCGAGGAATTCCAATATAAATGCTCCGCTGAGACTAAATTCTCAATATTAAAGTTATGCGATCTATCCACAGCAAGATTTACAAACGTAATGTAGGTAAGTTTGCATTAGATTTGAAATTACTACCCGACTTCACCAGTTCAAAATCCTTTCTTTTCAATGTTAAGAAATGTTAAAGAAAGAATAACTTAACAGTATTACCATGTTTGAATGTAAATGAAGAAAGAAATTTGTGCCACTATTGGGTTGTGTGGCTGTCTATCCTCTCTGTCAACCCCTAGTGAGGCGGTGTGATTGTTAGCGGGTTTTTTGTTCAAATTGACGCAATTAAAATATGGAACTTTCAAAAAGGTTATGAAAATTTATTATTATTTTTTAATATGAATACCTGACAAGAGTCCCCAACTGCTACCGTCTGAAGCCAGTGAGATTGCGGCATCCCCAATTGGGGTATATTGTGAAGGCAGTCGGAAGGGGAAGGAGATGGGGAAGAAGCAGATGGGAAAATATATGGCTATTCAGATCTGGTCACCGAACACGGCTAAAGCCATTTCAAGCAACGTTTCAATTCTGAATGGTGGTCTTACACCTTCCACTCCAGAACGTGTTGCAAATATACTAGGTAAATATTATTTTTAATTAATTATTTGTGAAATACTAATCAAATAAAATTTATTTGCGCACGCCAGGTTCGAACCCGCGACCTTCGGATTGTGAGTCGAGAGTCTTACCTCGGGACCACGTAGGCCGCGTAATACGCGCTCCGTAGCTCGTGATAGAGATGTGAGCATTTAATAGTTGAAATTATAGCTCAGCATGCTCAATTCTGCTACTTCATGCCCAAAGATTATCTGCTTCATGAACGCAAATCAGATTCTTCTATTTAAACCAATAACCCAACTTTTCAAAAACGTAGAACATTAAAATAATATATGAGTCCTCTCAAAGAAACATACTCAAATATTTCACATATTATCATCACATATTTTTTTGTTCAGTGTCCTGCCCTTCGGTAACTATACCTGAAAAGCCAGGACCTTCAAATATTCCATTCCATCTTTGCTTTCTCATAGTCCTGGGGCTTGCATTTTTAAAATAAACCAAAATTGAACATAGATCAATAAAACATACTGGATCGAACCTTGTGTTCACAAAATCACCAAATCAATGTTACAAAAAGGTGATCAGAATAATAATCTCATCAGAACATGTGGCCGTATTTTCGCAAGGGTCTTTTGGAAGACTTTATCATAACTGTTATTTCTTTCTAATCCTACATTAAAAAACCGATCAATTTGCATAAGACGTTTTGGGTTGGAGCATAAAAGATTTATTTCCTGCTTCGATACCGCCGTTGCAAAACGAATAGAAGCGATGTGTTTTATTTTGCGGGATTTTTTTATGCCGGCTTATTGACGTTGATAGATGCTACAATTTTGTGAAAAGGGCTTAAATGAGTGATGAATCCACATAATACCACACTTAGTTACTTGTAACAGTAAAATTTTACCTTTTGAGTGAATCGTTAAAGCGATTGGATTTTCACACACGTAGTTATTAGTAGAAAAATGTGTTACTAGTTGGTAAGTGGAAAAAAAATCGCAGGAAGACGAGAATGACATGAAACAACTAAGTGAATCAAATACATAGGAGAGGTCTTGAAAGGATTCTATGCAACAAATGGGTTTTTTTTAGATTAACTCCACCAGAGAGCACGATGAAAATAATTTCCGTGAAGGCCTAATGCATCTTTGAAGATGCTATGTTGAGGGTCTTTTTGAGAAGTTCACACGGGTCTAGAAGAGACCCAGTGGTATGAGAGAGGAAACATGAAGGCCGGCTAATCGTTCCACAATGCAGCGAGTCGTAAGAGATTCGTTTTCATGTGGCAAATGTCAACCATGGACAATATGGACACGTGTTGGGCGCGCGTTTGGCGTGTTTCCCGACGATGTTCCTCGCAGAATCTTTCATTATATTACCGATAGAACAAGGACAGCATACCTACTTGACCCTTGTGCTTTAAAGATTTCAATCCTGCTTGTTTATATCGGGGAATCTATTAAACGGATCACTCGTTTCTGCACAGAGTCAAGGGTTTTATTCAGATATGTTAAGGCTTCAGACGGGTGGTTGCCAAATTCAATAGTGGGGTGCACTGAATATGTATATTTAAAATACTGTGTTAATATTGCACTCAGTCAAGATATTGCGATTTAATATTCGGGATGAATAAATACATGACTATCTAATAATTATAGTAGGTATAATAATAATAATATTTGGATGAAAAATGTACTTGGGATGTTCACAAAGTAAGTATACTGTGACCATAACGGGTTGTGGTTTTTTGGGGGTTGGCAGCAGTTGTTGCTAGAGGGGGGTCTCCTGATCAGAACGAGCATCGCAAGAACAAGGTAGTATGTAAAATTACGTTGTAGAGTCTATTTGCTTGAAAGATGTCGGCAAAAATTCCCGCCAAGTGCTGTGATCCGCTTTTTGCTCATGGAATGAGCAACACCTACAAGAAAGAATGGTGAGGATTTCTGATCTATATTGTGACGGAAGATGATGGTTGGTGACTCAATACAAGCCTGAAAAAAAACAGTCGTCAAAGTGGCAACACACCAATTCCCCATCTGCCAAAAAATTCAAAACCACAATTTCGGTCAAAAAACTCAAAGGCCTCAGTGTTTTGGGACCAAAAAGGCATCATTTTGCTCAAATTTCTGCTTCAGGTGGATACCATCAATGCCCAACGATATTTTGATTCGCTAAAATACTCAAAAGAAACATTCAAAACAAAATGAGGGGAATGCTGACCAGAGAAGTGTGCTTGTTTCACGAAAACGTCCGTCCTCACACAGCTTTAGCCACCAATAAGTTCATTGGGTTGGGATCATCATGATGGTTTGGGATAGAACCACCCCCTACGCATCACCGCACGAACAGGCTCTCGCAGGCTATCCTACAGATGCATGTGCTTGTCTCTTTTGTGTCGTTTTTTCTGAATTTGCGTCTTCATCTTTATCATCTTTTCACCTCCCTCAAGGCATGTATGAAAAAAAAATTTCAACCGACGAGCAGGTGCCGACAAAGGTTCTGAAGTGGGGGAAGGAGTTGCGGTAGAGTTCTTCGAGGAGGGTATAAAGAAACTTGCGCCACGGCTCACCACATGCATTGAATGGGATGGCTATTATGGTGAAAAATAGTAAACAAGTGTATCATCAATATCCTGTGATTTTTTTTTTCAAATAAACTTTTTCTAAAAAAATATATAAAAATCTAGTACACTTGTTTTGTGAACATACCATTATCAGGTTACTGGTAGGAATAAAGTAAGTTTTGGAAGAATGGACATGCGTACTTACGTTAACTTTTGTCTCTTTCTTTCTATGCTGCCTCTTTCATGCATAATCTCAGACATACATTCGGTACATATACGATGTATGTATGCTTTTTTTTTTTTTCATGAACTCCACACAGGAGGCCCTGAGGAAAATAATTTCCCACGGGGCCTATGTTATCTTTGGGGATGCTGTGTGGAGGGTTTTTTTTAAGGAAAGGAAGGAGAGGAGAGTTCTGGGAAGGAAAAGGGTTTAAGGGGTGGGTAGGAAACTGAGGTTCAGTGTATCTTGGTCATCCGCCTTCAAGACCTAGACAAACCTCACCCTATGAACCCGGGCACCCCTGCTAAATCACCAAACGTAGCGAACCACTTGAGGTGACCTATGGCAGAGGTGTTGGTTATCCAATAAAGGTTCCCGGGGTGGCGGTACACAACAAAGGTTAATTCATAGTTCAGGGACATTATACTTTATAAATAAATAGACTATGTTAATTCTGTTATTCAAAAAATTACAAGTCTGCAGTTCATACGCGATAAAAGTAAAACGCCCAGAAAACTAAAGTAGACAACAGTTGGGAGGCTACGCAGCACCTCACAAAGAGGAGACAGATTATTATTTCTCATTCTCTCGCAGGCTAAATCCTACAGATGTATATGCTTATCCCTTTTTAGTATCGCTATTTTTCGGTTCATCGAGTTTCAAATCACAACGGTGCTAAAGAATTTTTCACTTAAAAAAAAGTATTTGGTACCTGGTGTCATGTAAATACAGTACATTATAATTGATCACATTGGGATTTTTATAGTTAAATCACTTTAAAAAGTTAAGTTATTGTTATTACCTATTTTAGCAAGCCAAGCTGTGTTAAACTTTGTCACTAACTACGACGATAAATGCATTATGAAATACGATATTTTCAGACGTATCTTAACACTTAAAATGAACTTTTAGAACCCCACCGAGGGCCAGTTATTCAAAAATAGCTTATTGGTTCGGTCACTGCTAAAAATGTTCTTATGTTTCCAAGCAATGTGATGAAATCTTTATTATTAATATTACCCTTTTGAATAATAAAGCTGATGGAAAATACTAGCATCTAAAAATAAAAATTTTCCACTGACTTACTCCGTCGCCAAGAGAAAATGGTTGGTTTTGTTTTGAGTATGAGGTACCTAAGTGTATTGTTTATGTGCATTTTTAGTGTTATAACATGCATTTCGTGAACTCTTTTGCTACGAAACATTAATATACTAGTTATATAACTCATCGGTATTGCTACAAAGCAAGAAATAAAAGCTAACCCTTCATTATAAAATAATTTAAATACGTTGTTATTATTATTAGTGAACTGGAAAATAAATTAATTAATTCAAACACTTCGGATAGATGATCCCATTATAGCAACCTAAGAAAATATCTAAAAGCGTGTGTCCCCCCAGGTTTTTAATTATATTTTTTACGTGAAAAAATAAAATAAAATTATAAAAGAATAGGGTAGGCTCATTCTACCTGCTAAAAATGTATTTTCAATCTATTTACAATTTACAACCTGCTTAATCTACATGATTTCAAGTGCTTAATTTAATTATTTTAGTTAATTCCTAATTTTAGACTATTTTCAACATGCTTCTTCTCAGAAATTGACTACAACTGCTAATTGTAAAAAATGGATAAGGTTATAAGTAATTATTATTTTTATTTATAAACTAACGTTTAGACAAGATTTTTATGCATAGCACAAAGGGTATCAATTATTATAAGCAATAATTATCAGCCTGAAACACTCATCAACATTGAAAAATCTAAAAATAAGAAAAATCTCGAGAAAAGATACTTGCCGCCAACGGGACTTGAACCCGAAGTTTATAAGTTGTATGGTAAGATTATAAAAAAAAACTTGAAAATTGATTTAATATCTAAACAGGTGAGATTTTTTATAAGAGTTGGGTGAGTGGGATTTTCAGGTACGTGATTATTACTTCAACCACCGAAATAAAAAGTACCAACGGTTCTTGCGTAATTGCTTCCAGGCGGGCGAACAACTAGGAAATAAATAATTAAAGCGTTGAAGGGGCAAAAGAAAGTGTAGGAAATCAAAATAGTGTATTCGGGACATCCTATCAAGGTTCGAGTATTTACTAACTTTCTTGCTAGTTGGGAGTGGCTCACGTGCGTTGATTATAGAGTGTTGTAAGAAGAGTGTTACTGTGCTAGAAATAATTCGTTTGTTCAATCGTGTAATATTTAAAATCAAGTGTCAAAGGTAACGCCGAATTTTAATTATCTCCACAAAACTCTAGCAAACATTCAAATTTTTCTCCAAATATATTTAGTATTTTTATAATCACACTAAAAAATAAGCAATTGGGTAGATACCTATCTATATAATGGGGTATTTCCACAAACGAGGGTTTCTGTTGAAAATGTACGGCATATTTAATGATCATTTTATTGATTTTACTCATCCTACTAAAAAGGTTTGTTATACATGTTTTCATTCAATATTATTGATTTTAAAAATGGTCTAAAACTGACAAAATCAAAACGGACCATGGTTTGAAAATCGGAATGTGACGTCACAAGCACCGCTCAGCTGGGCCAGAATAAATTACCACTGTCAGACGTCACACGATAGCCCAGCCCCAAAATATCGTTATAGCGGTAATACAAAAATGGGAAACTTAAAATAAAATAAAAATGCTATAATCATCGTAATTTCTGGCTTAATTTTTTTAAATAAATAAAAAAAAAGTGGAAATACCCCATTCTCTTTCGATCTACCAGTACGATAAAACAAAAATATGTATTGGAATTATCAATTTTGTGATGATATGTACCACCACAGCTTTTTGTATTTTTCATGGGTACGTGATTTACACAAAGCCATCGGTTTTCAACAGATTTAATTTTGTGTTTATTTAAATATTGATAAAAAGAACCCGTTTATAAAAGATTTATCCGAAAATGGGTATGCTTCCAGACACAAAAATATCTGCGCTGGCCTTGCGGAACTACGCCTTTATTTACGATCTCCCTAAATTATTGGTCGAAGCGAACTGACTAACAAAAGATTTCACTTTGGGTTTAATAGTGTAATATTTTAACACTCCTATCGAGTTCACCCGAGAAAGTTTAAAAGTCATCTGTGCCACGAAAACAAAGTTTAATTTTCGTGTTTTCGAACAGGGATTTAACCTCAAAGAATAATTATTAGACGGTTCATATTTGTATAATGTGATATATCATAAAATTTATTATTAGGCTTTTCACGCGAGACAATAACTAATAATATTATATTGTGAGGTCCACGTGAAAATTTCTTTAAAAGTTTTTTTAACCAAATACCTACCGGCATATTAAAGACTTTCAGGTACAGAATAAATTCTCACTAATTCCACCTTAGTTTTTGAAGTGAAACTTCTATAGCCCCGCAGTGATTTTGATTTCGGATGAAACGGAAATGACGATTACTGCACCTGCGACGCATCATCTGCGCTCTGAATATGATGTCACTTTTACAGGCTCCTATTGGATGAGAAATGAAATGGAAATTACGCGAGGTGTGCGCTCATTGGTCCCTTTGATTATGACTTCAATTTTTTAAGTATTGTTTTGGTAAGGTTTCGCTTCAACCGCGTGTAAAGTGCACTCGATATTTTTTCTTATAGTTGAATTTAAAAAAATGGTTTAAAACTGATAAAATGGGTTTAAAAATGGCATTTATTTTCCAAACTCATGAACCTAACGTACCAGTGAATTATAAAACTAACATTCTCCAGTTCAACTGATGGGAGCTAGTTATTACGATGACAACTGTGATGGCCGCCGTGTGTATCAAACCGGCCAGTACTTTATCTGACTTATTAGCGACATTTTTTTTTCCTTTATTTTTTCCTATTATATCATGATACATTTCAAAAGTATTTTTTTACATATTTTCTAAATATATAATATAACACAAGATATAAATTTAATAATGTAAAAAAGTAAAAAAAAATATATATATAAGACAAAAGTAGATAATGGGAACCCACTAAGGCACTGCCTGTACGTGGGTAATATTAACTAAAGTGCTAAATTACAACCATAAGTGGGTGGTGCAAGTAAAAAATGTAAATTTCAAAGTGAAATTTTAAAAATATAGGTATGTTTCTTTGAAAATATTGTAGTAACAAAGTGACACATACAAGTTCGTTGATTTTTTGTTACGGTTTCAAGAAGATAAATAAAGTTAGTCTTGAAGTTACAGTAGAATTGTAATAAAAAGTGAAGCATGATGTTAACATATAGTTTATAAAAAAAGTGTTTCAATATTTGCGTCATTTAGCCACAATTTTAATTATTTTATGTAAAGTGATATTTTGTCTGTCATTTGAAAGTATTTTGGTAGAATATTAAACGTACGAGGACCAATAAAACTGCTACGTGTTGCATTAATTTGGTTTTGATTTGGGGAACTTGAAACACATTATTATCCTTTTGCTAATTCAATTTTCACTAATTCTATTTTTTCGAAACATTTTTTTTTTTAAACATATTTAATAGTTTTCCATAAAAATAATTTACGAATTTTGAATATTTTTGTCTCTTTGAATAATAACTCAGTCGGAAATGTTTTATTTCTATTACACATAATTTTAATGATGCGCTTTTGAGCATTTTTTAAAGGCTTAATAAATGCATCAAGCGCACCGTCCCATCCTACAATGTCGTAGATTATTGAAGATTGTACCAGAGATGGTTTTATCAATTTGTGATTTCCAGTTCATGTGTATCAATAGACACACCTAAAAATTTAATATTTTCTACTTTGATGAGTTCTTTGCAAAGTGAACATGTTTTTTTATTGCAACTTGTATTGTGGATTCTAATTTTTAGGTTATCAAGGTATGTTTTTATAAAAAGTTAAATAAAATGTTTTGCCATCGTTTAAGATGAGTTTGTTAAATTTTAACCATGTTGAAACAAGTGCAATTCATTATTTTGCCTTAGAAAATGTTTCAATTAATAAATTTCCGTTTACTATTATTGCCGTGTCATCTGCGTAAGAAATAATTTGTTCAGGGATTACAAAATTACATAAATCGTTTATATATATCCAAAATAGAATCGGGCCAAGTACAGTTCCTTGCGGAACTCCATTTTTTATCTGTGTTACTGAACTATAAACATTCACATTTTTTGTTTTTGTGTTCTGTCTTTAAGATAGTTGGTGAGTATTTTTAGTGCGTGATTTTTATTTTATGATTTACACTATCGAAAGCCTTTCTTAAATCTAAGAATATAGCTAGACATTTCTTTTTTTTATAGATATGTATATATTTTTTGTTAAATCATGTATTGCATCTTCAGTGCTTAGATCTTTACGAAAACCATACTGGTTTTGCGATAGAATATTATATTTTTCTAAGTGTTCTACCATTCTATTTTTGGTGCATTTTTAAAATTTATTTGATAGGTTTGAAACAGGTGAGATTGGACTATAATGGTCTAATTTATGTGTTTCACCAGATTTATAAATTGGAATTATGGTGGAGATTTTAAACTGTTTTGGAAAATAACCTTCTTTACGGCACATGTTAAATATATGTTGCAAAGAAGTTGAAATATGTTGTTTTATATTTTTCAATATCATTTACATGCACACTTCGGAGCAACGGTACCACGCGCCGCTCCTGGCCGAAGGCCTATTATAAATGAACTTGTTTTAAATTTTACAACACTTATAAAGAGCTGTTATATAACCGTGATATAAGTAACCTAGAAAAAAAAACGAGTGTGCTTTAGACCACACGACTGAAGTAAAACTTCTTTAGCTCCATCTATATGATAGGAAGAGAGAAAGAAAATGTGCGCGTGCACTGCTCTCTCTTGCTCCCGCAGTGTGATACAGACAATAGACCTGCACTGTGTCTCGGATATACGAAACGTAACTGGCTAAGAGAGAAAGAGAGAAAGAAAATGTGTGCTCGCACCTCTCTCTCTTACCCTTACAGTAATATACGAAACGTAACTCTCTCTCTTTTTATCTTCACTAATTTATATCTCCCTCTCAACTACCGTTTGCCTCGCTTTTCGTAATGCTCTCGTTACGCATTCGCCAGCTTACTCCCCAAGTCAAGCGTGCGTAAAGAAGTTTTACTTCAAAAAACGAGTGTGCTTTAAACCACACAACTGAAGTAAAACTTTACTTACTTATATCTACCTCTCAACTGCCGTTTATCACGCCCGACCGTTCGCCTCGCCCGATCACACTTTTCATAACGCTCTCGTCAAGCATTCACCAGCTTACTACCCAAGTCAAGCGTGCGTAAAGGCCCGACCGTTCGCCTTACCCGATCACACTTTCCGAAACGCTCTCGTCACGCATTACTTACACGCAGCTTACTCCCCAAGTCAAGCGTGCGTAAAAAAGTTTTACTTCAAAAATATTAATAAGTAATTTTTAAAAATACAAAACAATATTAAACAAAATATTAGACGTAAAAAAATCAAACAAGATAAAAAATATTTGTAGTCAAAACCACGTATGGAAGAACTATTCTTTTTGTACTTAATTCTAAATATATATATGACAGTTATCGAAATCAATGAAGATTGAAACCTATCCGCTTAACATTCTAATGGGTGACAAAGTTTGGCGGTGTCAAATCAGATGCGCCGGGTACCTACAACTCGCATAGAAACGTTACCCCCGCAAACTTCTGACCGTAGATTCAAAAGACGAAATGCTGTGCGCTTTATCTGGCTTAGCGATCAGCCTATTTTGCTCAACGCCTCTGTTAGCGTTTCACGATAACTGTTAGAGCAATGTGAAAGGCGATCCAACCTTGTAAACCGGCAACAATACCGGGACAGAGATGTGAGGCACATCAGATAGGAGTTCGGCGAACAAACGCTCCTTCATGTTCCGCGCCGGAGCTAAAAGCCGACTGTCATAATTGAACCTTTTGAATTTCTCACCGGGGAAGTGCTTTGTGAATGTTTTATGTCTACTTTCAAGGATAATAAAGCATGTTAACTAATGTGCCATTCAAAAAATTACAAATAAATACGGCAACGAACTTGTACATGCGATATTTAATATGATGCCAATGCATAAAAAAATCAAATCAAATTCTAGATTGGAAGAAAAACTGCTCTCGTAATTAAAGTATGCCCCCTAAATAGTTTTGAAACTGAAACTTTTATAGAATGATGAAACAAAAATGACTATCAAGGCTCCTATTGGATGAGATATAATATGGAAATACTGCGCTCATTGCCAGTTTTGATAATGGCCTCACTTTTCAAGGCTCCTTGGTTCTTAATTGGTTGAGATTGTTTTGGTAAAGTTTCGCTTCTACCGCTTGTTTTTTTTGCACTCGAATTTAGCACCGTTGTTATTTGAAAGTCGATGAAACCAAAAATAGCGACGCTGAAAAGAGACAAACACATACATCCCTAGGATTTAGCCTACCAGAGAATGATATAGTATAATCAGTCTCCTCTTTGTGCGGTCTTCATAACCTATCGGTCTCCTCTTTGTGCGGTGCTTCGTAGCCTCCCAACTCTTGTCTACTTTAGTTTTCTGAAGGTTTCACTTCTACCGCATATGAATTGCACACCCGTTTTTTTTTATAGGAATATTAACTCTAAGCACCTTTACAATAGCATCCATTGATTTTTAGCATGTAATCCTGTAGTCATGGGTAAATCGTTATAATATTTTCAGGCCTCATAATGAGATTTTTTGGAATTGCACCATCTTTTAAACGGCCGTTTACGATATATATGTAGATGGTTGTTTGTCAGCTGTGTGAAGATTGAAGGTTTTATTAGTAAGGAGTACTTAAAAAGTGTGGTTTATAATTAGGTAGGTAGGTATTTGAGTATTATTTTTTAATTGATAAATTAACGTTTAAGACAAGATTTTTATGCAAAGCACAAAGGGTAACAATTATTATGAGCAATAAGTATCAGCCTGAAATACTCATCACATGGGTTCAAGTCCCGTTGGCGGCAAGTATCTTTTCTCGGAAGATTTTTTCAATGTAGATGAGTGTTTCAGGCTGATAATTAGTGCTTATAAGATATTTGAGTACCTGCTTACAAATCAAAAAAAAAATTGGTTTCGATTAATATTATTTTTTAGAGAAAATTAGAAATATTGATTGTTCTTTTTTAGACGCGAGGTCTGCTATTCACAGAAGTAATAGCATATATTATATACCCATGGATGCATTAAAATATAACACACCAAGATGAACTAATCGGAAACTGAAAGTCACTTAAGTACACACTTAAACACACATACACAATACATAAAGGAGTCGCTCCGATACAGAAATGAAATGAGGCCTTAACAATTTAATTAAGTCCGTGTAATTACAAGTTGATTAATAATATAACAAGTTCGTCGCTTTGCCTTTGCTTCCAGGAATATGAAGTTAAACTGCGGCCCGACACCGAGCACCAAGTAAGACTGTTTAGATCTGGTAGGTCTCTGTAGGTCTGGGTAGCTCTGGGAGGTAGGGGAGGCCCGGGAGGTCTAAGTAGGTCCGCGTTGGTCTGGGTCCTGTTTGCTGAAGGACTTAAGCCTGGGGGTAATTCAGGTAATTCGGGTCCACTGTGGCACCTGAGATCATCCTGACCGTTTCCGGCCAGTGTTATTTGACAGCTAGAGTAATATTGTTTAAAGTGTATGTAGCATTGTGTCTATTTGCCCCAGTTCTGCTTTAAATTTTGGGAGTTCTTGTAGTCGGCCGTGAGCGACGTGAAATGACCCAAGGTCTTGGAGAGACTCTAAGATTTTGAAATTATTGTTAATTTAATTTGTATTTTGAGTTGCAGAATTATAGAAATATTTATTAAAATTCAGATTCTCTAATTTAATGGTTTTGTTCAAAATAGTATCAAAATGAATGGTGTGATAAAACCTATTTCTGAAAACGTCTACTTTATTCTCAATAGGATGGAAAAAATGCTATTTTTAATTCAACAATTTTTTTTTGTACATGAGCTCCTCACAGGAGGCCCTGAGAAAAATAATTTCCCTAAGGAAAAGGGCTTAAGGGGTGGGTAGGAATCTGGGGTTCAGTGTATTCTGGTCATCCGCCTCCAAGACTAGATAAACCTCACCCCATGAACCCGGGCACCCCTGCTAAATCACCAAACGTAGCGAACCATTTGGGGTGGCAGAGGTGTTGGTTATCCAATGAAGGTTTCCGGGGCGGCGGTACCCATTCCCGCCTTCCAACAAAAACCCTACAAAATGGAAATATTTCTATTTATTATTTATTTATTTGACATAATATCTAACATTTTTAAATACAATTCAGCAATGTCGGCCTCACTGGGTAGCTCACCTGTGCTGAGGCCTACATTTTATATAAAAAAAATTATACATGTTACATTTAAAATAATATAAAAATAATGCTGCATAAAAAAAAGCTAAAATTAAACTAAAAAAAAAAATTTATAATTTAGGTAAGAATGTATTTTTAATGATGTGTTTTATATTTATTTTTGTGTGTTACGTGTATGTGTTTTATTCTTATTATGTAACGAGATTTTGAAAATATTGTCTTTTTTGTTCTTTAATCCAATTTTGAATTTTGAGTATGAATTTATTTTTGTTTTTTTCTATTTTATTTTCATGGGTAAGACTGTTGAATACTTTTATAGCATGATATTTATAGTGCCTTTTTTCAAAGCTTGTATTCACTGTCGGAGTTTTTATGTTATTTTTGTACGTTTGTCTTACTGGTCTGTTAGTGATATTTTGAGATTGTTGAAATTTGTTTTTTTGGTCGAAAATGTAGTTTAGTAGAGTTTTAACGTATAATTGGCGTATATCTAGTACGTCAAAACTGTTGAATATTTGGTCTGTATCAGTGAGTCTATATTTTTTAAGAATTACCTTTAATATATATTTTTTTTTTTTTTCATAAGAAGCAATTACTTTGTGGTCAGACATTATATTATAAAAATAAAACAACACTTTGTATTTAACCACGAATTTATTATTTATGTATCTACCGGTTTCACTTAGACCAAGCTTCCTCAGGATAAAATAATAACTGAATAATAAAATTATAACTGTTATTATTTTATCCTGAGGAAGCTTGGTCTAAGTGAAACCGGTAGATACATAAATAATAAATTCGTGGTTAAATACAAAGTGTTGTTTTATTTTTATAACCTTTAATATTGTTTTCTAAGTGAACGATAGCTGAGTTTGTTGCTCCTCCCCAGACATTATGCCATATTCTAGTATTGATCGACAAAGTGCAAAATATATTGTTTTCATTTGTTTTATTTTATATATGTTCCTTATGTTTAGGAAAATGTGTATTGTTTTGAGGAGTCTATTTGTGACTTCTTTGATATGATGTGTTCATTTTAGGTTATGGTCAATTACGATTCCTAGATACTTTATTTGTTCTGTTTTTTCTAGAGAAGGGCAATTGCAGATGTTGTTATTTAAATATTCGTGTATTTTTATGGTGTTCGTGTTGTTTTTTGGTTGTCCCGTGCTGTTTATACTGTACGCTGTAAATTTTGTTTTCGATATGTTTAGTGTAAGTATGTTTGAGTCTAGCCATGTTTTTACTGTCGTGATTTCTAAATTTGCTATGTTAAATACATTATTCCAATCCTTAGATTTAAAGAGTAAAACTGTGTCTTCTGCATAACTAACTATTTCACCGTTTATTTCCATGTTGCAAAGTTCATTTATGTAAACAGTGAAAAGAACGGTCCCTAGTATGCTTCCTTGTAGAACTCCGTATGTTATCGGAAGTGGATTGCTAATATGGTTGTTAATTTTGACTTATTGTATTCTATTACTCATATAACTTTTTATAAGTTCGAGTTCCTTGTCTTTGATACCCATGTTTTCTAATTTTTTAAAAAGCGTATTGTGGCAGATTGAATCAAAGGCTTTAGCTAAATCTAGATATATCGCTATGCATTTGTATCCTTAATCTAAGTTGCTGTGTATGTAATAAGGTGGGTCATTTAAAAAAAAATGATAATTTTAGATTCTGTTAGCGATAAAAGGGTGCCAAATGGGTTCAAACCGACGTGTTTAAAATTTTTTAAATTTCTGATACGATCTTCTTCCTCCGGATTCACTTCAAAGTTTTGAAAATTTTCATTTTTAGAGGTATTTTCTAGTGTGTATAAAAGTTACTACGAATCCTTTATACTATATTTTTTGTAATATTCTATGGCAAATATGGTACGTATTTACGAATTCATTTACAAAAAATCCAAGTTTTGATTATTAGTGGCTCGAGGTGAGGGCGGGGGAAGCACCGATTGCACTAAGCGCAGCGACTCTGCGCAACCGACGTCGGAGTTTGGAGTCAGTATCGCTACGGCTCTTTAAGCGGTAGGTCGCGTTGCACAAGTTTTCGCAATGGAACGTACTCGGAATGCGTTAAAAAGTCCCATATTTGGTGAAATTTGCGACGTTAAAGACAACGTTTTACCAACTTATTGTGATGTAATGAAGTTTTTTGAGTGGACCAGGCATCAAATAAAATTAAATCAAGAGACCACACTAGAACCCAAATTTCAGCAAATAGAGTGTACTGTGACAGCACGAATTGAAGAAATATGGAGAAAGGCTTCTATTCCCATCGTTACACACTCGCGAGTAGCACGCATGTTGAGGTCATATCATTTTAAATGCAAAAACCTTCTTAAGTCACATCCTAAAATACCGGAGAAAAAATGGAGGAATTCCGTCGCAGAAGTAAAGTGCTGTTTGATATTTCGTCTTGCAAATGCAAAGATTTCAGTAAATGTGACTGTCCTAAAGATAAAAAAATACCTGTAAATGAACAGAGTTTCATTAGTGACCAACGTACTACACGAAAAATAATAATAGGAAATGTGGATACCGCTACAACAAAACGAATGAAAACTGCGTTGAAAAGAAAACTTCTGAAGCAAAAATCCTTGCGTACGTCTAAAAAGGAAAGCACAGGTAAGCCAACTACCTCTCTAATCGATATTTCCACGTCTTCTTCATCAAATGAATCCGATTGCAATGATGTTTTCAAACCAAATGTTGTATCTCAAATGCCTCAGAAGCAGGCTGCGGTCACTATTGATTATTCTACACTGTCGAAAACTTGTGATAGATATGGAGTTTCGGATAGAGCAGCGGCAGCCATTGCCTCAGCAGTTCTGTATGACATCAAGTCTAATATTCCAGTTATTGACAAAAGTAAACTTCGCAGAGAACGAAAAAAAAACAAGGGAAAATATTAAGGCACAACATATAGTTTTATAAATACCCGCATTATATTTTGATGGCCGGAAAGATAAAACATTAATTATCAGGGAAAAAGGGGGGAGGCATTACAGAGAACTAATCATTGAAGAGCATATTTCAATGATAAAAGAGCCAGACTCAATATATTTGGGTTATATTGCACCAAACTCTGGCACGTCGAAAGTTATAGAAAGAACAATTGTCGATTATTTTTTAAAGGAAGAAATACCATTTGAACCATTTATGGCTATTGGATGTGACGGAACGAACGTGAACGTTGGAAAACATGGAGGTATAATACGTTTGCTTGAAAAACGTTTGGATAAACCATTGCAATGGATAATTTGCTTGCTTCACATGAACGAGTTACCATTTCGTCATTTGTTCACACATCTTGACGGTAAGACATCTGGACCTCAAACATATTCAGGGACAATAGGACTAGCTTTAGAAAACTATGAAAAAAAGCCTATTGTTCATTTTCAGAAAATTGACGGAGAGTTGCCTGAATTATTAACTAAAGACCTAAGTACAGATCAGTTATATTTGTATAAAATCGTATCTGCAGTTATGGTGGGGGAATTACCTGAAGATTTAGGCCACAAATCTCCTGGAAAAATGTCTCATGCCAGATGACTTACGCGTGCTAACCGAATTCTTCGTCTTTATGTTGCAACGGAAGCTCCTACAGAGAATCTTATTATTTTACCAACGTACGTTGTTAAAGTTTATGCTCCGACTTGGTTCAGTATTAAAACTCATCCCACCTGTAAAGATGGAGCACGTCACCTATGGCAGCTAATTTCAGCGTCTAGTTACTTATCCCCTGAACTAAAAACTATAATTGATCCAGTCATAGAAAGAAACAGTTACTTCGCACACCCCGAAAATTTACTACTTGCAATGTTAACTGACCCTCACAAACATATCCGGGAATTAGCTGCGCGTCGTGTTCTAAAAGCACGCAGTAAGAAACTAAGTAAAACAAGGCTGTTCCAACTTCCAAACATAAACCTCGATGCATCATATTACTACGACCTTATTAATTGGCAGCAAAATGTAACCGAACCCCCAATACTGAAGAATATATCGGATGAAGATCTTCAATTATTTGTAGCACAGGGGGGAGAAGGTAAATTGCCTCTTCTGCGTCTGCCATGTCATACTCAAGCAGTTGAAAGAGCTGTAAAGACTGTTACTGAAGCCTCGACTACTTTATGTACGAAGTCTGCAAGAGAAGGTCTTATTAAGGCAAAGATTGAGTCTCGCAAAATAATGCCGAAATTTGAGAGTAAGAAGGATTTTGCTGGTATTTGAATACACTGTCTTGAGAAAATGTTAATTATAGTCATATATTTTTTTAATAAATAAGTCAGAATATTCTCTCTAATTTGTGTTTTATTGAAAAAAAGTTCAATTTTAATTGTTTATCTAATATTTTTTAGTGATTTAACAAGGGTGGGTTTTTCTCTATTTTGTGAAATTTCAAACTCAATCCGGAGGAAGAAGATGATATCCAAATATTATTAAAAAAATTACGTGATTTTACATCTTCATTTAACACCCTTTTATCACTAACAGACAAACCAAAACAAGTTTTTTTTTCCCCCATACAATCGTGACCCGCCTTAGTATGTAATCTATGGTACATGCCAAAGCTTCTTTTGTGCCTCTTTTTTCTCTAAATCCATATTGTTTATCAGAAATTAATTTGTTTTCTTCTAGGTATTTTATGATTTGGTTTTTTAAGACTTTTTCGAAATTCTTTGATATCGAGTTTAATAATGTGATTGATCTATTGTTAGTTATTTCCATTTTATCTCCGGATGTATAAATAAGGAACACCAGTCCTTTTTTAAGAGAACTAGGAAAGCATGTGTTTGTTATACTAAGAATGATTAAGTGTGTTATAGGTTTTAATGTTTCATTTTTTTATTACCTTAATGCAATCCGTTGTTATGTCATCTAATCCAGGTGCAATTCGGGTTTTTAATGATTTTATTATTTTGTCAATTTCCTCTTCCGAAGTTGTTTTAATTATAAATCCGTGTTGTGTCGATTGTGTATTGTTTGGTATGTTTGTTTGTGTTAGTGTGTTTGTGTTATGTATTTTACGGTTCGCTAAAATTTTTCCTACACTTGCAAAGAAGTTATTCACATGATTTGCTATAGTTTCTGTATTTGTATTGGCATCTATTTAAAAAAAAATAATATTTAGATGTTCGATAGTATATTTTTGTTTGTATTTTTGTGTGTATGTAATTTCTTTTAATATTTTCTATATTTGCTTTGGGTTAGAGGGTTATTATTATTTCGTGAAAAACATTTGTGCTATCAACTTTGGAGCTTACATATTGATTTCCCTATCAAAATACTAAAAAAAAATCCAGTGCAGTTTACACGTGGTAGAAGCGAAACTTGATCAAAACAATCTCAACCAATACTTGAAAAGTGAGGTCATAACAAAAGTTGCGTAATTTCCCTTTCATGTCTCAACCTATAGGAGCCTTTAAAAGTGACATCATAATCAAAGCGCGTTGCGCAAGATGCGTTGCAGGTGCAGTAATCCTCATTTTCGTTTCGGGTAAAGAAGTTTAACTTAAAAAATACCGCATTGCTTATTAATTATTCAAATGGTTGAGTTTTTCGATTGTAAAAGTCAGTGTTGTATATTTTTTTAAAGTTCAAATAAATAGCTTGATCGGATTTTTGAAACACTAACTTAGTAATATTATCTTCAATTTCAATACGAAATCTTACAAAACATTGTTCATGCTCTGACGTGGCAATATCTTCCCGATATAGGTAGGTACAATGATTTTAATTTTGGTTTTGTTTTCGTGAATGAATAAAATCTTTCAAGTGGAAATTAAAGTAACTCACTTTCCGACATCCTATCGAGCTAAAACTCATCAGATTGTCCACGATCTACTTTTGGTGGCACACGCGGACATACGACCTCACCAATAGGCCACTTGCATCATTTTTTTTTTAATTTCCGTTTTTGGAAAATATTCTAACACATTCTGTATTTTTTTTTTTAATCGTATATTTTAAACCCTGGTGATTTTTTGAAAATTTCAAACCGAAAAATCAGACCATTTTTTATAAACCGGAAAGACGGGACATAATTTTATAGGTGCGAAAAAACGATAATTACATAACCGAAAATCATTTTTTTTTAAATAACGTTTTCCACACGAATGGAACAGGAGAATAACGAGGCATACCAAAAATATTACATCTCATGAAAATTTTTTTCCTCGTTTCATCTTATTGATCATAAATCATTATAATGTTCAACGTCTTTATTACTAAATCCAATGTAATATACTTGTGCTTGTAAATTATAATAATAATAAGAATATCATAAAATTTGATTTTGTTAAAATCAGCACCACTACCATTATACCTCTAAAATACGTTACCGACCGCGTAAATTGTACGGGGTTCTCTTCACAACATCTGTCAAAAAATCAAACCAAATGATAAGTTCGCAGAGAACAAAGTGAACGAATTCAAAAATATTAAAAAAATAAATCAGTGTGGAATTTTACAAAATTAATAAGAACATTTTCGGAGACGGGACATTTTCATGTAGTGACGTCACGAGCCCAAATAATGAATTTATTTATTTAAAAATAAAAAAAAAACTATACATTTCTAAAAATTTTACTAACATTTTTGCAATCTTAATAAAAAGACCTATCCACACGATTTTTTCCAAGTCGTTATGAATTCAATGCAAGTGGCCTATTGTCTTCTAGCCGACTCAAGAAACGGCCCGAATATTGAAAATAGACGACGTAAAAAAATGTATTTTTATTAGGTGTTGATTTTTTCTATAAACTACTGTTTTTTGATAATTTACAGTACCTATATGTACAGTACCTTTGTAATAATGCATAGAACCTAATATCTACTATCCTTTTTCGTTTTCTTCCGTTATTTCTTATTTCGCGATGTAGTAATTGTACAATGATAGTCCGCAAACAAATAAATATATGATCATGAATTATAATGTAGGTTATAATCTCCATTTTTAGATAAAGTAGTAGTCATACATAGTCTAAACTGAATTATTGTCCTAAATGGGTACTTAATAGTATACTGTAGTAGTGCCATGTAAATAAAACAGTTTGTTAAGCTATTTGAGTTCGCCCCCAAAAAGCAATGTTCTGAATTATCTATCATCTTAAATTCACAAAACGTACATTCAATTTGACAAATTGTTTATAATGAATGCCGGCGACATGTTTGTAGGTACCTTCACCAACATCTATAAATTATTATGTTGCGCAGTTAGCCGACGCAACATCATTGTGCCCACATATTGCCTATAAATAAACTTTCTGCGAATCCTTCATACTTTATTAGAAGGCGGAGAAGGTACTAAAGCCAGTTTCTTTTTTCCTCAACCGTGTTCTGAGAATTATTTGTAATCCATGTCTTTTATATCTGCATAAAAGAATGCTCGGTTTATTATTCACTTTCTCTAATCTTTATTTTATAGCCGATAATTTATTTAATCAGAAATTTTATTTTCTGACCACACTACTTATTTTCATAATTTTATCGAGTAGTAAGCATAAGGTTTCTCACGTCCTGTAGTGCTTCGTTTCAAACCAGCTAGATGCTAAAAATGTATGTATGTTTAAAAAATATGTATAAAGTATAACTCGCACTAAATTTCATTTATCCACACAGCATCCCAGAGTTAATGTAAAAAAAATATTTATAATTTCCTAATTTTTTTTTAATCATACGTGAAACTTCGTAATTCAAACACATTTCCAAAAATACATAAGTAAGTTAAAAGCTCAGTGAAATCTGTAGAATGTATTGCTGCGTCGCAGTTTCATTGCGTTGGTTTTGTAAGCAGATCTTTCCATAAAGTAGTTATCACACGGAATATTTGGCTGGCTTTACGAAAATAAAACCATTTATGAAATATTTAATTTTAGACACTCACTCCCTTGCTTAATAAATGTGTTTTAAATTTTACGCAACTAATGAATGTGTAATTTTTTTTTTCATTTACCTTACTTTAATGAGTGTACGTCTAAGGCCCGAAATCTGTTTCTTCAAACAAGGATAAGTTATAATTAATATAGCAAGTTAGCAAAGCAAACTAAAAGTCTCCATTTTAAAGAGAAAAGAATAAACGTCGTTGACAAAGAATAGGCGGAGCTTTTAATGGAAGAAAATGCTTTTAATTTTATGTTTCTACTTATATTATACTCGCCTTGAAAACTTAAGTTATTAATTACATTGCGAGTTTCAGAGCACAGGCACAGTGAATAAGTTTCTTGAAACACAAACCTGTTGATGTTTTGTTTACATACAATATTTGAAAAGCCGTTCTCGTATTTGGAATATGCAATTACCGAAAAAATCTGTAATTATTAGCCGATTCGTACATGATCTGCAATAATTATATTTTCTAAGAAAAAAAACTTTAAAACGGCTTCATAAATATAATTGCGAAAGAAAATTGTTTTACCTTTTATTTTACGAAGAATTAACATTACAAATTCGTTCATATTTTGAAGTAAAATTTTTAACCCTTCAAAACTGTTTGCTTAGAAGTCCCACCAAGGTGAAATTTCTTATCGATTTTTGAAATGCTTCCAAGGCATTTAAACTGTGCAACATTAAATTTATAATTTTTGAGGTTGTCGTAACACGAAGTAATATTTTAGAAACCAGATAAAATTAACTTCCATGTATTCGCATTTGAAATATACCTACATTTATATCATAAGCAAGAATATTTTATTATCAAGCACGAAAAACGTTAAAATAAACCTTGCCAATTTATATTTTTACTCCAAACGACGAAATTTCTTACAAAATACGAAAGACTTATCGAATTATTTATAGATAGAAACAAATTTAAAATAGTAGGTTGCTACCAGTTTCTGTGAATATCGTGTATTGACATATGGAAAATAAGAAGTCTTTTTACACGTAAGTTTATTGAAAAAAAAATTCTCGGAAAAAATAACCATCAAAGTAAAGCTCCTTTTCTCATCTCATATTAACCCACACACATGTGAAACCGGTTAAAAACAAGAATTGGAGTAGATTCAAAGACAACGCTGTTTATTAAAAATCTAAAAAGGGAATTACTTGGGTATGTGAAAAAAGGTACCTGCCTACTTTAATATACTTTAACAACATACTTTAACAACCTAACCCCCTACTTTTGAATATTATGGATACGTGTATTTAATTCTCCATCCATATATACCAAAAACGATACCGAATTATTATTTGTTACTCTCGATAATAATTAATAACTTTAAATAATTGCAATATTTTTCAACGGTTTATTTAACGATTTTCGCGAACTTAGCAATGAGTTGATGTATAATTTATTATTAAAGAGCAGTCATTTTATTTTCTGACTATACTACTTACTTTTATAATTTTATCATATAGTGAGCATAAGATTTCTCACGTCCCTTAGTATTTAGTTTCAAACAGCTAGATGCTAAAAATTCTAACACACCAAACAATTTGTGCATTTTTTAAACCAAATAATGTGAAAATTTTCAATTACTTAAGTAAATTTTTTTTTCTAAAATTAAAAGCTATTTTTTCACATCTAGCCTATATCTAGCCTGAGGGTCTGGTTGTTCTGTCGAGTCGTGTAAAGGAACCTTGACTCACGTCAGGAGGACTACCTCGGCATCTGATTTTTTCTGAGAGTTCCATTGCTGCTCCAGCATATAAGAAGAAAATATTGATTGGACCGAGGAAAACAGATAGGTGTGAACGATTCCGTTAAGAGAAGAACTGAATTTTTCGACATCTTCTTTCCCTATCATACGGACCGACAACCGTTCTGCTGCAGAAACTCAATTAGAATGAGCACAAGCACAAGCACACTCCTGCCCTTGATGGCGTTTTCGGGGCACCTTAACTCAACGTTCATCCTGCCCTTGATGGCGTTTTCTGGGCACCCTAACTCAACGTTCATCAGGCAGTGCACGTTATCCTACGCATCTTTTTTAACTCTGTGTAGAAGGACATTAATGTAATTAAGACTTATAAAAGTCCTTAGAGCGTAAATAAAAGTACAACAATATAATGTTTCATTCTGAATAAAAATTCATAACATTTTTTTCGTACCTTTCAGCGTGTTATATTAAATATGATCCCTCTCAAAAAAATCATTTGTGTGTGCGTATTAAAATGAATTTGCAAATGGTGATATTAAAATTTCCCTCCCCACATTATTTGTTCGTCTTCTTTTACGTGCCGCTTTCCCTATCACTCGGCGCGATGTGAGTAGGTGCGCATGTGTACAGGGGGATTAAAATTTGAGAAGTTATAATTTATTCTAGGGCCATGTGTACTGTGTAGTAGACCATTCCGTGAACATGGGTCTGCAAATTAACTATTTTGAAACTGACTTGAAAGGGACTGTTTTTGCAGTTTTTGAATTGCAAACATGTCTAAGCCATGTATTTTTCTTTCCCAGTACCTACCCGGTGGACTGTATTTGCTGAGCGAGGGGAATTTAGAAACTTTGTCCTGCTTAAAGTCAATTATATTATACCACTGCATATTTCACGCTCTCGAAACTCGTGATTAATTTTTAATTTTTCGAAGTGGGAATTCCGCGCGTAAACTAGTACAATTGATACGCACATATGATGGCGTTCCACGGAGTCGTGGGTTCAAATACATAGCATGCCGAAGTAAGTTAATTTGAGTTGCTTTCATAAAGTAGAAGGTACTCTCAGAATCGCTCTGGTGAAAAACCACCAATCAGAATTGAAATGTATCCTGAAATGGATTTATAATATTTTATTTATTATGGAAAATCAACAGATATTTACACTTATAATAATAACATTAATAATGTATATACAATATCCAATAACAGATTTTCACATAATTAAAATTATAATTAAAAAGTAAAACAAAAACGAAAGGGTCCTGTACCCGTAAGAAGTTAACAAAAATATAACCCTGAAAATTATTTAAAAAAAGATATAAAAACACAATATAAACTAAAATAATCTGCTTACTAAATTTCAAAACATGAAGTCGTCAGTCAGAAATCTATTCTCACTCCACAACAGCAATAATAATAATATGTACATTGTACATACCTACAACTCAGAGTGAATACAATAGTAAGTCCAATGACAAGTAGGTATGAAACTGGAAAGGATTCACAGCAATAACATGGTAAAATGCAATACGGTCAAAAAATATTTAATGTTGGCTATGACATACTTTTTTAAGGTACTTAAATTACATGAGAATAAGTCTATTTTATTAAAATTCTTATCAAATACATTGCATGTTCTGAATATAAAAGCATTTTGTCTGAGATTAGTAGAACATTTTTGAAGATGAAAAAGTGATTTTTCTCTGATTCTAACGGATGGGACTCTAAAGAACAATCAATAAAACCATTGATAATTTTATGAATTTTATGTCTCTTCTAATTTTTAATGATTTAAGTCTTAATAAAGGTCTTGCAAGCTGTTTATGTCATTTAGCCGTGTTCGTTACCCGGGTCTGAACAGTCAGGTACTTCACCATCTTCCTATTCTCCATCTCCCATTCCATCCCTACTACCTTTTGCCCTACGACATGCCTACCCCAAATGAGTATGCCATATTCTCACTGGCTCAAGACGGTTGGGAGAAGTTGTAACTCTTGTGTAATATTCGCATATATACACGCGCGCCGCAGCGCTGCGTATGACGACCGATATTCAAGCTCGGTATCAAGCTCACATAGCAGTTAAAAAATATAATAGTTTTTTTTTTATATTTTTCATTTTCATTACACACTTAGTAGTAGGTACGTATCTATTCATTTTATAATGATATTATCATCTTCATAAGTTATTCAGTCTTCGCACCGCAGCGTTGCATATCACGACTGATATTCAAGCCAGAGTAAAGTTAGCCTGTCAAAAACTGGGCGTAATGTACAGGGCCCGCAGATACTTAATAGTACACAATTGCTAACCCTGTACTATTCACAAGTGCGCCCCATGGTTGAATTTGGCAACCACCTCTGGTCTGGAGCTCCAAAATATCTGAAAAATACCCTCGACTCTGTGCGACGAAAAATACCCTCAACGGGCGTCCGTTTGATAGATTCTCCCATCTTAACAGTCTTTACAATCTTTAGAGTCTCCCATCTTTGTAATCTTTAGAGCACAGTCGTTGGGTGGGAATGCTATCATTGTTCTACCGGTATTACAATGGAAGATGCTCCGAGGAATTAGCGTCATTGATCCCTTCTTCACCGGTGCATGGTCGGGGAACACGCCAAACGTGTACACGATTGACATTTGTCACATGAGAACAGGTCGCTTCTTCGACTCGTTCTTGTGTTCAACAGCTCGGCTGTGAAATGATTTGCCGGCCTCTGTGTTTCCTCCTTCCTACAACATGGGTCTCTTCAAGACCAATGTTCATTCCTTCCTCTCCTTGAAAGACCCTCCACACAACATCCCCGATGACATAGGCCCTGAGGAAAATTATTTTCCTCGAGGCCTGTGTGGAGTTAAAGTAAAAAAAAAAATCCTTCTCGGTGTCCTACATAATACTAGTTACATAATATTGGAGTTTTTTTAATATATTTTGTTTTCATTATGCAATTAGTGATACGTATATAAGTACTCACATTATAATGACATCTCAGAATTATGCATCCCGGAAAACACCGGTCCGAGGCAATTAACCCTTAGATTAGCAACTTCATCGGCTAAAGGCAGACTAATAGAAACTAAACTAACCTAAACGAAAGCCAAATACTAAGTTTGGAGATCGTGCTTTCGGAGTATCTGGGCCTAAGGCTTGGAATAGACTCACTCCGGAATTAAGATGCATAACAAGCCCAACAGAGTTTAGGTCCAAACTAAAAACCTACCTTTTTGGGGTCTCATACCCTTAATTTAAATATACCTGTTTGAGAGTATTATACTTGTATTGCCAATGATATGTCTTTATCACACTTTTCTTACTGAATTAAAATTACTCGAGTCCTTACACATCAATCTGTCTCTTGACGAATCACATTTAGGAAGATCAAATCCTTATAGGTACTACTGCACCACCACCATTAAATGTTGCTTTTACTTTCCAAAATACACTCATCAAAGAATACATATTAATATTAAAATATTTTTCAGGACAGAGGTGTCAATATGTTTTTCAGAGGTGTCAATATGTTTTTCAAATTTTTCTGTTTCCAGATTTTCGATTGAGTTTCGCTTATATTGTCTTCATTTATTTAAATAACATGTGTTCACTAACTCTATCTAAATTTCTTTAAGTGGACAATATACAGTGTTAATTTCAAGCGACCTCCCAGGTAAGTTTGGTCCTGTTTTCATTAATTTTTAGGCGCATATATTTTCGTATCGGTGATCAATGAACCGGTGTACCTATGTAATTCTTAGCCATAAGTTGTTTTTAATTGTTTGTCTAGCTAGCTTGTCTAGCTAGCTAGTTTGTCTAGTTTTTTTTAGATTTTATAAATATATTATAAGTTTGTACAGCACCCTTGAGGTGATTTTACACAAAAACGGCGCTATATAAATTATCCAATTATTATTATTAATAATTTTATGCACCAGATTTAAATGTCCGGGTTTAATTTTTCCCACAGGAAAAACTAAACCCTTTCACACACTTCCCAAATGATCATCTGGTCAATCCACGTTATGCAATTGCACTATATAAGTATTATAATTACAAAACAATACAAGAACAACATGTCAACCTACCAGAGACCAGATGGTAAAATAATTCACCGACTACAGATATTTTCATATCAGAGGGTTCGGCTCTGTGGAATTCCTAATTGAACCTATAAATCCTACTGATACCTCAATATAAATATTTAAAAAATCTTTTGTAATCCTACATGTATTTAAAATTACCGATTTTTGCATTTTTATATATAAATTATTTGACAAATCTAATACTCCTAAATTTTGAATCAGAGACCTAGTGTAACAGCAATCATCAGTATGGACCTTCTGATTATTCTATTTAACGGTAGAGTGAGAGAATCTCTTCAGGATTGTGGGAATAAACAAATACAGGTTCCAACTTGTGAGGTTTAATTGGTTTAAGTAATAAAAGAGTTCATTTCCAAAACAAACAAATCCCAGTATATTTTTATAAAGAACATAACAATGTTGCCCTTTTGAGGGGCCGGATTTCACATGCCCAAAAACATAACAGATTCTGACAATTTAACAGGAACATAATTAAGCAGAAAGAAATGTCGTACCTGCGGACCATGGATCATTATCTAAATACTTCTACACTGACGCGAACTCTTAATTTACTTGAAGATAGCGCGTTGATGAACCGCGGGCCATATTCTCACGCAATCTCCAGGATGGGAACCAGGAAAGACTCCCCAGGAAGGCCAGAGAATGAGGACTCCCCGCCAGGGAGTAGGGTCCAAGATCAGCACCAGTGCTCTGGTTGAGCCCCTCGGATAACCACGATTTCCGTCAGCACGCCTCACCAGGAAATGAACGCCAAGTAACCATCCGTCACAAATATGAGCAGCAATGACCGTACCAGGTCATAAGAACTCTCCCTCGCGACGCTCTACAATATGCCAGTCGCGATTATATAGGTAATTTACAACATCGTTATGCCGCGGACAAATATCGGTCCCAATGGCGGCGACTGAACACGTTAGAAACAGCGTTCCGATCACATCAGAAAGAAGCGTTCGCAAAATGTGCATCGATGTGCATCGCGATTAAAATCGTTTAAAAAAAACAATTTGTAACAAAGGGATTATCCCATTTTTAAATCCAGAACTATCACTAAAGTGACTAGTCGAATTTGCACCGGCTTCCAGTACGATGCCTATCCAAAAAGAACCGCCGGAAGTTTAACAATCACGTTGCCAATCGAAAAATTCCAAAATACGGCGATTCAACAATTAAAATAAGCGGCCAGGTGAAGGTTTACTAAGTCAGGAAAATAATTATTATGAAGTAATAATTATTATCGTGACACTAGGTATAATGCCAGTAGCCGAAATAACAAATGGTAATATTTTTATAGTCCGAGAATGCCAAATTCTTTTAATCTCATTTGCTAAATCTGTATATTTTCAAATTTTTTCAGAAACAGTTTTTTGAATAATACAGGAATTTGGAATAGCTACATCAACGATATAAGTTATTTTTTTAATTTTGTCATGTAAAACTATATCAGGTCTATTATGACTAATTGTTCTGTCTGTTAGTATAGTTTTATCATAATATATTTTATAAAATTCATTTTCTAAAAATGAATTTGGTTCATATTCATAATATGGTACTATATTACGGCAGTCAATCAAGTTATTTTTAATTACCAAACTTTGGTGGATTATTTTTAAAACCTGATTGTGCCTAAATGTATACTCGGATGGCGCTAATATAGAACATCCCGATATAATGTGTTCTATAGTTTCCGGAAAAGCCAAACATTTTCTACATAAATCATCAATTTGATTTATATCTTTGATTATATGCTTCCTATAATCTTTAGTATTAATGACTCTATCTTGAATGGCAAGCATAAATCCTTCTATTTCTGCGCTCAACTCTCCAATACTCAACCATTTGTTTGACGAAAGTTTGTCAACATACGTTTGGTTGAGATAATTGAAGTGTTTTGCATGAATAATTTTATTTGACCAAGAATCTAGTATTTATGGTTAGTATTTATAAGAATGTTGGCATTCTCGTCATATAAATTTAAAAGTGTAATGTTTATATCTGCCTTGCAAATTATTTTGTGCATTTCTGAGCTATTAGCTTTCCTATGGAAAAAATTTCTAAGCATTTCTACCTGATTGTGTTTCAAAGATGTTATTTTGACTACACCTCTACCTCCTAAATTTCTAGGTAAATTAATTTGTTCTATAGCTGAATTTGGATGATGGCAATTAAACTTTGTCAACGTAGTTCTAATTAATCGTTCTAAACTATCTAAATCTGTATTGGACCATTTAATTATGCCAAATGAGTACGTTAATAGAGGTATAGCCCAAGTGTTTATTGCAGATAGATTGCTAAATTTTTAGCAGATAGATTGCATTTAAAAATATTTCTGATCCTACTTTGAAATTTAATCCTAATATCATTTTTAATACTAGTGTGATCTAATCTATTCGATTGCGGGTATCCTAAATATTTATAAACCTCATCCCCTTTCATACTTTTAATTTTGAAATTTCTAAATATACCCTCGTCTCTATCTACAATTTTGCCTTTGTCTATATGGATCGTTTTACATTTATCTAAACCAAAAGTCATTTTAATATCATCTGAAAAAATTTTAACTACTTTAATCATTTTCTCTAAATTTGATTCAGAATTTGAAAATAATTTAAATCATCCATATATAATAGATGTGAAACTATACTACTCTCTCTTGTATTACCCTTAATTTTTATTCCAAACTTGCTTTTAATTAACATTTTAGACAGAGGATTCAATGCTAAGCAAAACCAAAGAGGACTCAATGAGTCGCCTTGAAAAATCCCTCTTTTTATTGAAATGCCCGGTACTACTATTTTCTTACCTTTTAAATTTACTAGTAAATCTGTGTTCCAAAAGGACATAATATTTTTCCAAAAGCTAATTATAATTGGGTTAACTTTATATATATTTAATATTTTTATTGGCCATGAGTGCGGGACACTATCAAAAGCTTTTTGATAATTTATATAACAAGTATGTAAATTACGCTTTTGATTTTGAATTTGTTTTAAAATTACAGAATCAATGACAACCTTTTTTGTTGTTCAGATAAAATATTTTTTTCATCCAAATGAGTATATATTAAATCTGTCAAGCAAGAGGTTAAAATTTTGTATATTGTCGGTAGACATGTAATGGGTCTATATTGAGAGGGATTATTAATATTTTCGCTTTTAGGTAACATATAAGTAAGGCCCTTAGTTAGAAAATTAGGAAAATTTTGAGGTTGTTTGACAAGTTTTGAAAGATTTTTTGCAAACAAAGGATGTAAAGTAGTTAGACGTTTGTACCAAAAATTATGTATCCAATCGCAACCCGTGGCTTTCCAATTATGAGTATTTTTTATAATTTTGGCTAACAATTCAACCGATATATCAGAAAAACTAATTTGTTCAATGTCTGAACAATTGAGTTCTTCATTTTCTATCCATGGACCTGCATCATTATGTTTTATATCTTTACTCCAAATGTTTGTCCAAAAATCGCGCATATCTGATTCAGATGGCAACGGAATATTATTATTCGTAATAATATTTTGTTTTTCATCAAGTTTGGAAAAAAATATTTTCTCATTTTTCTGAAATAATCTTTTATTATTTCTTTTATTATACCTATAATTAAATCTTTTTAATCTACTGGCTTTTACAACTTATTATATAATTTATTATTATATAATTATTATTATATATAATTACGCACCAGATTTAAATGTCCGGGTTTAATTTTCCCCACAGGAAAAACTAAACCCTTTCACACATTTCCCAAATGATCATCTGGTCAATCCACGTTATGCAATTGCACTATATAAGTATTATAATTACAAAACAATACAAGAACAACATGTCAACCTACCAGAGACCAGATGGGAAAATAATTCACCGACTCCAGATATTTTCATATCAGAGGGTTCGGCTCTGTGGAATTCCTAATTGAACCTATAAATCCTACTGATCCCTCAATATAAATATTTAAAAAATCTTTTGTAATCCTACATGTATTTAAAATTACCGATTTTTGCATTTTTATATATAAAAAATATATATAATTATATAAAATAAGTATTATAATAATTATTATATAATAATAATAATTATTATTATATCATATTGCCCTAATAAAGTGTGTTTATCGGAAGTGACCTGCAGGTAAGTATGTTTCTGTATCTAGTTGTAAATAATAAAATTAGATAGAGCCTAAGATTCATAATAAATTGTAAAACGCCCTTGAGGTGATTTTTCACAAAAACGGCGCTCTACAAAATTATTATTATTATTATTATCATCCCCATAAGTCAGTCCTCGCACCGCAGCGCTGCGTATCACGACTGATATTCAAGCTCGGTATCAAGCCTAGTTAATACTAGTTACAGAATAGAGGAGTTTTTTAAAATATATTTTGTTTTCATTATACACTTAGTGGTACGCATCTACTCATATTATAATGATATCATCCCCATAAGTTAGTCAGTCCCCGCACCGCAGCGCTGCGTATCACGACCGATATTCATGCTCCGGATTTCGGTCCCCGCCTTAGCCGTTCTTGCTCCCGCCCACGGCGCTGAAAGTTACATGTAACATCGTTGGGTGTAATATATTTTATGACATCCTCGCCGGGCGCCCCGGGCTAACGGCGAACACGTGAATCCCTGATCTCCCGGGACAATGGATTTTTCACTCATTAGATTGAGTTTGGGTTTTAATTGTTTTGAAATTACTTTCCCGAGTGTCTGGCGTTTATGTAACGTAATGCTGAAGTTAAATTGGTGACTTTAATTACAATTTAGTAAAGGCAAATGAAACGATTCAAACCTAGAAGATAAAAAGTGGTTAACATTCTTTTAATTCATAGAAATACCTAATAATAGATAAACACCTCGTTTTCACAGTAATACATTAGACGTACAATGCACACATACTCCTGTGTTCAAGTAAATTAAAAGCACATACTCCTAAATTCAAATAAATAATTTGCATGGTATCGTAAATTAAAACATTATTGAAAAAGCAATTCGATGCCTCCGGGTACGGCTTTTGACTGGCAATCCGAAGCAAATCCCGGCTTGCGCAAATAATTTTTATTTGACTAATTTGTGTTATTTCATAATTAATAAATTAATAAATTAATATACAGTGTATTTGATGCAGCACGTTACATAGTGGAAGATACTCTCAGGTGTAAGACCGCCATTCAGAATTGAAACGTTGCTTGAAATGGCTGAAGTCGTGTTTGGTGACCAGATCTAAATTGCCCAGTACTTCCTAACCTTCTTCTTTCCAACCTCCTTCCCACTCCCCACTGCCTTCAGCCTCACAACATACCCCCAATTGGGGATGCCATATATATTGGCTATAGACGGGAGCAGTTGAGGCTCTTGTGCAGTAGTCACATAAAAGAAAATTAAAAAAAACACAAGTGTCCAGTTCACACGCGGTAAAAGCGAAACCTTCGGAAAACTAAAACACAAAGAGGTGTCCGATTTGTATTATAAGTTTGTACAGCGCCCTTGAGGTGATTTTTCTCAAAAACGGCGCTATATAAATCATCCAAGTATTATCATTATTTATCTCATTTTCTCGCAGGCTAAATCCTATAGATGTATGTGTTTGTAACTTTTTAGTGCCTTTATTGAAATGCAATTATGCAAATAGGTGCAATATGCCACTTGCATCACATTTAAAAAAAAATTCTGGTATAGGCAAATATTCTAAGACATTCTGTATTTTTTTTTAATCGTATTTTTGAAACCCTGGCGATTTTTTGAAAATTTAAATCCGAAAACTATTTTTTATAAACCGGAAAGACGGGACATAATTTTAAGTGCGAAAAAACGATAATTACATAGCCGAAAATCATTTTTTAAAAAAAGAACGTTTTCCACACGAATAACACAGGAGAATAACGAGGCATACCAAAAATATAAAATCTCATAAATATTTTTTTCCTTGATCCATCTTATTGATCATAAATCATTATAATGTTCAACGTCTATATAACTAAATCAAATGTAATATACTTGTACTTGTAAATTATAATAATAATAAGAATATTATAAAATTTGATTTTGTTAAAATCCGCACCATTATCATTATACCTCTAAAACACGTACGGACAACGTAAATTGTACGGGGTTCTCGTCATAACATCTGTCAAAAAATAAAACCAAATGATCCGTTCGCAGAGAACAAACAATAAATCTAGTGAACGTTAAATGTCAAATTCAAAAATTCACCTAAAATCAAAGTGATGCCATATAAAAAAAAAAAAAATCAGTGTGGAATTTTATAAAAATAGGAACATTTTCGGCGACGGGACATTTTCATGTAGTGACGTCACAAGCCCAAATAATGGATTTATTTATTTAAAAAAATAAATAAAAAACTGCATTACTAAAAATTTTTACTAACATTTTCGTAAGCTTAGTAAAAAAATCTATCCACACGATTTTTTCCAAGTCGTTATGAAGTCCATGCAAGTGGCCTATTATTTAGTAGGTATTAAAATAATATTATTATAGACACACGTTTATACTTACTGGTAAGTAAGTTACACACATTACGCTTTATCGTTTCATAGAATTTCAAAACACAACGGTGCTAAAGAAGTTTTCACTTCAAAAATTAAAAACCATAGACCACATAGTCTTATTTTTAACAGGTTGGGAATGAAATGGTTAAAAAGAAGAAACAAAACTAACTATGTAACTATCCATCATACCGTTTCCCCGCAGGGGTAAGGCGGAGAAGACGGACCGCCAAACAACCCGGTCTTGGCACACAGTCTTTGCCTCACTCACATTCATTCATCGTCTCATACATACTATTCTATTATTCTGACATTTGACATGGCCCGACTCAAGTATCTGATTCACATTTGCGACATATATTCTTCTCACACTATTTTATTCTTTCATTCGCTCTACATGACCAAACCATCTGAGGGTACCTTTCATAATCTTACTCATTATGCTTACATCAGCCTTACATTCTTTGCGGATATCCACATTTTTCACACGATCATACATGGTTTTACCACACATTCGCCTCAGGGATCTCATTTCAACAGCATTGAGTTTACTTTCATCCGAAAAAGAAAGAAATCTTCTCAAAAGTATAATAAGCACTTAATGCTATAAAATATTTTAAAGCACGTATTACTTACCTACTCGAAAAGTCTAATAGGAATTATAAAAACATATAATATATTAATTTTTAAAAAAATCGTTTCATGTTTTTATTGTACAAGAGAATGTATAAAGTCCTCAACGCTAGGAGTTCTGCTGTGTTGTCAAGGACATTTTAGAAGAGTGTGTTGATTAATTTTAACGAAGAAGACTTAAATTAATTATATTATCTAACGGTATAAAAAAAATAAATCTATTAGGTATAAACAATTAAAATGTAGCAATTTAAACAAGCTCCAAGCCAAACAAAATTTGAATTTTTAAATTATTTGGAAAAAATAATTGTATATACAATTGGGATGATTGCAACCTTATTATGTCCGAAAGATGTAATGAGATTAGGGAATGCAAATCTCGCGAGATTGGGGCTCAAGCGAGATCCCGCGAGTTTATGAATAACAATACTGCGAGATCTCGCGAGATTGGCAGTTTTGTGTGTTTTTTTTGCAAATAATCACAATATTTGAATAAATTAGGAAAAAAATAATAATTTTTTTAAGTATTATAAGATAAACATTTATTTTCACGAATTTTTCAACAGACTTTTATGCATCAAACATGTACGTATCTATCAAATAACAAATGAAAGAAACAAACAGTCTTCTCTTCTAATATCAAACAAAAATCTTTTAGTAATAAAACAGTTCTTTTATAACAAACAACGAGAAGTAAAAAAAATGAAACTTATTATCTAAGTTGAGTTGACTATAAACTAAGATATTATTATCAATTTAATAAAACTATATCTACTCAGTAGATCCATCAGATATTACAGATTAATTAACAAAATATACCAATTAGTCAAACTATTAGAAATTACAGATTAATTAACAAAATATATCAATCAAATGAAAGATTTGTTCAGTTCAAATCACAAGCCATTATTACGAATTTTGAAAATAGCTCCTTAAGAAGCACAAAATGTCCAAAGAATCATCTGCTAAATGGCTTCTTATTAAAAAGCCGAGATCTCGCGAAAACGAGATCTCGAGAGAACGAGATTGCATTCCCTAAATGAGATGTACAAGTGCTTGTTTATTATTTATTATAATTTAATACGAAAAATAATAATATTAATTGGATAATTTCTAGAGCGGCGGTTTTTTTTTTGAAAAATCACCTCAAGGGCGCTGTGCAATTTAATATGAATTCTTAAGTTCTATCTAATTTTATTATTTATAAATAAACACATAAAATATACTTACCTGGCAGGTCACTTCCAATCAAAACACTTTAATTATTTATGCTTGGAGAAGATACTGCTTTGCACGCGGAGGACATTATGTTTAAAACACTGGACATTGCATGATTTTACACTTGCTATCCCCATCACTATTAGTATTACATTTATGAGAAAATTAGTGGCATGTAGAGTTGATATTTATTTTGAAAGGCTGGAAAATTATGGACTCTTTAGGACTGGAGAATTTTTACGAAATGACCTTTATAAAAGCTTACAAATGAGATTTTTTACATTTTTACGAAATTAGTTATTTGTAATGTCGCGGGCAGTGAAGGTGTGCAATTATTTAGTATTAAAAGTATGTTATTATAGACATACGTGTACACTTACTGGTAGGTAAATAAAAGCCACACATATAATGTAAATGCGAATTAATAATTTGTTGGACCATGTTGTGTGCCTAACAAAACATTTATTTTATTTATCTATAAAAAGTATATTTACATTGGGTTTTTTGATGCCTGTCTCACTAGGATATTACCTTCAAAATTAAAAATATAATGCATTTCGTCTATTAGCAGAAATCACTTATGTTAAAAAATATATAAAACAGTTAGTTCTATAAAAAAATTAAAAGTCCTTTCAATGAAAGTTTAAAAATCTGTATCTTTAACACTCCAATACACGCGCCCCCTAGTGAAACATAAATACACGCGTATCATCTGTCAGATGACTGCTCACTTATTTGTCAAAAGTGAATAGTATAATTGTTTTTTCGCAATTTTGCAGGAATGTCGAGCTAGGCGAGCTTGGGGAATACATTGGCGGGGAACCAGGCTCCCCTCCCTTCATCAAACTTATGACGAAAAAACAGAACTGGTCATCTGTGAGATGACACGCGTGTATTGGAGTGTTAAAATAATTACTCAAAAACTTACTGAAGGAAATATTGTTCCGGTACAAAATGTGTTTTGTAATACGTACTTCAATAATCTTCTTGACAAAACTAGTTTTACTACTTACAAGGAAAGTTCTCTGCAGATAACTTTACAGTAACGATAAATTATGACGAGAATAATGAATTATTGACTTTGTTCAGGTACCGTTTACATGTATACCTATATTATAATTTGTTACAGTTCTCTTTGCAAAATAAAATTAACCTTGTTTAAACTTACATCATCAATTTGTTTGTTCCAAAATTTGTATTGCTGCATAACATTTGGTTTTACAATAGATTCATTTATCATCTTTTGGGATGCTATGGGGGGGGGGGGGGGGGTATTTTCAGGAAAGTAGGGAGAGGATGTTTTGGGAAGGAAAAAGGTATGAAGAGTGGGTGGGAATCAGGTGTGTCCAGGAGTGACGAATGATTCCAGCCCTCCCACTGCCGTGCGAGGTGATGTTCTGAGTTCTGAGAGAGCCCTGCTGGAGAAATCATCCCTTAACCAGTCTTTCCCGGTCAGGCCTGCCTCGCAATTATTAGCAGACGCATCCGCCGCCAAGACCTGTATAAATGTATAATGTATCAGCAAATATAGTATATGTTTTGCTTTTCCATTCTATTCTACCTTCTACGAAACAATCTCTTTCACTGGTCAACCGTTCAAAGTGACAAAGTAAAAATAAATCTTGTTCTGTGACAAAATTCGAAGCGTTGTACTTACAAATCTACTGAAAACAAAGCAAACTAGTTTAGGAGTGTATTCGGGCAGCTAAGTAAATCGAACCTACGCTGAAATGGTTCAAATACAAAGCTTCTTCGGTGAAACACCGGCCCCGCTGGGTTTATGGTTCAATTTATATTTTTTAAGAAAATTTTATTGCACTGACCAGAAAAGTTTTTTGAAGTGAAACTTCCTTCGCCCCATTAGCGATTCGGAATCCGGATGAAACGGAAATGACGCGTATGGCACCCGCGAGGCATTATACTCCTATCTCCTAATGGTTGAGATGTAAAACGGAAACTATCGCGTTCCCACTCCTCATTCCCTCTCCCCACTCCCCTCGCCCGCTTCCGAGTTCCCCCCCCCCCCCCCCGGGGCTTCCTCCCTCCCCCGGGTTCCTTTCCCCGCTCCCGCTTCCACCGTCCCGCGAAACCCCTTCTCGAGTTCCCATCTCCCTCCCAGATTCCCCTCCCCCTCCTCCTCCCGCATTCCACACATTTAGTCCAATTTTTTTTACAAATTTCATAATGCCAGAGCTCACCAGTATACAAAGAAAACTTCGCGGGCGTGCTCACAACAACTCGGCAAAATTTCCTAGCAAAAGGATGAACGGTTTAGTAAAGCATTGTATATTAGTATTGTATACAAATACTGTCAAGACTGAAAGTGGCAAGAAAAGTATTGGCCACGAGGGAGTTCACATAAATAAACTCCTTCCAGATAACCTTAAAGCGGAAAAGAATATAAAAACCTTTAAAAAAAACTATTTAAACTTAAGATGTAGGAACAAAACTAAAAATATTACTACTATACTTTTACTAATATACTATATATGCTCTGTACTTAAGTTAAGAAAGCGAAATATTGTATTTCTTTTAACTTAATAATAAAAAAAAAATTAATAAAAATAAACGCATTTTCTTGATGCTAGAGCTCGCTATTATATATAGAAACCATCGCGGGCATGCGCACATCAAATCCCCAAATTTTCATCGTAATTGGATGTACGGTTAGCAACGCATAATTTCAAGATGCCAGAACTTACTATATATATAGAAACCGTAGCGGGCATTCTCACATCAAGTCCCCAAAGTGTCATCGCAATTGGACGAACGGTTAGCAATGTATAATTTCATGATGGCAGAACTAACTATTGTACCTATATGTATTTAGAAACCATCGCGGGTATGCGCAAATCAAATCCCCAGAGTTTCACCACAAACGGATGAATGGTTTAGCAACGCATTACACCTCACATACATAAATAGACAGAAACAAACATATTTTCATTTTATATATATATATATATATATATATATATATATATATATATATATATATATATATATGTATATGCATAGAAGATAACAAACTTGCTTTAACGTATGTTTTACAAACTAGTTTTTAGTACTTTTTGGTACTCTCGTTATTTAACTGTCACATTATAAAAGTATCGAACGTACCGAATTCATTCTATGCTAATGTAACTGCTTATATAATCGACCACCACAACACGGGCATGTGCCTAGCATGGTGATCGAAAATCCCCAACTTTTGTAAAAAAAGATTTTTTCAATGAATAAAGAAACTTAAAAAAAAAAATGCCTACTTACAATAATCATATTTTTCCTTCTGCAGTATTAATTTAGCCATGTCCCGTAGCACATCTAATCAGGCATAATATATGTTAGTTACAAACCTGCTCACACTAAATTGTTCATGTTTATAATAATACTAATAATTGGATAATTTGTATAGCGCCGTTTTTGCGAAAAATCAACTCAAGAGCACTGTACAATTTGTTATGAATTCTCAGGCTCTATTTAATTTTATTATTTACAAATAGATACAGAAAACATACTTACCTGGCAGATCACTTCCGATAAACACTCTTTAATTATAAAGTGTATCTTGGAGAAGATACGGCTTTGCACCCGTAGGACATTATATTTAAAACACTGGACATTGCATGATTTTACACTTGCTACGCCCATCACTGTTAGTATTACATTTATGAAAAGATAAGTGACAAAAGTATAGTTGACATTTATTTTGAAATACTGGAGAGTTTAGGACTCTTTAGGGCTGGAGAATTTTTATGAAATGACCTCAGGATAAGCTTACTTACGTTTGTAATAATATCAACAAAATTACTACCTAATGTTGCACTGTAACTACTTTCATAGTAGGTACTTCTTTTTTACTCATATTTTACTGAAACTGATTGATTCCTTTGTACAACTTAACTAATAATGAAACTGCATACTTACATATTTGTACTGCACCGGTTTATGTCTTTCATATTCAGTTTATTGTATTATGCAGTACACACTAATTATTATTTTTAATTGATAAACTAATGTTTAAGACAAGAATTTTATACATAGAACAAAGGGTAACAATTATTATAAGTAATAATGTCTTAAACATTAATTTATCAATTAAAAATAATAATTAATATTAGGTCCTTACATATGAAATTGGCGTTTTGCCGTACTGGCAACTTTGATCTCAAATATCTTCTCTTTGGTTAGGAATTCCAAATTCAAATTTATACAGCTATTTACTCATGTATTTGTGTTTTGAAAATTATAATTCATTTGTTTTTTCCTTAATTGTTTTTTTTTTCTTTACATCACTTAGTTTACAAAATGGAAAACTTGAAATATCGCGTTATTTACGAGTACGAGTTCCACCGTGGTACCAGTGCTGCAGAAACTGGTCGAAGGATTAATGATGTGTATGACAACGGTTCTGCAAAAGAAAACACAGTTCGTTTTTTCGACCTGCAGAACAAGCCCTGTGGATGGCCGGTGACCAAAGTTGATAATAAGAATTGAAGGCTTTTGTGGAAGCGGATCCATCGCAAACCACGACCGAGTTAGCTGCAGGCTGCGGTGTTAGTAATAAAACTGTTTTAATCCACTTGAAGCAAATTGGGAATGTTAAAAAGCTTGAAAGGTGGGTACCTCACGAATTGAGTGAAGCAAATCAACAAACGCGCGTTGACCGCTAGACCACACACTGCACAACAGACGGCTAACAAATTAGAGTAGCTTTAATTTGAATGTCTATGACATCCACCGTACTCTCCGGACCTTGCCCCAACAGATTACCATTTTTTTAGAAATTTGGATAACTTGTTGCAAGGGAAAAAATTCAACTCCGATGGGGCAGTCCAAACCGTCTCCAAAGATTTTATTGATTCCCGTCCGAATGGTTTTTTTAGTAAAGGGATCGATGAACTACCTATGAGATGGCAAAAGTGCATAGATAACAATGGTACATACTTTGATTAAATAAATATATTATATTTAAAAAAAACGACTTTATGTTTCTCGCATACAAAACACCAATTTCATATGTACGGACCTAATATTTGACGAGTTAAAGTATTTCGTCAAAAAATGTGGACATAATTTGTCTCGACGCCACCTAGTGGGATATTTAGCACTTATAATGTCTTTCTCACATAAAATAATGTTGGTTGTTTGCAGGTGGAAAAATGTAATAAGCAGTAATTGTTGAATGAAACACGTATAACAAGTATATATTGAATTATTTGGCGGGCAGGAGATAAGCCGACTTAGCTCAGTGAATAAGAGCAGTTGACCGGAAATCAGAAGGACGCGGATTCGAGTCCCGTCGGCGGCATGTATCTTTTCTCGTGAAATTTTTTCAATGTAGGTGAGTGTTTCAGGCTAATAATTATTACTTATAATAATACTAATTATTATACTCCTGAACAACTTACCTATAAAATAATATATACTTACCAAGATACCAAGAACAATTACGGTAGTCGAGTCTTTTCTATTGATATAAGTGAGAATTTTTGTGGATTTTAAGTGTTTCTTCATCATTTTAATTAGGTCTTTCCATGATTTCAAGAACAACTTCAGGACTGCTCTGCCAAGGTTATGGTTTATAGCGAAAACTGTTCGGCGTTTTTTGTTTTATTTTGAATTAAAATATCAAGTTACAAATTATCAGATTTCAAGATGTAATACGATAGAATTTTCGTATATTATAAACTTTGCTTAACAACTATTCTAAAAAAGAAAAAAAAAAATTTGGTTCCTTATCACAATAATGCTGTAGCTCTTTTTTGAACACTAAATAATTGTGAGACAAACAATAAACGTAATATCTGCTTCTCCCGAAGGAAAAAAGGAATAAAAATATTGTGTTTTTTTAAACATATTTATAAGTCATTATATTAAATAAATAAATGAAAAGTATGAGTATGATCTTCGGGGTAAGAAAATAATTATGATTTTTTATAAATTGCATAATGCAAATTTTTTCCATGCTTTTAAATAATAATTTTTCGCAAGAAAAAAATATATGCAGAAGTTTCTGAACGAATTTAAATATCTCAAGTTTTGTAACTCTGGCAGGACCTGGTGAAAACGAGTCCATAATTAACTGGTTGGTAGTAAGAAAATTTAAAAACAAATATATATATGCACAAAACATTAGTGTTTTATTATGCAGCCAAAAATAAACACTTATATGATATACTCTCCCCTTAGGAAAATAAGATGTTTTCAAATTGTTGAGAATAGTCTCTACTTTAAATGAAAATAAAATAAAATTCAGAAAATCCTTCACCGACGAGTAAAAAGGGTGTAGCGCCTCAAAGGTCGTATTTAATACAATATCGCCAAAGCTGACAGCTTTACTTCGTGCCGCGAAAGTGAATCGCACGATTGAAAGCCTGGCCCGGCCTAAAAGACCTTGGGCTTAAAAGTCCCCTCTGTTCGATTGTTTTATTTGCACTGTCCAAAAGCTCTCAAAGGCTATTGCGATGCGAATTTTATGACATCCCCACATTGGCAAAGTCCACTATTTGACCCAAAATTATTAGGGAGTCGGGAAAGCGCCAAAGCAGGGAACTCTATACATACAAATGTGTGTGCATATTTATTGATGTTTTTAAAGCTGGATGCACGATACGCTCCAAAAATGTGTCTGGGTGGTATTTATGCGGGAAACACTTAAAAAACCCCCCACTTAGCAATATTGCTACTCTCGGATATGGGGTACCTCGCCACGGCGGGCGCGGCGCAGTGGAATATTTTGATTGTCAACAAAAGCTTTTACAGGAGAAATTTATTTATTTTTGTTTTGCAAAATGCTTTGAATGATTAAATGATTACAAAACGTATCAGAAGACCTCCGTGACCAAGCGAGTTTCTTGGCTCTGGATCCAGAGGTCAAGGGTTCGATGCGTACCAAGTTCGAAATCCGATTTGCACAAATAAAAGCAAAACCTCTTCTAATTTTATACATAGAGGGTGGAGAATTACTTCCGAGTGATTCCTGACATTGTTTGGAGTAAAAAAAAACAAATAAAATTTTTGTCTCTTTGAAGTTTTGTTTTAAACTGAAAACATAAAAATTCAGCAGGTATTAGACATTTAGGAGCGGTGAAGAGTTAAGCGGTTATTCGACTGGGTAACCAGTGACGACATGCGTAAAAAAAATTGTTTGATTTCGATGAAAACATTTTTGGAAAAAAGGACACGAAAAAAGTAACTGGAGAAGAAAATTTCTTTAACAATTTTTACTAAAAATACTTCGATTTACTGGTTAAAGTAAAGAAAAGTAAAGAAAAGAAAGAAAGAATTAAAGAAAAGAACACGTATGTAACTGACAAACTAACCAGCGATTTCTCACCTTATTTGAAGTGAAAAATGTTGATGAAATTTTGATCTTTGGTGATTTTGACCTTGCCGTTTGTTGTATTGAGACATCAGCTATTAGTTTCACATCCAATTAAATTCCTTTGTAAGGCGGTATATTATCTGTTAACATAAATAAGCAAAAAATTTTTAGTCTCAACAACTTTTCTACCTAACTCGTTGAAAATCATCAATATACATAAACTGCAAACCTACACCTCAATTAGATGATTCGTAAATCAAATTATTTATTTTACAACCTTTCATAAATGAGTTAATATTCGCCATGGAAACTGAGGGCTTAACTTAAGAATTCGAGTTCTATATCTGTGAAATCAGAGCACAAATTTGTCCATTCTGGAAGAAGGCTAACACAATAGGAATAGACTCAACTATCTGCCTACAACGTATCATAAGATACTTTGGACATATTGTTCTCCAAACTAAGGACTCCAACTTGGAGAAACTCAGAGGAAAGTGACCAAGTACCACTGGCGTCCGATACGTAGCGACGCGGTAGAGAACTAAGGACGCGAAGCGTCGGTGTCCTTGGTTCTCTACACAGCGCTGAACCGCGAGGAGTGGAGGAGATAAATGAGAGATAGAGATGATAGATCCTTAGTAATGAGGATCCGATCTAAGAAGAATATGTATCTTTTCTCGGAAGATTTTTCAATGTGGATGAGTGTTTCAGGCTGATAATTATTGCTTATAATAATTGTTACCCTTTGTGCTATGCATAAAAATCTTGTCCTAAACGTTAGTTTAACAATTAAAAATAATAATTAATATTTGACAAGTTTAAGTATTTCCCCAATAAATGAAGACATAATTTGTCTCGACGCCACCTAGCGAGGGATTTAACACTAACAGTGTCTATCTCGTAAAAATAAAGTTGGTTGTTTTCAGGTGGAAAAAATATAATAAGCAGTAATTGTTGAATGAAACACTAGTATATATTGAATCATTTGGCGGGTATAAGATAAGCCGCCATAGCTCAATTGGGAGAGCAGCTGACCGGCAATCAGAAGGGCACGGGTTCAAGTCCCGTTGGCGTCATGTATCTTTTCTCGGAAGATTTTTCAATGTGGATGAGTGTTTCAGGCTGATAATTATTGCTTATAATAATTGTTACCCTTTGTGCTATGCATAAAAATCTTGTCTTAAACGTTAGTTTAACAATTAAAAATAATAATTAATATTTGACAAGTTTAAGTATTTCCCCAATAAATGAAGACATAATTTGTCTCGACGCCACCTAGCGAGGGATTTAACACGAACAGTGTCTCTCTCGTAAAAATAAAGTTGGTTGTTTTCAGGTGGAAAAAATATAATAAGCAGTAATTGTTGAATGAAACACTAGTATATATTGAATCATTTGGCGGGTATAAGATAAGCCGCCATAGCTCAATTGGGAGAGCAGCTGACCGGCAATCAGAAGGGCACGAGTTCAAGTCCCGTTGGCGTCATGTATCTTTTCTCGGAAGATTTTTCAATGTGGATGAGTGTTTCAGGCTGATAATTATTACTTATAATAATTAAGAAGAATCTACGTAGTATAATAATAACGTTGGAAGACAAGTACAAGAAGCAAGGAAAGTTGAGACTCAACTTTACTGTTAAGTAAGAATTATTTCACGACCTGGCTTCTCAAACAGATTATGTATAGTTCCCAGAAGAAAAATATGGTTACCGTTATTTATTTTTGGGTTATTATGCCACGTTGCACAACCTGCTTCCTTTTTCTAACGTTTCGGACAGCATTACAGTGTCGATCATCAAGGCAGATGTGTAATCAAAGAATATGTGCGAAGTGTGTCCACTTAAGTATGTAGAGGCACACGATTAAAGAGGGCGCAACACGGCATAATAAACCAATAAAATCATGATAACGGTTCGACCATGAAAATCTCAAATCATATCAGAAAATAAACAGATTTGTTCATTTTGCTTAGTCGTGGTATGAATACTATTTGATTCCCAATTATGAAACCTTAACTATGAACTCGTATTTTGAAATTCTCCTTTCCGATACCCAATAGTTTATCCATGTTTGACCTTTGTTTAGGCTTCAGATTTTAAAATATTTCTCTTGAATTAAATCATGTTGCCGTAATGTACCCGCTTTATCCATTTTAGATTCACTATGTTGTCCAAATGATATTCGCGTACAATTTAGCGTAAAGGCATTTTTATTCTAATCTAACATTCCCTTTCTGTCGTAACTTACCGTCTGTGTGTACAAATTTATTTTTCCATCAGCAAGGGTTTGAATGCATAAATAAAATTTTATTAGGGTCCCGTTATTTATAGAAATTCCGCGCATTAATTTAACATCATGTTCGAATTTATGTTACTGCGAATTCATTTATGAGGGACAATGCAGACAACAAATTTAAAGAGCTTTTTGGCTTATTTTAATAATGTATTGTTAAACAACGTATCATACATAGTAAGTACATTCGTGCTTCTGAAAAACCGCGTTTCGCTTAGACTTTTGTTCTTATGTAAAGTGTGATGCTTTCAATAATTATTATCTAACATCGATAGATGGGCGGGAAGAAGTAGAAAGAGTGAGAAAAAGAGTGCTTATCCACCAATACCCGGAAGTTAACGTAAATATTTCGTGATTGGAAGCATTCTGTTACGTAGAAACTTGTATTTATTTATTGAAGTGAAACTTCTTTAGCACCGTTGTGATTTTAAACTCAGATGAAACAGAATTGACGTATTACAGTACCTACGAAGCATCAAGCTGCGCTCATTGGCCGTATTGATTATGATCTCACGTTTCAAGGCTCCTTTAGTTTGAGATTGTTGTGATGAAGTTTCGCTTCTACCACAAGTGAACTGCACTCGATTTTATTTATTTATTTATTCACGCCTCGAAGGCTTTTACATATATTTACGTTATTATAGGTAAGTTCACAGAAATATAATGATATGTGTATAGTACATAACATAATTAACTGAACATGAAAGATACAATCAGCTACAATACAAGTAGGTATGTAATTTCATTATTATATAAAGTTGTACAAAGGAGTTCAGTAGGTGTAAGTATAATTATAATCCGCAAACGTGTAAGGGTGTCCGCGTAAGGGTGGGCCATAAACATCTGCACTTTTGAAAAAAAAGTACACAGATTATATTTAAATAAATAATTATTGATATGAATTCCTCAAAGCAGGCCCTTAGATTTCGAAAACTTTTCGACACAAGTCTGGTTGATGTTGACCATTTCTTGATGGATGTTCTCCTTTAATTGGAATATACTCGCTGGTTTATTTACTTTGAATTGACTTGAAATATATATAGACAAATATATTCCCTAAAAAAGTCTGCTGAGGTTAAATCCGGGCTGCGGGGAGGCCGTGGAATATCTCCTGTATGCGAGATCAGTTTGTTAGGGAAAATTTTAGGCGGCGTGCATCATTGTTTTGTAAAATAGAACAGAATCATTGTTGAACAGAAAAGAACAAAATCATTGTTTTTGTAAAGATGTTTTACCCAGAAAGCGCGTTGCTCTCAATTTGTAAATTTTATAAATAAAAATTCAAAAAAATATAAATACGAAAAAGTAAGAACAAAAGCGAAACCTACCTAAAAATTTTGTAAGCATAAATAGACGTTCTGTTTAGTGGTTAAGATATTCACAACAAATAATTATTTCAGCGAATTCGTTTCCCTGATTTAAAAGGTGGACAAATAAATTATATCGACTTAAACTGGCAAATGAGCGGTGATTTTATTATTACGCCAGCCATTCCCTTTCCAGCGCCGCCCGCAGCGCGTGAGAGATTTTTTGCCATTCGTTTCACGATTATATTTTTAAAAGCTTAATAATTATTCAAAAGCTTTGTATTCCACAGTCATTTCTGAACCGAGACTTTGATTCTCGCGAAATTCTGGTATTTAAAAAATATTTTACATATCATAATATTAGGTACTTCGTAAAACGGATGCCAGCTTAGTTCCTCCAAAGAATTTAATATCTTCTAGGAACTGCCACTCTATTTTAATCTTTGTAGTCGCGTCCAATAGCTTTAGTCCGATTTTATAGAGTAAAGTGATTTGAGCAGCTGTTTTAAACTGTAAAAATGAAGATTAAGTATTCTCTTTTACTAAGTGGGTAAATAATGCTATTGTGCTTTGGTACATTAATTTTTCATGGTGAAGCCATTTCAATACCTCAGAATTGCCAGCGTCCCTCGCAGTATGTTCGTAATGAAACTGCTTAAATGTTATTGTCATCTAACCAAATTTATAAATTTTAAATAAAAATAATCAGTTAAATCATAATGTAATGTAAAGACACCCACCTACTATTTAAACCATTTACCCTTGCAACGAGTAGAAAGAATAAGGTATCTTGGAGTCTAACTAGATTTTAAAAATGCAATATTGAACAATTTTCAGATATGGTCTATAAACGAAAGTACTTTATATTATGTATTGCACGGCCTATCAATATTTATGGCACTGTAATTGATTATGTATTTGATTTTGCCTCAGTCATCTTAATTCCAAAATATCACAATTTTCTTTTGTACCTAGAAAACATAAATATTATGTGAAGGTTGTTTCACAGATTTCTGCTATTATTTCAGTTATGTGAAGCAATAGATTTGAAATTTGACGATTTGTTCAAATTCTGCGGAACTACCCGACCTAAATTAAACTGAATGAATTTATCATATTAATATTATTACGACGTGAAAATTTGTCAGCTTTACAGTTTCTTGTGTTCTTGTATTATCCATTATTAATTTTGAAATGAAACTTCTTTAGCACCTCTGTGATTTGGAATTCGGATAAAACGGAAATGACGTATTACACCCGCGAAGCATCAAACTGCCCTGATTGTCACTTTTCAAGGCTCCTATTGGTTGAGATATGAAACGGAAATGACGCTAGATCTGCGCTCATTGGCCACTTTGATTATGACCTCACTTTTCAAGGCTCCTATTGGTTAAGGTTGTTTTGGTAAAGTTTCGCTTCTGCCGCGTTTGAACTGCATGCACTCGATTTTTTGTTTTGTTTTTGTTCTAGTAGGAAATAAAATTTTTCAATTAATGGAACTTAATTAGATTACCTATCTGATATTTATTCAATGAAATTATCATATTAAACAATACATACGTTATTGATTTTTAAATATAATAAAATAAACAGTTTTCAGTACGTTAAATAAAGTCAACATATCTGATGCCAACGTTTTAGTTGCGTGTGTTATGTAATAAATGCGATGATCGAAAAAAGCAACTTTATTTTAACAAAACTAATTCGGCCAACATTGCATTACAAGAAAAACTCCAAACAACATTGAATATTTTGTGAACTTTTTCAAATATGTAGGTATTAACTTTTCACGTAATTTACCATTACGTTATTCAGCGTTTTATGTATGTTAAATGCGGATGTGAATCAACACGGAGTTTGCAATGTAACATTAATAATTGAGTACCGTAATTGAGTAACTTTAAAATTATAAACATAAATAGTTTGTTGTACGCCGGATGTTTTATAGAACATTGCTAAATTAATACAATGATGAAAGGTGCACACGAAAAAAATTGTATGAAAGATATTGGTAAGTACAATACAAGTATGTAAGATTCTAATCTCTTGGCGTAGGGCTGAGTCTCAACGGAACGCAACATGACGCTGCTCTACCGGGCACAATACCCTGCCAGGTACGAAGGTCGTCTGCGGACGATTCCGAGTTCCGACGTCGAACTTAAGCTTGGTCAGAGGCGGGGCGCCATCGCGCCGGGACATTTGACCACGTTGCGCAGTGCTCGCCCTGCCTCGTCGGGCTTCGACGGAGGCCCCCGCGGACGGGGGCCGCCTGATAGATGTCACATTGTTTAGAGAGCCTTTCGACTCGCGGAACTCACATCACGTATCACCGCCCGATTTGCCTAGGCGGGATACGGCCTTAGAGGCGTTCAGGTCTAATCCTGAGGATGGTAGCATCGCACCACCGGCCGGTCGACCGAGTGCGTGAACCAAATGTCCAAAACTGCAGTTCCTCTCGTACTGGGCAGTATTACTTTCGCATTGATCGGTCATCAGTAGGGTAAAACTAACCTGTCTCACGACGGCAAGTAGTACAATAGGTAGGTGTTAACTTTTCACGTAATTTGCCATTACGTTATTCAGCGTTTCATGTATGTTATATGCGGATGAGAATCAATACGGAGTTTGCAAGTGTAACATTAATAATTGAGTACCGTTGTTTCGGCTTATACCGCTGTTAGCCAGGATTATCAGAAATAATAATCAAAGGATATAATTACTATCTACAATTACCACAACATCAGATGTCACCTGAAAAATTTTCGCATCTCAGCTCCATCTCTTTAACGCCAGTATATCATGAATTTATTTGTAATACGTCGACACGATGAAACAAATCGAGTGTCATTGATATCGTCATCAACACCATTGTTACCATACTTTTTGAATACTTCATTAATAAAATTAAACTCAACAAAAATGTTTTTGACAAAAAAAAATCATGATGAATTTCTTAATTTTGCGCGGTTTATAAAACGTTCGTATAAAAACACCTTTTTATTAATTATAATTACTCAATTCAATGTTCCATAAATTACGTTGATTTTGGATTTACACACTTTTATTTGTTTATCTTTTATACCACAACTAGCGAGTACCCGTCATGCGTAGCGATTCCACCAAATAAAGTGCTTGTGTTTGAAATCTGTTTATTGAAGTGCTTTTGAATGCACAATATTTTTTTCCATCCGGTGCTTAAATATTGTGAGCAGCCCACACACAGCTGTCCGTGAAAGGGTAAGTTTTCAAAAAATAACCACCTGCTATTTTCTACCGCTAATATACATCCTTTGCAATTCCTCTCTCTGCCCCTCTCTCGTCCCCGGCCCCGATCCATCTCCTATGTGTCCTTTCCCATGTCACGTTCCCTTAACGCGTTCCCGTTTCCGACCCCGTTTCCCTCCAGCTTGATCTTCCCCTCCCGCGTTTCCATCTCCTTTTCCCCGCCTCTCCCCTCCCCCTTCCGCGTCCCTCTGTCCCACGAACCACCCATCTTTTATGTTTCCTTCTCCCGTCCAAATATTTCCTTCCATCTTCACGATAATCCCATTTCTCTCGTCCACACTCCCGCGAACCCCAACCCACCTTCGTTTCCTTCCCCCTCACAAATTCCCACCCCCTGCTCTCTTCTCTCCCCGTCGCTAAACTCTGAAATATACTCACTCCTCAAAACTGTCAGTGTGAGAAGCGTGCATTTTATAAATTTACCCCCTGCTTTCCCTACGGCTACTATGTCTATCTTGAAATCCCTACCTCTGCCCCTCCGTCATCCCTCACCACTCCGTCATCCCTCCCTTGCGTGTCCTTTCCAATGCAACCCCGTTCCCGCTCCCGTTCACGTCTTTTCCTTCCCGCGTTCCCCTTCCGGCGTTCCTCATCCCGCCATCCTTCATTCCGCTAACCCCACCACTTTTGCATTCCCCTCCCCCACACGCTCCAGCGTTCCCCTCCCCCTTTCGCTTTTCCCTACCATCTTCCCCGCCTTCCCCCCTCCCTCGTCCTCTCTCCCGCAAAGTCTTCCACATTTCTTTCATTACCCTTCCCCACTCCGGGATTCCCCTCTCACTCCCGCCTTCCCTACCAGCCGCTAAACTAAATTAAATAAACTCTTTTTTCAAACGACTCGCACGCCATCTACCACCAAAGTTTAATCGCAATTTGATGAATGGTTAAGGGACAAATAAATAAATATTCATTTTTACATTTTGAGATATGAAAGGTGTATTGGAACCAATATTTCTCAATGATTAACCGGTACCGGTAACCTAACACCTCTCAGATGTTATCCGAACACGTGCACTACGACCCGCAAAGTTAACGCTTCGATTATACTAAACATTTTTTTTTGTAATTTAAACTGCTTTGTTTGAAAAACTATCTTACAATCTATATCTAGTTATATTCACTCTTCACTATTGCCAACATAATCTTTGTAAAAATACGTTGACAATAATAATTATGTTGTCTTCTGCGCCTAGTATCATGTCATCGTAATATGATTAACCCGATATTATCACCTGTCCATACATTTTCATATCGGTATGTTCCCACAGCTGAAGTAATATTATGCCCTAATAACGATTACCAATGTTTTTAATAGGTTTGTGAATTAATTCGCTGCAGCATTAATTGAGCGCTATTGATTCGGGCAACATCGACTAAACACCGGTGTTACAGCAGGCAGCGGCAGGCGGTTAGTTCCCCCCAGCCATGGTACAGGCACCACCATCAAGGCGCGGGGGGGGCGCTGAGCAGCGGGGGATGTGACAAACATCCGTTTGCGGGTCGTTTCTCTGCCAATATAATACATTATGTATGCCCAACGGCCCGGCTGAAATGATTTACTACTTTGTGTGTTTCCTCTATTATTTCTTAACAGTATTAGCCGAAATTACTTAATATTTATTGTGCTCAATATATTTATCGCAGCAAGATGTGGCGGGTATTAAAGTACAAGATACTGATAAATTCGTATGAGATAAACCGTAGGGTGTTTTAGATGGTGCGTGGATTTTACGTTATTATTTGATCGTGCAAAGTAATACTATTAACCGAAAGCTTTAAACACACCTGTGTGACACTCGGTAGTCTTCGCTTTCCTTCGTTAAAACCTTATTTGTAAGGTAAATAGTATTTTTGAAGTGAAACTTATATATAGCCCCGCTGTGATTTGGATTTCGAATGAAACGGAAATGATAAATTACAGCACCTACGTGGCATCAAACTATGATGTCACTTTCCAGCTGCTAATGAGCGCAGTCACGCTAGATCTGCGCTCATTGGCCGCTTTGATTATGACCTCACTTTTAAGGCTCCTATTGGTTAAGATTGTTTTGGTAAAATTTTATTTCTACCGCGTGCATACTGCATTCGAATTTTTTGTAATCTGAACGAAAATATGAGATTCAGAAAAATAACAAAGATAACGAACGTAACTGAGACTCGAACTCAGAACCTCTCATCTTATCTGGACAAACGCTTTACCAATTTCGATTACTGCCACCTCTTATTTAAACGTCATATTTAAAATTTCAGAATAAGCCATATTATTTTCGACTAATATTGTTTTCCATATTATTGGCAACTACCTTTTTTTATTGTAAACAATCCTTCGAAGAACTGGTTTGTAACCTAGCCGAATAGAATATTGTTAATTCTGAAATTTTCAATTTGAGATTGCCAAATGTGACGTAGACGGGTAGTATTTTGTAAATATCTGAAAACCAAATATAATATTGAAAATTATATTTGAAATAATTGACAGGCTTCTAAAATACCAATTTGGGAGGCGGGATTGGGTACCACCGTCCCGGGAACCTTTATTGGATAACCAACACCTCTGCCATAGGTCACCCCAAGTGCTTCGCCAGCATTTAGCAGGGGTGCCCGGGTTCATGGGGTGAGGTTTGTCTAGGTATTGGAGGTGGATTACCAGGACACACTGAACCCCAGATTCCTATCCACCCCTTAAACCCTTTTCCTTCCCAGAACTCTCCTCTCCTTCCTTTCCTTAAAAAAAACCATCCACACAGTATCCCCAAAGATGACATAGGCCCTGGGGAAATTATTTTCCTCAGGGCCTCCTGTTTGGAGCTCACGTAAAAAACAAAAAAATACCAACTTTTTTTGCTTTCGAATTTTCATGGACAGAAACAAAATGCGTTAAAAACTTCTAAAAACTAGCTCTTCACCCACACATTCCAGTGCATTTGTAGGTGTAGTCATGATTTTACTGCACTGCTATTGTAGTAAGTCGTATCCTAGGGGTTAAATAAGAGGTGGCAGTGGTCGAATTGGTGAGATTTTATCCTGGTAAGTCGGGAGGTTCTGGGCTCGAGTCCTAGTTGCGGCTATTCTCTTTTTATTTTTCTGTGTCTAGTTCTCTTTTTATATTTTCTTTTAGATTATTAGTGTTATCTTCTTCTTCGATGATATAAATTATGACTTATATTGAGGAGGTGGGTAATCAACGTTATTTATTAACATGAAGATTTTTATTTTTGCTGTGATATCATAACTTGCGAGCGTAACGATTTCCCGCGCTATCTCCAACAAAAACTCTGATGGCCGTCGCCACGTAATAATTATTTCATTACTATGCAGTATCAGTCACCCGGGCGACCGATTCTCTTAACTCCGCAAAATAATGGCAGTTTGTCGAAAACGAATCATCGCTATCCTCATAGTCCCTTCTCCTTGCGGCCATAAAACGTGAAATATGATGTCAATTATGATTTTATTGCGTATTTGTTTGTAGTTAAAATGGCCGCTTCTCTAGTCTTTATTATTTCACTTTACTGGTCGCGTTCCGACCGATGCCGCGATGGCAGTCGGCGATACCCACTGGACTGGAAATCTCTAGAAGCGTGATCTTAAGACGAGATAAGACCTTTAGATACGTCAAGTCAATTGATAATCCCTAGAACTATGGATCTACACCGATCTGAAATGAGACGAATCATAGGTCTCAAACACATAGAACAAAAAACTGATAATCTAATCTAGAATTTCGATACATGAAAAATATTTGTTCAATTATTAGTAGTAATAATAATTTTATTTACTTCGGGCACATCAGTCACGTCAACCGTTATTAAACACAAGTACTAATGTCGGTTGTCGGCGCATGGGTGCATGCTGAAGTGATGCGTATTCCTACGTAATGCGTAAAATTAATTATTCATTCCAGTTCAATGTGCTCCAATTTTCAATATTGAAACTGACAACTATACCAGACAAGCGATAAAATAGGCATCAACATTATTTTATTGATTAATAATTCTTTATTTGAAATGTGTATTTATATTGTTTAAATGTTTGACAGATGTTGGCATCTCTTTATTTCAAAGTCAATGAGCTTGAGGCAAATATTATAGTTCAGCTTTATAAAACCCACAATTACAATAACCCATGATTTACTATTTTTAAATTACCTCTTCAAATCATCTGTGTTTTATATCATGAATTTTGTTAAGTAATTAAAAATTGGAAATATTTCGATAATATAAAAATACTAGCTGAACCTGGCATGTGTTGCAACGCCACTTAAATAAAAATATTGTTTCTCCTTGCGTGTCCTTTCCAATTCGTCTCCGCATTCCCCCTCCACCTTTCTCCCGTTTCCCCCCCCCCCCCCTTTTCCGCTTCCACACGTCCCGCGAACCCCCCTGCTCCCCAATTTTCCCGCCTTTCCCTCGACCTCGACCCCCCCCCCCTTCAATGAATCTTCCCCCTTCATTCCCCTCCGCCCCTCCCGGATTCCTCTTCCCCTCCCACCTACCCGCCCTGCCGCTAAAATGCATTTTTCAATTATTTCTGGCTTTCACCCTTCAAGGGTGTTCTAGGCCATCATTTATAATTACAGTAAGGAAAGGTGAATTTATATATCAATTTTATTTAAATGTACAAATTTCAGAATTTTATGGAAGAATGGAGTAGAGTTCAGACTTAGTAGAGATGAGATGTTGAATGGAGGAGAGGCAATTTTGGATAACGCTTGATAGAGGAGAGGATATATATTTAGAGAGGGACAATCAAAAAACATGTGATCTAAAGTTCCCACTTCTAGACCACAGAACGTACAATCTGGGGAGTCAAGCACGTGAATTTTAAAAAGGTGAGAAGGAACGGAACAGTCCGATTCCCATTCGAATAAGTAAGGAAATTTCTTTTTTGGAAAACTGGGGGAGTTTTTGAAACCACGGTTTTGATGGAATAGTCCTTTGTATTGGGGCGTAGCGTAAAATACATTAAATAAACTCATTTTTCAAACAACTCGCGCGCCACTTATTGTAAATTTTTATACAAATTTCATAACGACAGAGCTCGCCAGTGTATTCTTCTGCTAAAATACAATGTTGTGTAAAAATTTCGAGTCAATCAATCGATTACTTTCCAATATTTGCAGACTCAACATGCGGAACTTAATTTTTTACTGGATAGGGACACCCTAATCACCTATCGGTATGAAATATACTTTCCGACCTATTCTCATACCTACCAAATATTCATAAAAAAATCATAAAAATCGGTCGAGCCGTTTCGGAGGAGTGCGACCACAAACACCGCGGCACGAAATTTTTATATATATTTATAGAGGATCAAATTCCACCAAAGTAAGGTAAAATTAGCCACTTTATTTGGGACGCACGGGGTGTCCACGTCACACTTCTATTGTTTTATCTTTCCAGTGGTCATGCGATACCTAACTTGTGAGGAGTGTTTGAACATGGCGAACGAAAGCTCATTATATTATATTATTAGATATGTGATTTCTCTCCTGCCCCCGGTAGCGGCAACTTCAGAACAAACACGTAAAGCAATAAATGCCCCGCAACTAGGAGACGGAAAGCCAGAGAACCAGAGAACTAGACCAGTTTGTTATTATTTATTATATAGGTATACGGCGGACCGCTATAAAGTTTTATTTAATTTCATAACATAAGCTCTGCAAAAGCAGTTCGAAAATATATTAACGGCAAAGAGTATACGACTACGCTTAACCTAATTGTATTTTTTTGGCCAAAAAGTATAAAAAGCAATACATCGCAAAATCAATAAAAGAAAATTATAAAAAAACTAGCTGCCCGACAAACGTTGTTCTGCCATATAAATTATTTCTAGTGAATATTTTGGTTTATGTTTAATAGATTCTGAGCATTTGAAGAGGGCTTGATCCGTGTCAGCAGCAAGTATTTCAACGTTGTGAGCTTTGTCATCTTTAATGTTATAATTGAGCCCTTTAGATAATAAACACGTTTCTTTGATGGTTAATTTATGATCAGACAGATTTATTATTCTTTCACTAAATTTATGATTATAAAAAACAATATTAATAGATGGGGGGTTGTGACACCCATTTAGTTTTTTGGAGACGAGAATAAGATTTTTCAGTTTCTTGCGTAAGGTAATTTTTTTAAATATATCAAATGTGTGTGAAAAACAACGTGTTCCGAAAGTATATAAATATAAAAACTAAAAACAAAAGTTCATCACCTTCCAAATCAATTCTTTTTGCTAAGAAAATGTGGTTAAAAGAAGAAATAAAATCGTGGTTCTACATTAGAGATAACATACAATTTTGTTAAAAGTTTTACATACTGAACTTGTCAATAGTTTACATCCCATGGAATGGGATTGTTTCGACGATAAAGTCAGAAATTGTGCCAGTGAATCTGCATTCAAAAAGAAAATTACCTTACGCACGAAACTGAAAAATCTTATTCTCGCCTCCAATATTTTGGTTGTTAAATAAAAAAAATAACGAATGTTGTATTGTAAGGATGTGGGGATGGGATCTATGACAGAAAGAGGAATGGAGCGCTGTAGACGATGACCACCGATAAAAGCAAAAAATCACCAACTAAAGTAAGAAAATTTCGAAGAACAATTGAATGTACGATATTTCTTGTCAGTTCGTCTTTAGCCAACACAAATAAGCTCGATGGTTTGCCCACTGCCAAATGAAATATCAAAATGACGCGACGCTTCTCGTGAATGTTTTGCGCATGTGTGGATGAAAGTTCGATGAGGCGGACATGGCGTCATCTGTCATTCAACAACATAAATAATTTCGTTCTGTTTGAAATAGAAAGACGATTAAATTTATTGATACAAAAATATTAAAATCGCGATTAAAAAATGTGAGGGTGGGGGTAGAAGGGTTAAAAATTTTTTTTCGTTATAGGTATTTTTTTAACCAAATAAAAAAAATAAAAATGGCAAAAATATAGATTTTTTTCTGGGTAGTGACACCCTACTCACCTAGTAGTATGAAATATACTTTAAAACCTATTCTCATACCTACCAAATATACATCAAAAATTTAATAAAAATCCACCACAAACACCGTGACACGAGATTTTTATATACAAGATGTTAGCAAAATAAACATACATATACCTAATGTTACATGTAGGAAAGGGGTTTTACTTAGTTACAAATAATTAATGATTAAATTGTACTCCGTACTTTTAAGGTCTATTAACCAGCGGCCAAGAATTATTATTTTTTTTTTTATTAAGTTAAAAGAAATTTAATATTTCGCTTTCTTAACTTAAGTACAGAGTATAGTCGTATATATCAAGTAGTATGAAGTATAGTAGTAACATTTTTAATTTTCTTTTAACAATTTAAGCTTAAATAGTTGTTTTTAAAGGTATTTACATTCGCCTCCATTTTTAGGTTATATGGGAAGAGATTATATAATATATGTATGTGTACGCCCTCGTGGTCAATGCTTCTCTTGCCACTTTCAGCCTTGACAGTATTTGTGTACAATTTATTATGTTGTCTAGTGTAATGTTCGTGTACTTGCGACGTTTTTATAAATGTTGTGTTTGTGTGTATAACTCCATTTTGTATTTTGTAGATTAAAAGGCATGTGTTATATTCATACAATGTTCTTATTTTCAGAAGGTTCATTTCTGGTATCGTTTTTTTTGTGGGAGTGTCTGGGTTATAATTGAAGAGTTTTTTAATAACTTTGTTCTGTATTATTTGTAAATCGTTAAGTACGTAATGCATGTGTTACCCCATATATATATATAATAAATAATTTAGGTGAGACTGGATTTAGCTAAAGTATAAACCCCTCTTTACCTCTGTTGGTAGAAGATGAGCAATTCTACCGAATACACCAATTATTGGAATGATATTTGCTTTTAGTTTTTCTACGTGTTGTTTAAATATCAACAGCCTTACTAAAAAAAAACCACAGCGTGACCGATTAACTGTGTTATTGCAATAACATAAATAGAGCTCGTATACACTAAAAGACGTTTTATTACCAATAACGTTTCTTTCGTGGTCACGCTGTTAAAACGCATTGAAGATGTGACAACGTTGTATATGGTTTTAATTTACTAGGAAACAATGTTGTTTTAATTCTTCTCCGCTAGGGGCATTATTGGTGCACCTGTGCATATCGGCCCGCGATGACAAAACAGTTCGGTGTGTTTATGGCGGGATATGGAAAATTTTGTTAGGGCCTAAATGTTGTGATTTTACTAAATAATTTCTATTGTAGTGACGAATTTACTCTTCTGTTCACATAATTGATATATTTACCATATTATTTGTGTGGTTTACATCAGTTTAATCAAGTTATTGTACAAACGCCGTACTTTCAAAGTTGAACTGTCAGAATATTGTTTTTTATAGGTTACTTAAGATAAAATTTTTATTTTAAGATCTTTATTTTAAGAGAATTTGTTAAAAGTGATAATTTTTTATAATATTAAAATCTAATACATGTGTTCGTAAACGAATCAAAAAAATTAACGTCTTTAGAGATGCAAGAAATCTGTTTTAAATTTCGGTATTATTTCTAAGTTATTTTTTTGGCAATAAAAAAAACTTTGAAATTTTTTATTATTTTTTTATTGTATACACGATAAAAAAGTGAGGTAATAGTTTCCTTCCAAATTTATTACTTGAAAGGACTGTGTTTTTTAAATTTTGATTTTATTTAAATTTCTCTACATTTTGGTCAAAAATGTTGTGGGAGGAAATTTTTTTCCATGTTTTTCCGAGTTTGAATCATAAAATATGGCAGTTTTTGAAAGCTAAAGTGTATTTCAAATACTCAAATCTAAAAGGTAATTTTATCTAGTTTTCATAAATGGTATTTGTTTTTACGACACCTTCAAAAATAAGAAATGTATAGAACATTCAAAATACTATGGAAAAATTACAAATATCGTTCGGACATCAATGGTTAAAACAGAGATAAACTACCCTCTCAGGCCGTGGAAACCATGTGTATTTCTTTCAAAGAACAAATTTTTAATTAGTAATGTTTTCACATCCGCGGCCGTTTGTCAATTGAATAAAATTTTCACTGGGTTTTTTAGTAAGGCTGTAAATGTTTAAGCCCAGGTATTTTTCGCTATCTAGAATACGTAGGTCTCTTTCTTCTATTCGTAATGGTTTATGCGACGGTATTATTCTTTTAGGTGAGCGTAGAATCGTGTAACCGTTTATCAACATTTATTTTTAATATATTTTCAATTTTTTATGTTAATATACCGTTTGGTATATTAAAATCCGTTTGAGGTTGTTTTAAAAGAATTTCTAAGTTTTTGCCGAAGAAAAATATTGCCGTGTGATCTACGTGTTAGAAGATTTCATCATATAGTTTAAACTGACATATGTCATTTATGTATATTTGAAATAAAAGTGGCGCCAGTATGGATCCTTGTGGAACTCCATAGTTTATACTCTCGAACTGTTTTTATCTCTTATGTTAACATATTGTTTTCCGTTGGACAATTAGGATTTAATTTGTTTGATAGCTGGACCGGTTACACCTGTTTTTTTCTATTTTTTTAATCAGTATTTCATGACTCACGGTGTCAAAGGCTTTTTAAAGGTCTAGGAGAATTGCTACGTCATATTTCTATTATCTAAGCTAGTTATAAGTTTATTTATAAGATCATTAGTTGTAGAAAGAGTATTAGATTAATTCCAAAACCATATTGTTTAGCATACAGAAATTTTTTTTTTCCAAAAATTTGTTTATCGTATAATCGTATATTTTTGATAGAATTGGTAGGACAGAAATGGGCCTATAGTTAGATGTTTGAGCTTTATATATGGCGATAACCCATGCAATTTTACAACTGTACGGAAATTGACCTTCGTTTAGGCTAAATTCAGAAAGAAGGTCTTGCGATCGTACCCTTGTACAGGGCAATTCCGATGAGAAAGATTGATCATTCATTGAATTTGAACTAATAACTTAATATCAATTCTTTCATTCCAAATTTGCTTTGATATATACCTTCATTCAAGTTAGCATTAAAAATTCTCACAATAGTGATGGTAATCTTATTAAAATTACGTACTTTTTGTAATTTTTTTTTAATCAAAAGTACCTATTTATAATTTTCCAATAACATCTAAGCAAATTAAGCGCATAAAAAAATCTTAATTAATTCGTTTGTAGGACGTGGGCTTATTTTTGTATTGATTTTATTTGAACCAAAATTAAAATTCTGAAAATAAGCTTTCCTAGATAATTTATTCATTAATTTTAATGAATGATTGATTTGAAATGTGTGTTGTATTACAACATTTTGTTTCAAAACTTAACGAATCTGACAACGACCAATGCTATAAACTTATTATAATAAAAATAAACAAACTTTTTCAAAATTCAAAACATAATTTTACTGCATAAATTAACATTCTTGCGAAATCAATTTACCTTTGTTCGTAGAAAATAATTTGATTAAAAATGGCATTTGGTTGTGTGTGGTTATTTTCTCTTAAAATTATTGATATCTAAGAGGAATCCATATTTCCTGCAAAACAGGTAATTAACCTAGTACGTCTTCTTAGGGCATCAGCATGGTATGGTTATTCTGCATGTAGGAAGAATCAGAAGTCTTTTGACGCTATCGGTGACATAGAATCCGGCACAAAGAATCCCATAGAATCTAATAAGAATCCTATTTCAGGCAAAATGTCTATGCTAGAATAATTTGTATTTGTTGTAAAAAATACACACATGTTAGTTAAATAAAAATATGTAGAAATAATTATTAAAATAAGTATTTTGTTGTAAATAATATTATTTTAATATTGGTAGGTAATTTAAGTAGGTACTAAAAGGAGAATGTACTGAAACCACGCCATACTTAATCGTTTATTTATTTATTCACCTTTTAAACTATTTATTTTTTTCTTTCTACTTTTTGTATTTTATTTTTTTTTTTTCGAAAAGAAAGACAAACATTCCCGGATTACGAATAACCCGACAATGTTTAAAAATCTCCTACTACCACCACAGAAAGCCGAAAATGTCGCTTGTGTTGTGATGGACGACTTAGCCAGCCGAGGAATTGAACGCGCGACGTCCGGATGTGATCCAAACTCTATGCCCACTCAACCACAGACCGGTCTTACCAAAATTATGTATAACTAATGTCACCAGACGTCCTGTTTTCACCGGGATAGTCCCGTTTTCACGCAGCGTGCCCCGGTGCCCCGGAACACAGCTTAGGGACGCCAAAATGTCCTCTTTTTGAAAAGAAATCATTATGCGTCTACACAATCATACTGGTTATCTTGAAATACACAAATATATAAAATAGGAAACCCTAAAATGATACGAAAAAAACATTACTAGCTTGTCAATTGTATTGTATGAAAGTGTGAGGCTCCTAAAACGAAGAAGTTTATAAGATATTTTTATAATTTATGAGGCTAGAATTCCAATAATCCATGAGCTTGGTAGCTGCAATTGTGATCTAGCCTCCTACCTGCATAGTAAAGTAAATTTACTCGTAAAATCCACGCTAAAAAATAAACATTTTGCTTTATTTCGTTTAAATTTTTCTTTAAAAAAATCTTTAAATTTTGAACAAGGATCTAGAAATTCAATCGTCCATTCGATTGGTGGCTGCAAGATGAATTATAATCTAGCCTGAGGCTAACCAGAATTACCGACACACAACTGAAATTAGTATTTTTGAAGTAAAACTTCTTTACGCACGCTTGACTTGGGGAGTAAGTTGGTGAATGCGTGGCAAGAGCGTTATGAAAAGTGCGATCGGGCGAGGCGAACGGTCGGGCCTTTACGTAAGCTTGGCTTGGGGAGATAGCTGGTGAATGCGTGACGAGAGCGTTATGAAAAGTGTGATCGGGCGAGGCGAACGGTCGGGCGAGACGAACGGAAGTTGAGAGGGAGATATAAGTTAGTGAAGTTTTACTTCAGTCGTGTAGTCTAAAGCACTTTGACATTTTAAAGGACCCACTTAAACGCCGATTTTCAGTTTATCAGCATATGGTTAATTTGCTATCGCAGTGCCTGACGAATTGATCAATGGCTGATCAAACATAAAATCTACATAATCTACGTCGAGCCGAGAATCAACCGTTAACGGGGATCGTAATTTTCTATAATATTACCTGTTGTGTACCTGGGCAACGCGCCGCACCGCACCGGGTAGGATCATTACACGTAGTATTTATAAACGATCAACATTTTACTTTTATTTTCACTGACCAGTTATGTAGACACCAATTATTATTTTGCGGATAATGGCGAACTACACAAATAAATTGACAATTTAAGCTCTTTTGACCAATTGTTAGCTGTTCACACGATCTGTCAATTTTAAATAAATTGTGCATGATAGCATTTTAGGGCATTTTATCCTGCTCGTGAAATTATTGATTTTTGATTAGTGTTGACGTCAATGACAGTTGGTAGTTTATGGTTCTATTGATTCTGGAATTTGCTTAAAATCTCTTGGAAAATCGATATAGTGTTTTTTCTTTGTTTAAAAAAATCTGTAAATTGTTAGCATGAGGCAAGGTATTGGGCAAAAATTTAAAGGATAGCTGAGCTGATCACTTGATCAGTGACTAGAAAAAGACATCGGAAGGTTTATGAATAGGTCATTATGTTTTAATAAAACATGAGTTATGAGTATTTTTTCAAAAGACATTTATTTGCATAATATGCATTTATTGAGCTTCCCCTTGAACTTATATTATATTTAGCAACGTTTTTCTCAACTATCAACATGCGGATTGTGGGGGCAATATTTTCGCGTTCCATTTGATTCCAGATGAATTCTCTTTTTTTTTATGTTGTTCAAATTCAAATTTTGTTTTTAAAAACAGATGAAAGACACTTTAAGATGAATAAAAAATAAAAAAAATTAAGCTCAAAGGTAGAAATGTCTTTTTAGTCTCTTGGCGGTGGTTTTTATCATCTAAACCGTTCTTACCCATTGACAGGAAACTAAAAACATATTTAATTTAACAGTGGTATTATAAATGTTATTATCCCTTCACTGCCTTTCGTTTAATATACCAAACTATTTAACTTAACTACTTTAACTTAATTTGAAAATAAACGACAATAAAAAAATATGCTACGCTTTGTGCCAATCCCAAGGAGATCTGGATGGGGGTATACCTTGAGAACTCACACAGAGCGGCTACTTCCAGTTTCCCAGCGTTTTTCGGATAGAAAAATATTAAATTCTATGCTACAAAACTACACAAGACTCTATCAAATCAAACAAAAAAAATATTTACGGAAATGAATATATATTTAAAAGAGAATTAAAAACATGGCTGAAAGATCAAAGTGATAATAAACTTACAAAAACTATGAAGACGATGTAAAGGCGTCCTTAAACTAAAAACAAAAGTTTAAAAAACAACAGGCCACCTCAGAACAGGAAACCCTAGTGAGGAGTGAAAAAAATGGAATTTATACTTTATTATATTATACTTTATACCCACACCGTATACAAACTTTGACATTGAAACTAATAAAAAAATACTAACATCCTCAATAATAAAAACTCACTTTCCAACGGTGTTTTAATTACAAGGACTGTACGATTTTAAATTCGATTTGTTACTAATACAACAATCTTAAACTCTATTATTTATATCATGCAACATCGATCACGCATGCTCAATTGTGATTATTTTTACCGCGCACTGGGTATGCGCCGGGTTACCTGCGCAGAATTGGGTAATAGATATTTATGTTTACAATCTCTATATTAATAATGTTTTGGTTCCATAAAACTGTCAAATACCTATAATATTTATACATATATTTCATTACAATTATTACTTATTTTTGTTAATTTTCGTCAGTTTTAGTCAAGAAATTGTACAAAATTTTTACGTAAATTGAACTTTCGTATTGTCAGAAAGTGGAGTTATCGGTTGTACCAAATGTAAATTGAATTTTATGGTCATATTTTTATAAGAATTTCTAGAGGGAGAGATGTTTTTTGTAACATAAATAAAGTCTAATTCATGTTATGGCAAGCGTATCTGAGCAATTAACGAAATATACAAAGTTTTGTATATGTAAGCAATGCGTTCAAAATGTCAGTTTATATTTAGTTTTTCTTAAGAATTGAGAGCAAATTTAAAAAAATCTTTATTGTATAAACGAGGAAAAATAATTGACAGTTTCTTGCAGATTCCTTAAATAAAAGGAATGTGTTTTTTTATTTTCGTATTTAAAAAAAATATGTTTCGCTTTTTTTTAAACTTTTCACATATTTTAAAATAAGATATTGCAATTTATAAAAATTAAAGTATATATCAAATAAAAAAGTCTAAAAGGTAATTTTATCTTATTTCTAAACTGATATTTATTTTTACAGCATCTTCAAAAATAAGAAATTTAAAATTCGACGAGAAATTAATATCAATAATGTGTATACAATATATCTGAATAAGCAATGTATCTTTCTCTTGATAAGCAATGTTTATATCATTCCATGAACCGTCTTTGGTTAGTTTCTAATTAATTAGATTTCCACATACACGGTTTTTTTGCAATTTTTTAAAGTACGGCTGTAAGTACAGCTGACGGCCGGCGTAGTCCAGTGGTAAGGCTCTTGACTAGTACTCCGAAGGTCGCGGGATCGAATCCCGGCGTGGCAAATAAATTTTATTTGATTAATTTGTGTTATTTCACAATTAATTCATTAAAAATAATAAACAGCATACCTATTTGCGGCACGTTCCAGAGTGAAAGATACTCTCACTATCGCCCTTGTGTAAGACCACCATTCAGAATTGAAACATTGCTTGAAATGGCGTTAGCCGTGTTTGGTGACCAGATCTGAATAGCCAGGTACTTCCCCACCTCCCTCTTCCCCATCTCCTTCCCTTCCCCTATTACCTTCAGCCTCACAACATACCCCAGTTGGGGATGCCATAGTCCCACTAGCTCCAGACGGGAGCAGTTGGGACTCTTGTGCGGTATTCATGTACAAAAAAAGTAATTTGTTAATAATATTCACTAACAATATTTTCACAACAAAAACTGTGTTCTGATCTCAATAATATCATTCTGGCAAAAATCCACTATTGATCTCCACAATTAGATCAACATGTAAGGGGAAATGTACTTCGAAGTGATACAACGATAATACTGAAGAAATCAATCATTCTTTCGGTGAGATCGCAATGGCTCCTGAAGGATCGAACTCCTATTAGCTTCATACAACTAAAACGCTTTCGTTGAGAAAGAAGGGCGGTGGTCCCAGGGCTGAGGAGGGAGGGAGTGAAAACACCTACCACCCACTTTAGAGGGAACGCTGTTTCTAATTGGATTACACGAAGAGACGTATTCTCAATAACCGGAACATGCCGGGATGCGCCCAGTGGCGGACCGTTATAATTGGCCAACAAATTTAATTTTCTTAAAACGGAATGCTCCCGAACTGTGGCGTCCGGGTCGTGTCAATTGAATTCCAAATGCAGAAAAAATATAATTGTATTTCTGTTTGCCACGCCTTCGCTTTTTTATTTTCCGCGACGAAAGGGAGACTTTTTTATTTCTTTTATGAGCAGAAAGTCTTTCAAATTTCGTGGAAGTAAAGTTGATTTAATCGAAAAAGTCTTTAAACTCTAACGAACGGAGATTCTGATATTATCAACGTGATTTTTGTTGTTTGTAGGTTGGCGTCCACCTAATTATTTTCGCAACATTTAAAAGACTAGTATTAGCTTGGCACTATCCAACGGAGGTTATTTTAGGAAATATAAACAATTTTTCATCCACAAAGCTAACAACAGCTTTCTACATTCACAAAAATGCTTTAAACATTTTCGGTGTACCCCAGTATAAAAACCACATCGACCTCCAATTTGTCATAATATAATAGTCATAAATTACTGTAAATTCTTTGTGCTCTTCTCTATAAATGCATAAAGGTTAATGTCTGCGGCGATGTGACTTTGAGTTTTGTACAAATCTACCGTTTTATTCCAAGAATAAAATGTCGTCGACACAAACAAGAGAAAGATGACTGTTTATGTTAATTTGTAGAAAAACTACCCACTTTCCTTTTTTTCAACCCCAGTAGTTTTAATACTTCTTGATGAAATTATTCAAATTTGACCCCTCAAATAAGAGAAAATCTATATCAGATTTCGAAAAACTCTTTGTAAAGCCCTGGCAACGCCGAGGACTAGCTGGTACCTTATAACAAAACACCAACGATATGGAAAAAAACCGTAACCACCGTCAGGTTGGCGTATCGCCACGAACTGAAGCGTTGTTAACCAAATAAAAATAATATAATTCTTTCAGGAAGTTACCAGAGAATTTCTAAAATAATCTATATATATATAACAATGAATCCCTGTTTCCCTTGGTCATGCCATAACTTCAGAACTACTTTATCTACGTCATTTATCTTTTTTTAAAGTTTTCTAATACTTTGTAGAAGATTCTGACAGAAAGAAAAATTAAGAAAATTGGGCAGAAAATTGAATAATTTCAGAAAACTTAACGACCAATTTAAACTTGGTCGTTTGACAGTTCGCGCATTCGATAAAATTGAATTTGCAGGCAGCTTGTTTGTACTAAAAGAATTATCTATGGATTTTTTAAATTATAGATATTTTAAATAGGTACCTATGTTAATTACCAAATTTGATCGATTGTTCTTATAATATATAAATATGAATATTTATAAAATGTGAATAATGAAAATTTGAAAAAAAAATATTGTAATAGGTGCTACGCGAGCTATTCGAAAACTGAATGTAATGGGACTGAATATATTGAACGCGGGAGGGGGGTTTGTGAGATAGGACAGGGAGAGGGGAGAGGGTGGGCGGGGAAGATGGAAGGGGAGCGCGGGTGGGTAAGGGATGCGGGAGGAGAACGGGGACGCACGGGAAAGGACATGCAGGGAGAAACAATTTATTTCTTTGAATATGGCATTGCAACGCATGCCGGGAATCAGTTAGTACATAAAATTTTGTGTTTAATTGCAAAGAACCAGTAGAATCATGCCATTCCAAATGCGGACAAAATAATGTATTGTAACCTTTTTTTACAACTTCGGCCTAAAAATAAATAATATCCAAACAAATATGGTGTAAAGCTTCGCCACCGTATTCTTTGCCGAACCTCTTACTAAAACCCTTAGCGTGTTTGTTTAGTATCGTTCTCTAGGAGGAATTTTTTGTTTGTTATTCCTTTTGCAGTACTGAAAGCATTTTCTCCCATTGACATTCCAATCGCGTATTTAATATACCTCGGTCTCTTGTCAAAAAGACCACTTAGGTCAATATATTGTTGACCTTTCCTTATAATGCCGCATACAAGGCTTACGTAATGAAACTGCTACTTAAAAGATATTAAGAAAATTTGCTCCATATTTTCTGGATTTTCTTTCTTTGGGACACATCTGCAAAAAAATATTATCTACTACTTAAAAATAACAGGATTGGGACAAGTATAAGGTGTGATTTATTAGAAGACGACAATCAATCAATGATGATAAACAATAATTTCATTTAACATTTGAACTCCTCAGGCTAATTTTTTCGGTTTTCGGAACAATTCATACAGGTCTCATAGAAATGGTTGCGTCTCCCTTACAATTATGGATAAAATTATTATCTAAACGGGGTTAGAAAAAAAACACCACTCTTTATATTAAATCTAAAAGTTAACCACAAAATACTTAAAATGAACATCTTTATGAAATCAGTTGTCGACCGCAATTTGATAATTTGAATTTATGTTTTTACATGAAATGACAAAAAAGTGAAATAACTATGACGTTTATAATACATTTGCCTAATAAAATATGTGTGTGTTTCTATTTTTTCCGTAATCAGTAATTTTAGTAAGAAAAAACGAAAGGTCAGTCATTGACAGAACTTTTTTATGTTTGTTAATTATTTAAAAATATATATATATATCTGTTTCGAAGGGTAGTTCATCACCTTTCAAAAGCGGTTTTTAGTTTTTAGGTGCGTTGAGAAATATTACGTTTATTTGGATTTTATTGAACAGCGGAAATATTTTTATCCTTAGAGAAAATAGTCCCGTGGGGTTAAAAGGGGGCCCGAAGGGTTAAACAGATAGATTTTTTGGATATGATTTTAGATTTTCACGGCCAAAAGTATTTTTGTTGTTTGTTTTTGGGGTGTTATGCCGTGTTACGCTACCGGTTAAAAGAGGAGGTAGCGTAACACGGCATAACACCCCAAAAACAAACAACAACAAAAAGATAGATTTTTTAATTATTTGCTGTAGGTGTAACATTAGTTTTGTGTAATGGTTAATAATTTATTAAGTGTTTGACAATGTTTTTTTATGTCAGTATCGTATTAAAGTTTGCCAGTGATTTGAATTTTTCGACCATCAGACTATGCGCAAACGTGCCCGGGTTGTAGCAGTCTATTTTTTAGAGAATTACATTGCCATAATCATAGATGGTAGAAACAAGTTTAATAATTTAAAACAACATTATAAGAAGTTCAATACGGCGTAACGGTTCCAACGTAAAATAAGCATCGGTTGCTTTAGATCAGTGGTGGGGAACCTTTTTGCCGTCGGGGGCCATGTGAACGTTTGTTGAATCACCCGCGGGCCGCACATGGATTTTCGATGAGGTCAAAAACCTTATATTATTATGACCTCATTTTATCTCTCCATTACCTTTTTACTCACCTTTTACCTCATTATTTTGAAATTTATAACTGCACTCGGAAAGCGAGAATGGTTTCCCTTGAATTACATCCAAGATACGTAACACGTTTTTTTCTAAGAATTTTTGCTGCATATTGTGTGAAAGTAGAATTTTAACTCAAATCGGAACAATAGAACTCCTTTGAAATGCGTCTGCAGATGAATCCACAACTGGAATTTTGACAGATCGTTATTATTTTATTTATAAATTTTATTTTAGTAATTTGTACATTTAAGTTTACAAACTTCTAATCAATATTATTATATTATAAAAGAAAGTCCAAAAAAACGTGCGGAACGCAAAAACTTAAAAACGAGTGCCCGGTACAATCAAGAGAGTTATATGGTATGGTAGATCTCTATCCCCCCTAGAGAATAAGGGTATTCGTTTTTACCGAAAGGGCTTGCTTTTGAAGATATAAGGGCTGAAAGTTCTAGGAAGACTCTAGAAATTTTAAGAAGAGTCCAGAAGATTCCGGAAAATTCTAAAAAATTTGATAAAACTCTGGAATGTTCTGAAAGAAGTGGAGGAGTATGTCAGCGAGTCTAAAAGGTTCCGGAAAGTTCAAGAAGGTTCGATAAAGCTGTAGAGAGATCTGAAAAGAGTGGAGGAGTGTGTTTAGAAGGTCCCGAAAAATTCTAGAAGATTTCATAAAGCTGTAGGAAGTTCTAGAAGGTTTGATAGGGCTGTACAAAGGTCAGTAAAGTGTGGCGGAGTGTGTCGGTGAGTCTAGAAGATTTCGAAAATGTCTAGGAGGTTTGATAAAGTTGTAAAAGGTTCGATAAAGCTGTAGTAAGTTCTAGAAGGTTTGATAGGGCTGTACAAAGTTCTGGAAGGAGTGGCGGAGTATGTCGGTGAGTCTAGAAGGTTCTGGAAACTTCTGGAAGGTTCGATAAAGCTGTAGAATGTTCTGTAAGGTGTGGCGCAGTATGTCGGTGAATCTAGAAGGTTCCGAAAAGGTCTAGAAGGTTCGATATAGTTGTAGAAAATTCTGGAAGGAATGGCGGAGTATTTCGGTGAGTCTAGGACGTTCCGAAAAGTTATAGAAGGTTCGATAAAGCTGTAGAAAGATCTGGAAGTAGTGATGGAGTACGTCCGTAAGTCTAAAAGGTTCCCAAAAGGTCTAGAAGTTTCGATAAAGTAGTATAAAATTCTGGAAGCAGTGGTGGAGTACGTAGGTGAGTTTAGAAGGTACCTGAAAGTTCTGCTTCAATAAAGCTATAGAAAGTTCTGGAAAGAGTGGAGGAGTATGATAGCGAGTCTAGAAGGTTCCGGAAAGTTCTATGAGGATCGATAAAGCTGAACAAAGTTCTGGAGGGAGTAGCGGAGTATGTCGGTGAGTCTAGAAGGTTCTGAAAGGAGTGGCGGAGTATGTCGGTGAGTCTAGAAGGTTCCGAAAAGTTTAAAAAGGTTCGATAAAGCTGTAGAAAATTTTGGAAGAAGTGGCGTAGTATGTCGGTGAGTCTAGAAGGTTCGATAAAGCAGTATAAAATTCTGGAAGAAGTGGCGGATGTATGTCGGTGAGTCTGGAAGATTCCGAAAAGTTCTAGAAGGCTTGATTAAGCTCTTGAAAGAAAGTACGTCGATGAGTTTAGATGATTCCGAAAAGTTCTATAAGGTTCGATAAAGCTGTAGAAAGTTCTGAAAGGAGTGGCGGAGTATGTCGGTGAGTCTAGAAGGTTTCGAAATGTTCTAGAAGGCTTGAATAAGCTCTAGAAAGTTCTATAAGGAGCGATCGAGTGTGTCGGTGAGATCTGGAAGGTTCCCTGTATGCTCAAGGATGTTATGGAAGTGCAAAAGTTCTAGAAACTTTCAGAAATGAGTGGCGGAGAGTGTCGGTGAGTCTGGAAGGCTCTGGAAAGTTCTAGATGTTTGGATTATCTTAATCTTCAATATACATTATTAAAAAAAGTATACAATGTGCATGCCGGTAAAACTCAAAGGCGAGTCCCGATACGATAACGGGAGTTATATTGTGTGGTAGCCCTCCCCATCTATAAAGAAATTTTCCGTTTTTACCTGAAGGACGTATTTCAAAGATATAAGGGCTGGAAGTTTCGCCCCCTTAAAATTTCTAGAACAGTTCAAAACATTCCAGAGTATTCTTGAGCATTTCACCACATTCCAGAACATTCTGGAATGTTGTGGAATGTTCGGGAATAGGATGGAACGTTCAGGAACATACCGGAACATCCTCAATCATTGGGGAATGTTCCAGAACACTCCTTAATGTTGTGGAATGATCTGGAACATTATTCTGGAATATTTGATGTCTTTTTTGTATGGGGCTACCCATATAGGGTGTATAAAGCAAGATCCGTCGTGGATTCAAACGTCAATTTAATCTCACATCAACTCCCTGAGCGAAGCCGGATACCCCAGTCAGAGTATTTGAGAGCATTCTATAACGTTCCAGAACATCCAGGAACATTCTGGAAAATTGTGGAATGTTCGGGAATAGGGAATCGGGAACATCAGTGTGAAACTTTGCAGAACACTCTCGAATGTTGTCCTGAGCGTAGCCGGGTAACCCAGCTAGTTTATTATAATATTTCATATTGCAAACTAAATTTTATGTAGCTCCTACAATACGTCTTGAATTTTCCAATTTTTCCTGGTTTAGCTGAGTTAAACTTTGTGCGAGTCCCTGGCTTTAATTAAAACTACACCCAGAAAATTTATTTGGTATTCCTTCGATTCTGGCAGCATATAATTTCATAAATCCACTTCTGAGTCCTTTTTTTGCATTTTTTTTTTCACTTAAGAATAAATAAGAGTATTGATAACTAACCAAAAATGGAATTTTGATAGATCATTCGGAAAATGAAACTGGTTTTAACTGAGTTAAACTTTGTGCGAGTCCCTGGCTTTAATTAAAACTACACCCAGAGCATTAATTTGGTGTTTCTCCATTTCTGGCAGCGTGTAATTTCATAAATCCGCTTCGAATATGAGAATGAATTCCTTCGAAAGCTTCGGCAGATGAATCCTGATGAACTGAATTATTTTCTTTACATTCTGAACACAAAACTGGTTTTCACCTAAGAATGAACCTGTATGCGAGTCTCCAATCCAAATTAGTATTACACTCATAATATGTTAATGGTTTTCTTCCAAAATTTGCAGAATATGGTATACAATTGGAATTTTAAACTTCTCTCAGAAGTTGAGAATGGTTTCCTTCGAAACGTGTCAGCGGATGAATCCGCCAACAAAATATTATATTAAATTCTGAACACAAAACGTGAGAACGAATCAGTGTGATTTTCTCCGGATTTAAAACTCCATTCAGAACAAGCAAACGGTTTCCTTCGAAATGCGTCAGCAGTTGACGAAACCGCGACTGAAAATTTAACTGTGCATTTTGAACACAAAATTGATTTTAGGTCGAGTGAATTTTTGGACGAGCCTCCAGCTTAAATTATTAATGAACCCAGAATACGAAAATGTTTTTTCTCCTATTTTTGCAGCATATAGTCTGCAACAAGATTTTTTTAACTGCACTTGGAACACGAGAATGGTTTCCTTCGAAATGCGTCAAAAGATTAATCCGCAACTAGAAGTTTTTCGTGGATTCTGAAAACAAGACTGGTTTGTAATGAATACGCGCCCACCAGTCCTTCAGCTTAAATTACAGCACTTATTTTTATAATATAATGAACGCGAAATTGATTTAATTTTTATTTAAATGAGAAAATCTATCTAAAAAACCGTGAAAGAGTACATTTCTCGGATTCTGAATGTACCAAATTTTTTTGCGGTTCTTTCATCACAATGCACCAAAAGTGCTCACGGGCCGCTCCAAAAAGCTTCCTGGGCGACAGATTTCCCATCCCTGCTTGCTATGCTAAATTACTATCTTCGATTATTTTTTTCAGATTAATCAGTTTATTCTGTGATTAATAAAAATTATGTTGATTATAAATTGGAGCTATTTCTATCGTATCGCTTGAGTAAAATATAAATAAAAAATTGAATTACTTTGCGAAAAACTGACAACAAAAAAAAATTGAAGTGATAACTTTTTTAACTCCTATGTGATTTGAAACTCGATGAAACTAAAAAGCGACACTAAAGCAGACAAACACATAGGATTTTGTCGGCGAGAGAATGAGATAGTATAATCGGTCTCCTCTTTGTGCGGTGTTTCGTAGCCTACCCATTCTTGTCTACTTTAGATTTCTAGAGGTTTCACTTCTACCGCAAGTAAACTGCACACTCTGATTAGTTTTCATTGAGAATGTATGAACGCACATAAGAAACAATTCTGAAGTAAAACTTCTTTTCGCACGCTTGACTTGGGGAGTAAGCTGGTGAATGTGTGACGAGAGCGTTATAAAAAGTGTGATCGAGCGAGGCCAACGGTCGGGCGAGGCGAACGAAAGGTGAGAGGGAGATATAAGTTAGTGAAGTTTTACTTCAGTCGTGTGGTCTAAATAAAGCACACTCGTGTTTTTTTAATTACTGACAAAATAATAGGGCCTCAGCACGGGTTAGTCACCCAGCGAAGCCAACATTATCGGATTGTATTATGAAATGCAAAAAGTTGTACCAAAATAAAAATAAAAATCGAAAACCACGCCACCAAATGGCGCTTAAATCTATCGTTTCGATACCCCGTTTGCCAAGCAATTTTATTCCCATTATCTATTTATGTTCGTGGTGACACAAGGCACACTAAGCATGTATCTATGTGTTCGATTATGTACACGTATGCGAATACCTGTGTGTATGTATGTGCGCATATGCGTGTATGTGTGTATGTACATATATGTGTGTATGTATGTACATATATGTAATTGTATGTGTGTGTAAGTTTATGTATATATGTACCCGCCTCGGAACAGACTTAGTCTAGTGAGGCGGGCTACTAACTTGTTTGTATAAGATATTATTATTACAATAAACGCCCGGGCTGCCGGCATTAAAAAAAAAAATTTACTGTGTATTTTTCTTAGATTTGTAATCCGCGCATTGCATACTGATTTTATTCTAAAAGCGTTTAAGATTTTTGTTTAAATCAATACGTTTTAATTTTTTTTTGTTATCGGAAAATAACCTTAACTTATGTACAATACGTTCTAACGGATATACGGATAAATCATTTTAAAGATACCCTTTCTTATAGTGTAGTGCAGTGGTTTTCAACCTGTGGTACGCGTACCCCTGGGGGTACGGGACGCCACATTGGGGATACGCAATAACGTGGCACGCATGTAGAACCACAAGTTAAAATGCCTGAAGTCGTGTTACACTCTGTATAAAATTGCATTACTTAATTGTATTTGTGTGACTTGATTGCTAAATTAATGTAGTAATTAGAGGATTAAAAATTACAGAATCGCGTCTTTCATTACACGTGTAAAAAGGATAGATAGAGGGTTGAAAGGATTAAAAAATAGTTTGATTATTTTTTTCTGTTTATTTAGGAAGTTAGGAAGCAAAAAGCACAAAAAAAGATGCCCAAATTGAATGGCGAGTCTAAATTTAAACGGAATTGATACAGTCAGAGTCGCTACAGACCCAATATCTTTGGGTATTTGCGGGGTAAAAGGGGGGTGCGGACGGTTGTTCTGAACTATTTCAAAATTTTTTTTGAAACTTTCGATACGGTGTGCGTAAATACAGTCAAACGTGCCATTTTTAAAATGGTTTGACTGAATATCAGCCTGTTTTAACATCGTTCTGTTAAAATTCGGTGTTACCCGAAATCTGTTTTATTAGACAAAAACAATATGGTCTGAATGTAAAATAATGTAGGTATATTTTTTTAATGTTACGCGCCGTGAGTTTTTTGAGTTTTCCATGTCAAAAGCTTTAAGTTGTTATTTTTACTCCCGAGAAAATTTTGTATATTTATTTATTTTTAATTTTAACTTAATGTGTAAAACCTAAAATTGTAATATTTAATTAATGAAGACAATATTAGCGACACTGACTCGAAATTGTGAAAAAGAAAAATCATAAAAAGATACGGTTAAATCTAGGAATTGAACCCAAAACCTTTGCCTTGCCGAGTGGAGCTCTGCAGGGCTCTCAGCTTGGTAGAGCTCCGCCTGTCAAGGCAAAGGACCTGGGTTTGATTCCTAGATGTGACCATATCTTTTTGTGATTTCTCTGTTTCAGATTTTCGATTTAGTGTAGCTAATATTGTCTTCATTAATTAAATATTTATTTATACGTACATATTGCAAATCAAGTAGCTGGATTAGTTTTAAGAGATGTTATTCGGAAATTTGGGAGGCGGATACGGGTGAATCATTTGTTGGATAAACAGCATCCATGCCATAGGTCACCCCAAGTAGTTCGCTACGTTTGATGACTTAGCTGAGGTGCCTGGTTTCTGGGGGTGAGGTTTGTCTTGTGCCCAATGCGTTTGCCCACATACTGCGTAGATGGGCAGATCGGAAGAGACTGTTTGAGGGAAACCTTTCCTGCCGGACTTTCTCGACCCATCGCCTTGCATGGCAATGGGAAGGATGGATTCATATGTCCGTCACTCTTGGGTGTATTGACCCCCAGATCCCTACCAGTCCCTCACACCTTTTTCCTTCCAAAACCTTCTCTTCTTCCTTTTCCTTAAAATACTCTCCACACAGCATCCTTTTCTTTTTTTTGCCTGAGGGAGGAGTTATTATTATTAGTCTATTATTTAAAGAGTAATAATTTCATCCGGTTGTTTTATGACTGGGGTATTAAATTACCTAGAAATATTTTTCTGAAAAAAAAATAATAAAAGTGAAACCTCCGTCCACACAAACTCAATCAACAGGAGCCTTGAAAAGTGAACTCATAGCCAAATCCTATAGATGTATGTGTTTTTCTCTTTTTAGTGTCGTTTCCATTTCATCGAGGTTCAAATCACAACGGTGTTAAAGAAGTTTCACTTCAAAAACATTAAAAAGAGTTATCGCACAAATACCTCCCGGTGTTAGACTAATCCATCTAATTTATATCGGTCACGGTGTAAGTACTGTATGTAGGTACCTAATGTATGTAGGAAGGAGATACCTACTGGCATTCTACGTCGCTTCGTCTAGCCGTGTGACGGACGCCTCTGTCTCCATTGTCTGCTCGGAACTGAACACCATCGCTTCGTACTGACTCTGTGAGTTGTACCATATCTTTCGTTCAAGAGACATTCACATGTTATATCGCACCCATTCTGCGAGATACATCTGTGTCTACCAGGGGCGTCTCGTAACTTTTTTCCAATATTTGCCAATTAAATGAACAAAAAGTTTGTAGTCGTTAATTTTATTTTATATGTACCAGTATATGTCGTATATAAGTGCAAACTATTACATAAATATAACGTAACAAGAAGTGAATTATAGTTCTCAGAGAATGGGTACTTTTAGATTGGATTTGATATGAACATTCAACATTGTTATATTGGCAACATTGCCATGTTTATCTCTGCTCAGTTGGTTATACTGAGTATCTGAGCAGAAGGGGTTCTCAGGCAGGACTGGCCTTGATCTTGTCATTCCTTGACCAGCCACAGGTGACTTCGGCCACCGTCCCTGTAGCTGGTTGACGCAATCACATAGTCATAATTCGCCAAATTACAATATGTGAAGATTCGACCGGTCAGTGGTTGAGTGGGCATAGCGCTTGGGTCCCACCTAGGCGTCGCATGTCCGAGTCCTCCATCACAACAAAAGCAAGATTTTCGACTTTCTGTGGTGGTAGTAGGAGATTTTCAAACATTGTTGGGTTATTCGTAACCCGGGAATGTTACGAATAACAAAAAAAAAAGAAAAGAAATTATGAAATCCGCGTCCATCAGTGACATACATTACTGAAGACCATCACGACATTAATCAAATCCTGGATTAGCAGCGAAGTACCATGGAAGCACATTATTTCTGCTGGAATGGAAATCCAGCATCTGCAGACGCAGACATCATAAAACCTTCCGACTACACCTGGAGCCAGAGGTGCTTGCAGAGATGCGGCCCAAGATTTCTGACCGTGGCAGCTGGCTGGCAACCACCATCGGACTGGACATCGTCGCCGGGAAACCGCGGGGCTGGAAACCTGTCCGTTGCTTTATCCTGCCGTTTCAGCATAATATGTCAGCAGCGGTAGGGAGCTGGCATGCCTCTCGTACAGGACAATCTATTTTTGATTGTTTTTGAAGCAGCAAAATAAACGGCAAGATTTAACATTGTGAAATTTCCACAGTTATGAGGTTTTTTTAATCACTAGCTACGGATATTTCAAGTTTATGTCTTTTGTCAAACATGAAGAAAAAATTTAAATTGTGCAGTTAACATGCGGTAGAAGTAAAACCTTTAGAAAACTAAAGTAGACAAGAGTAGGGAGGCACAAAGATGAAATCGATTATTCTATCTCATTCTCTCGCAGGCAAAATCCTATAGATGTGCGAGTTTGTCTGTTTTTAGAGTCGCTTTTTCATTTCATCGAGTTTCAAATCACAACGGTGTTAAAGAAGGTTCATCAAAAATTACATTGAAATACGGGCACAGCCGAGAATTGGAGCCAACAACATAAAAAAATATATGGTATATTAATATTCGAGTGAGCAGAAAACATTTTATAATATGTATTAGGAGTTATAATTTGTTAAAGAGTGATAATTTGTTATTTGATAATTTGTTGAATCAACACCGATGTGTTCAAAATTTGATTTGATTTGGTGGTATGGTAGATTGTAATCCATAAGTGTGAGCCTATACATTTTACATGAGTTGATCGGTTGAATTGTTTTCAGCAAAATGTTTGGCAAGGGTTTAAGGAATTCGGTTTTGCATTCAGCAACTGTAATAAAAATGTATTGCCAATTAGAGCAAACTCGAAAGTCAAGGATTATTAAATTTAATGAACCGAAAAGTGGTTGGAGTCGATGAGTTCTTTCGCCAAGTACGGAGGTGTTAATTATTCGCGATTTAACTTTCGAATCACGGCGGGCCTAAACAAACGTAATATTCTATTCCCCCAAATTCCTTTTCAATTAATTTCTACCTTCTCAATACAGTAGGTACTTATAACTTACATTTCTTTGTTGAAGTGAAAACTTCTTTATAGCACCGTTGTGAAAACCAAAAATAATGTCACTAAAAAGATACAAACTTATATATATATAGGAATTAGCCTGCGAGAGAATGAGATAGTATAATCGGTTTCCTTTTTGTGCGGTGTCTCTGTTTTATCTACTTTAATTTTCTGAAGGTTTCACTTTTACCGCGTGTGAATTGGACCCTCTGTTTTGAAGTGAAAACTTCTTTAGCACCGTTGTGATTTGAAACTCGATGAAACGAAAAAGCGACACTAAAAAGAAACAATACATCTCTACTATTTAGTCTACGAGAGGATATACATATAGAGTTAGTGGTTCCATGACAGTTCATCCTGCGACAATTCATCCGGCCGACAGTTCATCCTGCCGACAGTTCATCCTGCCGACAGTTCATCCCGCCGACAATTCATCCGGCGACAATTCATCCTGACAATTCAACCTAACCTAACCTAACCTAACCTAACCTAACCTAACCTAACCTATAAGTATAACCTATAAATATAAGTATGTCGTATTTTGTTATTCACGCATGCTTCTTCGGAGAGTCGAAATTGTTGCTAGTAAAAATATTTTTACAGCGGATTTCCACTCAAGATGCCTTCAGATATAAGTATATCGATTTTGGTTTTACGGCCGTATATCCTCTCTGCATACCTACTTAATAAAAATCTTCTAAATGATCAGGCAGGATGAATTGTAGGAGGATGAATTGTCGGCGGGATGAACTGTCGGCAGGATGAACTGTCGGCAGGATGAATTGTCGCAGGACGAATTGTCGGGTCACCAGAGTTAGTATAATCGGTCCCCTCTTTGTGCGGTGCATCGTATCCTCCCCACTCTTATACTTTAATTTTCACACGCGTAGAACACGCGTTGTCTACTTTTATTGTTCAATCGTAGTTTTTCTTAAATTTTATATTATATTTTATTTATAAAACATGGCTGACAAGATGTTAATTTAATTTTAGTGGGTAAAAATGAAAAAAAAATGTCTTGTAATTTTTCGCTTGTTTATTTTCGTATCAATAAAACTTCACTTTGCCTGTAGGATTTATTTATTGTAACTATTTAAAATATCGGTCTTTATCGTTTTTTATTCAAAAATATGAAAAACCCTTTTAATTCTTTTCTAATTCGCTATCTTAACGTAACCATTTTCAGCTGAAATTGTCATTTCCATCAATAGCTATTGAACAATGAAACATCAGACAAAACACATTTTTATGTATTTTCCATCGAAATATAGCGTAACATGATAAGCATATTCAATTACGAGTAGATTCATATTAAAATCTTAATTTAAATATTATTTTTAGCGAGTAACCGGCATGCGTTACAATGCCACTCAAACAAAGAAAGCGCTTGCATTCCTTCCCCTTGCCCTTCCTTCGTCCCGTGCATCACCCCGTCACCCTGTGAGTGTCCTTCCTCATGCATCTCCGTTCCGCCAGCGTTACCTTCCTGCGAACCTTCCCCACCCGCGTTCCACTTCCATCATCCCCCTCCTGAATGTCCCTTTCGTCTTCCCCACCTTTCCCTCCTCCCTGCCGCTAAACTACATGAAATACACTCATTTTTCAAAAAACTCGCACTAGCTATTATAATTCGTGATACAAATTTCATTTAAAATTCTCTTCACTGCTTTAGAAGTAATTTAGAATTCAATTCCACTATTTGGTCCCCATACTATAAAGCACACTAAATAAAAATTGAGTAAGTTCAACATAAATTTTTAAGGTTCATTAATTTCAAACTCTCCATACTCATTGAACAAATTATTTAACTGACTTATCGTGTAGAAGAACCAAGAGAGATCTGGTTCTTTTATTCAAATTATTTTATTGGATCACTTGACGCACCTGACTTCAAAACTAATAACATGCCGAGTACCAAATCGTGACACGAGACTTCCAGAGCTCTTCTTTGTGTATCCATCTAAAACTAACTATTTCATTAACTTCCCAATTCAAAGACTACATAGGCTTAGAAATAAATTCAGTTCCGTTGATATTTTCATTTATTCCTTACCGAAATTTATGTCAGAAATTTCTAAAATTCTGATGTAAATTTTATTATTCTTATATTGTTTTTGTTGTTATTTCTTTTTAACTCTGCTTCCTTTCTATTATGTATATTGTAAAGGAAGAGAAATAATAAAGTTAAATTTATTTTATTGTTTCTATTTCTATTATTATTATAACTATGTTACACGATTGATGTAAATGCTCCACGGGCGTAAATAAATAAATAATGCCAGTGCTCACTCGTAAATATAGAAACCTTGGCGGGTGTGCTCACAATATATCACCAAAGTAAAAAAAACGCATGCAGGACCAACAAAGAAACATTCATTTTTATATAGATTGGGTAATAGAAATAATATATCTGCCTCTCTAATTATTTGCACATATTATATATCTTCCGTCAAACAGGCATCTAATCGTATATGTAGAATGTATAATATTGTATAAGCTTGAATATGATTAATTATAACCCTATTTTTCCCCCAGTTCCCCACGAGCTATTCGCCGAAAAAACGACTCAATCATTCCGCTCTGACACGTGACATTGCTCGGATATGTATTCGGCATGACACCTCAGCTATTTGCAATGTGCTTGTTTCCTGAAGCCACCTTTTCTCTTGCCTTTCCTTCACCTCGCTGACTCATTGCCTCATCTAGAAATCTGCCGTTCCAGCAAATTTTTGCTGGGCATATAATTTACTTGTGAATGCTTATCGCCCAATATGTTTTTCTGATATTTTCGTTTATGTATCTGTGTATTTTTGGAGTGTAAAGTTCTTTAGCACCGTTGTGATTTGAAACTCGCTAAAACCGAAATGTGGAAATTACTAAAAAGAGACATCTATACAACTACAGGATTTAGCCTGTGAGAGATCAGTTAGAATTAAACCTGGTTTATTTATGATGAAACCTTACCTACGTAGAGTACTTACGAAGCTTTTCGCTCAGTCAAGCTATCTTTTATACAGATAGAACAACGTTTTAATAAATACCAAAATAAATGACAAAACACAATCGTCGTAAAATGCAGTGAAAGTTTTACATGTGGTATGTTTTCCGGTGATTTTTGAAGTGAAAACTTCTTTAGCACCGTTGTGATTTGAAATTCAATGAAACCAAACAGCGACACTAAAATGAGACATACAAATATATCTATATGATTCAGCTTGCGAGAGAATGAAACAGAATAATCGGTCTTCTCTTTGTGCGGTGCTTCGTAGCCTCCCTACTCTTGTTTTTTTTTTTATATTACAAACTATTAATTTCAATGTTTCCCTAAGTGAGGTGTTGTGTACAACGGTCGAAGTGCGCGCATTTTCCGCTTTTATTATGAGCTCACTTTTCAAGGCTTTTGGTTAAGATTGTTTTGTGAATTTGTGATACCTCTTGTTGAAACTGATTTTGGAAGTGAAAACTTCTGTAGCACCGTAGTGATTAGTTGTGATTTAGCCTGCGAGAGAATGACGTAGACTAATAAGCCTCATCGCTGTGCGGTGCTTCGTAGAATAAAATGTAAAATAATTTTTAAACTTGTTAACACTTTATAATAAATAAACCCTACAATGTATTATCCTACTCCTGAACCTCTGCATTCGTCTCATTCTCCCGAAGTTTAGTTTTCTGAAGGTTTCGCTTCTTCCGCGTGTGAACTGCACACATTTGTATTTACCTCTTACATTTGCTTTATACATTTATACTTTTACTTTACAAATATAAATTATTATCAGTAAATACCGATAACGGATAGTATAGATAGATAAAAGCCGTAATGGACAAAATGGTAATTGTTCATGAGAGCGAAAAGATAGCTTTTTTTAAATCACAAAATCATGTCTCCTTTTTTTGTAGACCTACAATTATATATTTTTTTAAATTAAATGAACATTGATAGGATCTTTCCAAATACCGTTTTTTTCTAAATTTGTTTAATAACAGATTTCAATTGATTAAAAAAACACACTTTTATTCTTAGAAATATTTGGACGACGCAGATCGAAAGAGAATATAAAGAAAGTAAATTATATACTCGTATTTATCTCATTTTTCAATTTCTTATCTTATACAGCATTCTCAGTCGCGTGAGAACAATCTTTAAAATCCCAGTATAAATAAATAAAGTGTTGTTAGGGGTTTAATATGTGGATTATTGCACATTTTTTGTTTTATTTAGCCAACCGTGTTGTCTACAACAAGAACATCAGCACAAAACAGCGACTCTCACTGCAACTGTCGCAAACAGGCATTGTTTAATTCTTTCAATTTTATTAGGACGGTAGATAATATTATTAACTGTTTGCAAAAGTATCGCCAACGTCTTTTGGTAAGCATTTTTTTTACATTAGCTCCACACAGGAGGCCCTGAGAAAAATAATTTCAGAAAAATAATTAAAAAGTTGTGAGAGGTGCGTAGAAATCTAAGGGGCAGTACCTTCAGGAGTGACGAGCGCATGAATTGATCCCACCCATTGCGGTGCAAGGCAATGGGTGGGATCAACGTTCCGGGAGAGTCTGCTGGAGAGATAAAAAGGTTTTCCTCAATCAGTCTCTCCTGAAGAAATATTCAATGAAGCTCTGCAAGAGGCTACTCAAGGACTTGTTATAAATGGGAAGATTCTGAACAACCTGCGTTATGCAGATGATACAGTACTTCTATCAAGTAACATTGAGGATTTACAACTTTTGCTGAATCAAGTAGTGAAGACTTGTAAGAATTTTGGGCTAGAACTGAATATAAATAAGACAAAATACATGCTCATAAGCAAAAATAACGCATTGTATGAAAATCTTTATATTGCTGGAACAAAACTAGAGAAGGTACAGAGTATTGTATACTTGGGCTGCAATGTAAATGATAGATGGGATCCTTCAGTTGAAATCAAATGCCGCATTGAGCAAGCTCGTGCAACCTTTATCCGCATGAAAAAAATGTTCTGCAGTCATGATCTCAACCTTGGATTACGAATGCGAATGGTCAGATGCTACGTGTTTTCGATATTATTTTACGGAATGGGAGCATGGACGCTTACTGAAGAACTTATTAGGCGACTTGAGGCATTCGAGATGTGGATCTACAGAAGAATACTTAAAATAAGCTGGATGGACAGGGTTACAAACGAAGATTTTATGGTTCGGATGAATAAAGAAAAGGAAGTAATTAAAACTATAAAAATCCGAAAACTTCAATATCTTGGACATGTGATGAGACATCCAGCGAAGTATGAGATCCTGCATCTCATAATGCAGGGAAAGATTGCCGGAATACGGGGCCCTGGAAGAAGGAGAACCTCATGGTTGAAAAACCTGAGACAGTGGTATGGCCAGTCTACCGTGGAGCTGTTCCGGGCTGCAGTAAACATAGTCCGCATAGCCAACATGATAGCCAACGTCCGTTGAACGGACAGGGCACAAGAAGAAGAAGTCTCTCTCGATCTCTGCATACACCGCCAAGACCCAGATAGACAGTCTCAGTCACGTAATAGATGGGCAAATGCATTCGCCACAAATAAACATCACTCCGTGAACCTGGGCACTCCTGCCAAGTAACCAAACGTAAAGAATCACTTGGGATGACCTATGGCAGAGGTGTTGGTTATCCAATAAATTGTTCCCGGGCGGCGGCACCCATACCGCCTCCCAAATTTTGGATTCAATTTTGTGTACAAAATATCAATTCCGATAGTGAATCAAAATATTCGATACCCTGAGAATAAATTAAACATAATAATATGTTTAATTCGAGAAAGCAATCTATTAAAGGTAAATTTTAAATATTATTACAAATATTTGCGTTTGTGGCATTATTTATTGATTCAATAAAAGTGATGTATTACGAAGAGTTTTTTCATTTAAAATATTCAATTTAATGTCATGTTCTTCCTAAATCCATACCTTTGTATTATTATTAAAAAACCGTCTGATGGTTCGTTATAAAATATTTATTAAAGAGTTGAATAAAAAAGTACTTTTCTGAAATTCAAATATTCACTCATTTTGACAGGGATCGTTACTTTTGCATTTAATGACTAGAAATTCATTTTTAAGAAGGAAGTAACGATTTTATTTTTTTACTAGCAAATTTACGATTTTTGGAAGACACCATATAACAGGTAAAAAAATAGAAAAAATCCGGTATGAACTGTTTAAGATTTTTAGGAAAAATAATGTAGGTAAGTATTATCTTAAGTATAACTAAAAATGAATGTGTCTTTGTCCCGTAGGAGTTCTTACAGACTTTGATTACGATGAAACATTAGTGAGTTGTTATGCGCAGGCCCGCGAAGGTTCTATTAATGATGGTGTGCTCTGGCGTTATTAAATTTTAATAAAAAATGTATGGTATGTGACGCGCAGTTGTTTGAAAAATGTGTGTATTTCATATAGTTTAGTATCATGGAGGAAAGAAAGGAGGGGGATAGAAATCCGGGAAGGAGGAGAGGAACGCAGGAAGTGGGGTTCACGAGAAGGGTTGAGGGTGAGGAAAGAGTGGAAAGGCGGAAGGGAATCGCGGGATGGGGAAGAGAATCGCGGGAGGGGGGTGGGATTGGTTGGACGGGGGGGGAAGGGGGCAGGATTGGGGATGCATATAGAAATCCACGCAGGAAAGGGATGACGGAGGGGTGGGGGACGAGGATGGGGCAGAAGAAGAAATTGCAAAGGAGACATAGTAGCTCTAGAGGATAGCAGGGAGTTAATATACAAAATTCGTGTTTCTCAGACGGAGAGCTTTATTTCTTTTCGTCTCCGAAAACTTTCTAATTTACTCATATACTCACCAGAAAGAAAAACAAAAAGTAGTCTTTATCCAAGAACAGTTCAATATAAGAGTTAAAATACAAACTCATTCTTTTTTTAGTGGCAATGCAACGCATGACTGATACTCGTAAGTTTAAAATAAAAGATACCCGCTACTTTACAATAAATACAAACATTAGAATTTTTTATATTTTTGAATGTCGCTATTACTTTGTGGTTATCCATTATAGAAAAATGAAACAATACAACTTTGTATAAACCACTTATATGATGTGCAAATCCGACCGGTTTTGATAACTTAGAAGCTTTGGAAATTAAAAAATCCCTTAAAAATAATGAATCTATTATCAACAAACAAAAAATATTGTCATATAGCCCAATCATGGATTTGTTCCCCTACCCACCCACTCTACACTAATACCTACCCACCCAATCTACATTATTAACTAACAACGGCTCCACCCCTACCACAATAAAACATTGTTCTAAACTGTCAAATTAGTATAAGCTTTCCCTGACGAAGGAACGTTTGTTCCGAAACCAGTCGGATTTGCACATCATATAAGTGGTTTATACAAAGTTATATTGTTTCATTTTTTTTTTTAGAATTTTTTATTTTTAAAAAAACCCTCTCACGATTCATTAATCTACCTTAACAACCAACTAATGACTACGTTTATCTGTTTAGTTAAATCATTTAAGAGATTTTTTTTTCATTTTAAACAGCACCCAACCTGCACCAAACAATTATATCCACTGATAATACCTACATGTATATTCCCAAACGAACGTAGATAATTACATCAGAGTGATATTATTTTGGTTCGGTGAACTATTTTCATATTATAATTTCGCAACACATTCCCAAGCTTTGGAATGTGAAATGCTTTTACGCAATCATCTGGGTTATTTAAAGTGGGTAATTATAAACATATTATTGTTTTATTGTTTGTAATATGTTTATTGCTAATAATTCCATTAAACGATATGTTTGCAGAACTGCCAAAGTAAATACAAATCAGAATAATTACTGACATTGTCGAGAATTAGATTCAGATTATGATCGTAGTATAATGAGCAAGCGATGATGCGGAAATACAGGTTTTGAATTATGTATTTCTATTGTAAGATCATTCAGAAATGGAAATTTTGCAGCATCAGTTCAAATGGATTTAGTAATGTGTATTGGTTATATTTAAATTGGCAGATGCATTTAGTAAACCCGTTCCCATGGATGAAAATATTTAAAAAAAAAACAAGTGCTTAAATACGAAAAAAGCTATCTAAAAATTGTTTTAAAACTCTAACTAATATAATAAAAACAGAGTATTCAATTTATACATGGTAGAAGTGAAGCCTTCAAAAAACTAAACTTCGAGAGAATGAGACGAAAGCAGCGCATCAGGAGTAGGATAATTGTATGGTTTAAGTGAAAATTCTTTAGCTACGGAAACGGAAATGATATTTTACAGCACCTGCGAAGCATCAAACTGCGCTCATTGGCCGCTTTGATTATGATGTCACTTTTCAAGGCTCCTATTGGTTGGATGTGAAACAGAAATGACGTTAGGTCTGCGCTCATTGGCCGATTATGACCTCACTTTTCAAGGCTCCTAGTTGAGATGGTTTTGGTAAAGTTTCGCTTCTACCGCGTGTGAACTGCACTTGTTTTTTATTATAATATTATTACCAGGTTTAAACGTTATTTAACATTTATTCTACGAAGCACAGCACAAAGAACACACTGATTAGTTTATCTCATTCGAGTTTAAAAACACAACGGTGCTGAAGAAGTTTTCATTTTCTCAGTTTAATTCTCGAACAGTGACATTAATGGTCATGAACATACGTATAAATTACTTTTTCCGTCTAAGTCTAGGTCAACGCAACAAAACATTTTTTTTTTTCATGTTAATTTCGAACAAGATAACAGATTTTGATAAAGAGTGTTATCTCGGATGTAGCCAGAGAATACCTATTAACAACTTCATATAGTTAAGTTTAGCTGTATTTACCGGAGAAGGGTACATCATTTTTGAGATTTGAGAATTATAAAACCCTATCCATGTGCAGTCATATTGTATATAAATCCGGATCCCTAGTAACCAATATTTGATCTGAGTAAAAAAACCTTTTTGTTTTTATAATCAACATTATTCATGATTTCCCTAATAACAGGCCCTTCTACCCTCCGTCGTTTCAGCCCATTGAGAATAATTACATAATACGGCCTCGTACGGCTTCTCGGCCCGTGTTCTCTAGGGCCCTTCTAATTCCGTATCATATATGATCGTCTCTTGAAGCAAGAAAAAACAATAAAAGTCAGTCGGTTGAAAACAAACAAAATCCGCAATTCGAGCGGATCCTCGCTTTATGACCGAAGTCCCTCTTTACCCCTTTTCAGCCCCTAGACCACCATTGACGTGGGTAATTTATTAAGTACCGTTAACCGAGAATCGGGTGGGGAGGGTGGGGGGTCCTAAGACATAGGTTCAAATGTTTAGAAGTCAAGTTGATGAAAACGATAGGCTAAATTTCGGTAGGTATAATATTGTAAAGGTACTGTTCGCTTTGACCGTTTCTCTTTCTGAATTTAGTGTGCCTCGTTTTAAATATTTAATTTCATCTGCTATCCAACTGCTACCTATGTTTAATTCACATAAGTAGGCATTCGTAATATTTCTATGAAATACAAACATACTATATATACATACATAAATTTGTACATACCTATCTACTGATAATTTATAATCGAGATTATTACTGCACAGAGCGCGAACTTTTGCCTTTGAAGTTCAACATTTATGTTTGTATGAATGGCAGTGATGTGCTCCGAACACATACTATGCATTTCAAGGAAGACTGTATTATATTATATAAACAAAAAAAATGCATTTTTAAATGAAATACGTAACGATTGTGACATTTGTCACGATCGTTACGCCCTAAAAATCGTGAAAAAATAGCATTGTCTTTAATAAATCCGAAATACCCTTCGACACCGTAATGATACAAAGTGATCGCCCTAGGAATTTAAAAACTCTAAATTTGCTAAAAATCTTATGTTTAACGAATTCTATGTCTACTTTACACTATGAGAAGATTAACATAATTTGTAATTAACAGGAGCTGACGGCCGTTCGCAATTTAAAAAAATACCAATAATTACCATATCATCTTCTTAAAACACACAGCTTTTCCTTGATTAAGGAGCAATGAATACTCAAGGCCGGCCATGTGCAGGCTAATTGCTCTGGAGGTATTTGCTTCAGGTGCCGATTTTTCAAGGCGCCAAGAAGCCAAGATCCTGGAAGTTGATAGTACCTATCACCTAACAGTCCCCTTGAGGTTTTAACTAGCGCCAGGCGCTGTGCTGTTCGGCTCATGGCCGTCGCTGTGCACGCAGTTGGTAAAATAACTACATAACTGGAGGTAAGTAGGATTAGTATTCTGCTTGTGTTGGGCTTTCTAAATCCTTCTATGATAATTTAAAAAATTAAGCTTATCGATAATGATGTCGATGTCAACCAGAATTAGATTGATGATGGAATTTTTTATAATCTGTAATTTCGTGATGCGTGAAAACGTTTCACTTAAATTGAAATTTAAATGAAAAATTTATAATTGCCTGAAGTGACTATGGCATCTTTATTTGTGGAATATTCAGTGGCTGGAGGAAGTAAAGAGGAAATAGAAGAGGAGTGAGAAGGTTGGTAGGTATCTACCTAGTTATTTGGATCTGACAAGCAGAAGCTATTTTAAAAGCATTTCAAACATCGTGGTTTCTCTCCACGATAATTACCTTTCGAATATCTTCTACTCTGGAATAAGGTGTAAATGTAGGAATTCGAACCACAGAGGTTGTGGGATTATAAAGTCGCTAAATAATTTAAGTAGTTTTAGAGTGAGACGGCAATAGTTGAGCCAGGATGTTAAAGTACGCAATTGACTTACTAATCAGTGATTTTACATTATTTTGAGTAAAAAATATTATTGCAATTTTTGGTCTCCGGTGTCTTTACACATTTTTTTTCCAAAAACGTACAAAAATATTCTTCCCTTAATTTCTTCACTGGTCACTCATACGACTAATCCCCAACCCCTCCCCCTCCCCTAAAGATGGATCAAGGAAAAAAATAATTACGTGATGTAATATTTTTGGAATACCTCGTTATTGCGGATTTTTTGTGTGAAAAAAAAACATCAAAAATGTTAACGGAAACCGTTATTTCGTTTACGCGTTTTACTCATACTGCTCTTGACTACCATAATACTGGCATTAGTCTAGGAGTGGTATTTGAAAAAATCAATAAAAAACTGTAAATAAAAAATTTTAAAAATAAAAAAAAAAAACAGAAATCATCGGTTATAGGAAATCAACTATGCCCCTTAACATTCTATGTACCTATTCACAGTTAGTAGTGCGTTCTCATTCACCCTCTTTCCATACTCAGATCTCGAGCATTCAACGTTAAGCATTTAAGTTTCGGGGTTTAAAAAATAAAATTTTGAGAGGCAATTATTAAAGTTATTATGACTATCGAAGGTGGTTAGGAATATCGACCAAGTATTCGATTGAAACATGTCCACATCTTCTTCCACTAACCACTTTTTAAGGACTACAAAGCATTCCCGGAAATACAAAGTATATTAGAAATTATTGTCGACGTTTTAGTATCTGTATTCAGCCTTTACTAAATCGCCATTAGTTCCTGGTACCGAGTTAGGCACTAGTTTAACGAGCTCGCCCCAGAATCTCTAAAGCCTCCGTTGTATTTTCACGACTTTTGGGGTTCACACAATTTTAATAGCCCGACGACGAAGTCTTTCCTATTACTACCCTTATTGTCTGAATACGGATCGTAGTTCAGGCCAAAGGAAAAACTAAATTGTATGGGTGCTTCTTCTTCTTAGTATAATTAGCAAAGAAAGGGCTTAATTGGAATAAATCTTCCGCAAGGCGTCTGCCAATGAGCTAATATCATACAGATTATAGAGAATGCATTTTGGCATGTAATCAGAGTTCATCACACTGTCTGTCTACTTCTAATTATTTTACTACGTGATATAATATATATATTACTAGCTGGTTCCTGGCATGCGTTGCAATGTCATATTCAAAGAAATAAATTGTTTCTCCCTGCATGTCCTTTTCCGTGCGTCCCCGTTCCTCTCCCGCAACCAGTACCTACCCGGATTCCCCATCCGCCTTCCCCGCCCACCCTCTCCCCTCTCCCACTCAACGTCCCGCTAACCCCCCTCCCACGTTCCATACATTCAAACCCAGTACATTCAGTTTTCAAACAGCAAACCCAGTACATTCAGTTTTCAACATTTATTATAATTAAGCGCACTTGAAGTGAAACATCACAAAACTGCGCTATATAAATACTACGTTATTATTATTATTATTATTAGCTCGCGTGCCACCTATTACAATTTTTTTATTCAAATTTTGATTTTACAAAAATTCATTTTTGTATGTTGTAAGAACAATTAATCAAAAAACCTAAGATACTAGGTACCTATTTAAAATATCTTTATCAAAGTCAATTTCTTTTAAATAGCTGCCTGCTAAATTTAATTTCATCCAACGGGCGAACTGTCAAACGTGCGAAGTTAAAATAATCGTTAAGTTTTATGAAATAATTCAATTATCTGCGCAATTTTCTTATTTTTTTCTGTAGCAGCCAGCCACTGCTACCTTATGCTTTGGAATTTTTTTTTTTTACAGCGAATACCGCACAAGAATCTCAACTGCTCCCGTCTGGAGCCAGTGAGACTATGGCATCCCCAATTGGGGTATGTTGTGAGGCTGAAGGTAGTGGGGAGGGAAAGGAGGTGGGGAAGTGGAAGGTTGGGAAGTACCTGGCTATTCAGATCTGGTCACCAAACACGGCTAAAGCCATTTTCAAGCGACGTTTCAATTCTGAATGTTTTCAAAAAGTAGCTATCTTTACAGAAGCTTATTAAAATGTTTTAATTGAGAACCATTGACAGTTAAACGACGTTTGTTTGGTTTTTCTAGAGACACCAGTAGTTGTGTAAATCTGTAACGCTGTTCATACATAAATTCATTTTTTGCTAATTATATTTTTTAAAGTAGAACTCAATAAATATCTTACAACACGCAACCATAGTTCTACATTTCTTTCTGTAAGAACCTTCTACAAAGTATTAGAAAACTTTAAAAAAAGATGAATGAAATAGCTAAAGTCGTTCTGAAGGTATGGCGTGACTAAATCTTAAATAAAAATATAACCCATAAACACATTTTTTTTTATCTAGTAAAATAAATCTATTTTCAATTTTCTACCTATTTGCGCTTAATCATGGGCCGGCGAGTAGTCAATTTCATTGATATTTAGTTTTAAAAAAAAGTTTTTTATTTTGGTGTGACTGAAAATTGAACCTTTCACCCAAGGGATTGACAAAAATGAGTTAACACCGCTATACTTAAACCAAATCCTATTTGGATGTTTCCGAGATTTATTTTTATATTAAGTAATTACTTACTGTAAAATTTTAAATATAATTTAATCCAGATACGATTTTAGATTTTCACGGCCAAAAATTATTTTGTTATTAGTTTTTGGGGTATTATGCCGTGTTGCGCTACCTCCTTCTTTAGCCAACGTTTCGGACAGCGTTGCAGTGTCCATCATCAGGGCAGATGTGTCATGTGTAACACATCTGCCCTGATGATGGACACTGCAACGCTGTCCAAAACGTTGGCTAAAGAAGGAGGTAGCGCAACACGGCATAATACCCCAAAAACTAATAACAAAATAATTTAATACGTTTTCAGAAAGTTGCGTGAGTGCTCGTGAGTGCCAGAAGTTGACAGATTGTGTTGTCATCGAAAACGAGTGAATCTGCTGAGTTTCAGCTCGATCGGATGTCGAAAATTGGGATAATTTCCACTTCCAAGATTTCATTAATTAATTCATTCACGAAATGAAAATCGATATCCCAAAAGTTATATTTAAAAATGTCACTCTTTTCTTATTGAACCCTTTACTAGAAAACGTGGCAGTCCTACATAGTATTGCACCAAATAACGTAAACCACATATTTGAATCTCAATTTCTCATTAATTATCTTTAAAAAAAATCTTAACCGTTTTTACGAGCATACATAAAACATTTTCTCTTTGTACGAATTTGTTTCGTAGATTAAGATTGTCAGATTTTCCATTGTATTTCAAATGAATTCGTATTGCTTTGTGTCGTACATTATATATGATACAATTAATATCTGTCGTCAGAAAATTTTACTTAACAGGGAACATTTTCAAGTTTCATTAAATAACCATTCCCGTCATTGTATTTCAATTCGTATTCACATTATTTGAATTAGATTTTCAGCGAAATCAGAAAGTAAAGCAACAAAGAATTCTCTTTTATTAGAGTTTCCTTTATCGTTATTAAAACATTAATTCGAACGTTTTTAAATACTTATCTTAAAGACGATTTCTGTACAGTGTGTGCTTTGAGATTTTTCGTATTCATTGTTGCCAGAATGCTGCATCGTTCAAAGGCTAAGGGGGCGTTAAACTTGTGTATTTCCTAACTAATGCCCTTGGGTTAAGGAAAAGTTTTTGGTAATATTTTACTGTATCCAAGTGAAAATAAACAGGTGTGGTCAAGAAGCGATTTGTGAATGTTGACGAAGTTTTAGTACAACTTTAACAAAGTAAACAGAATTTGCAAACTATATCATCAGTTAACACCGTGCTACTTGTTTCGCGAAAAGATGAGATTTATATAATGAAAACTAGAATAAATTTCTAGAACCGATTATTATGCTCTTCTATTTTACCAAGCGTCCAAGGGGTTACAGAGTTGAAGACAATCAGCAATTTATTTTTGTATGGCAATGATAAAATGTTTAACCTTTAACCAATAGGACCCGTAAGCTTGTTGTCACAATAATATAATATTAGTACACATTACACATATTATGTATGACGTATAAGGCGTACCTGACTTATTAAAATTAAAACTTTTGTTTACTGTATTGAGAATTTTATATCAATTATTGTCTCCAAAAATATTTTTGAAGTTAAACTTCTTTTCGTACGCTTGACTTGGGGAGTAAGCTGGTGAATGCGTGACGAGAGCGTTATGAAAAGTGTGATCGGGCGAGGCGAACTGTTGGACGAGGCGAAAGTTGAGAGTGAGATATAAGTTAGTGAAGTTTTAGTTCAGTCGTGTGGTCTAAAGCACACTCGTTTTTTTTTATTTAGGTTGGCGTATTTATATCAATTTCTGAGGCGGGTACGGGTACTGCCGCTCCGGGAACCATTTATTAGACAGCCAACACAAGTTTTGGCGAGGATGCGCGAGTCCATCTTTTGCGCAGCGGGCCGGATCGGAGAGACTGGTTGATACAGACATTTTACCTATTTCATTACCTCTTCCATATCTCAGCTATTCCTTATCAGAACCGTCACTCCTGTACACATTAACCCCCCCTGATTCCTCCCCATGTCTCATACATTTTCCATCCCATAACTTTCCTTCTTTTTTTTCCCTAAAACAACCCTGCACACAACATCCCCAAAGATGTAATAGGCCCCAAGGGAAATTGTTTTCCTCAGGGTCAGAGAGAAATTTTTGTGTTTGTCAAACAACAGTACCGACTTACAAAATCAGCATTTCTTAGTCCTTTAAGTGTCCTTCTATTATGTCTATAGCACCTGACCACCGCACCGTAGTCAAAGACATAGTCGTACCACCGCAGAAAGTAAAGTGACATCAAAGGATGGGGATTTGTGGCCGAGTGGGGTCTCGCCCCGGGTTCCCGCCTCACCTCTCCCCCTTCGGTCCGTTGCCTACACCCTGAATGCCAGTAAATTGCCTGTTAATTATCGCAGAATAAATTTACATATTCGCCCCGGCCCCGGCTGACCGGCAGTGTCCCCACTTGAGGCCGGCCTGTGATTACGTATCACTGGAGACGCAAACAAGCAGTAGAATTGAAGTAAAAATCTATCAGGAAAAGACATGTGCTTTGTCTGAGGAACGGGGAACGGGGAAACGATCGAGGTACTGTTTTTTTTCATGGAATGTGATCAAATGTTTAGTAGGGTGGTGCACGCTGCAAGGAAAAAGGAAAGACCGCTGTGCCAATAGAAAATAACACAATTGCCTAATGTGGATTGTGAGCATTAATCCGCGAACACTCGCGCCTTTAAAACTCACACGAGCACTCACGTATGGAGCATTTTGCTCACGTTTTATAAATATATATATATATATATATATATTATAACAGAAAGTGTATGAAATTCTGCGTTCCGCTAAAACTAAGAAACGAGTCCCGGTACGACTAAGGAAGTTATATGGTGTGGTAGCCCTCTATCCCCCATCCATGAAGAAGGTTCCCGTTTTTACCTGGACGTTTAAAGATCTAAGGGCCTAATTTTGCCCTCTAGAAATATCTAGAACAGTCCACATTCGAGATATTCGAGAGCATTCCACAACATACCAATGCATCCCGGAACATTCTGGAATATTGTGAATGTTCGGGAATATGGAATTTGGAACCTCATTGTGGAACATTCCACAACATTGTTGGTCGGGGGAAGTATAAAACTCAGCTGTTGGGCGAACGAGGTGCGTATGCACATTGTTGCATAAATGGCGCGAATTTTAAATTAATCGTGAGGGAAATGCTAACAGCGCGAGTGTTCGCGGGTTAAACGTGCTGGATTGCTTCCACTCAATTGTTACGTATGTACATTCAAATTATCAAATATTTTAAATGTATTAATCAATCAATTATTATACGTACCTGCACATCATACTATATTTATTTAAAAATCAATTCCATCATTCTGATGGTTTAAGACATACCTTAATTTATATGTGGAGTAATTGTTTAATTTGAACAGCGTAGTTCTTGAATGATATTTTAGGAAGGACTCCGGAAAGATTGTGAATTGATAGAAGATTTACACGTGAAATGTTAACAGTATGATAGCATTCTCCTCGTTGAAGGATACATTCAGTTCTCGCAAGTTTCTAATATATTCCACAATTAAATACCTACAAATAAAAGCAAAGTTATAAATGTTTTTCTACTTTAACATTTCATTCTTTTTAACCAGCTATCTATATACTCGTATCTTTTTTAATATATAAAACAAAGTCGGGTTAGTTACACTATTTATAACTCGAGAACGGCTGAACCGATTTTGATGATCTTTGATTTGTTGGATTTGTCTCTGCCCCGGATAGGATAATAACTATTAAAACATCGCAAAAATTCACGAAAAAGAAAGTTATGACGAAAATTCATTTCCTCATACATTTAATATGGAACGAATTTTCATCTTTTGAAATAGCTGAAGGAATATTGTGGTAGGTAGGTATAATATTGCAGTTTGCTTGAATTCCAAAAATTCAAAAACGTCAAATGTCAATGTGCTGATTGTTTTTGTTTTGTTCTTAAACATATAATGCTGCCTCTCTTTCTTACACACTAAATGTCAACAGCCGTAAAGGGGACAAATGGTGAACGTATGTCTGCACAACTCCAGGAAAACAGCCACTTCTTTTCAAAAAATTCAAGGCGCATTGTGACGTGGGGTACCTATTGCAATTCGGTGAAGTCAATCAAATACATCTGCAAATTTGTCACAAAAGTCAGCGATATGGCGGTTTTTGGCGTTAAAACTACAAATAAAAAACGATGAAATCATACGCTATCATGTTTGTGAGCTACAATGAGGCGATATGGCGTATATTCTCATTCCCCATTCATGAACGACATTCACTTTGTCGAACGCTTTGTTGAAGAGATTTCTACGTCGGAAGCATGGCGATGTGGTTACTGATCATCGGATTGAGCGTTCTACTGATGCTCTTGGTCGCATTTACACACTTCATGTAAAAAGTAACTGTAGTGTTTAATCAAAACATTTAATTTTCGTGTCCATACAAAAACTAACAACTTTTTAGACAGCTTAATTAATACCTAATGAAAAACAAAATAAAACATGAAATCTTCTAATATTTGAATTTCCTAGAGCAGCAGCTGACCTGTAGGTAATGGGCTGAGAAGCTACTAGCGTAGAGCCCATAGACCCCCCTCCCAGGGACGAAGTCACGATATAGGAAAACCTGCTAATGGCCTGCTGTCTCCTCGATAATATGTTTACAAATATCTAATAAATGTCTTCATAAATAGTTGAGAAACAATTATATCAATTATAAATATTATATTTTTGCGGAAAATGCACTCTTCTTCCGGATCTCGTATGTATGTGATCTCGTTTATGTTCTTCCGTAGTTCTTGCAGGTGGTACATTATTGTCATTTATCTCTGTCTCCGGCTGGTTGAAAACTCCATCTTCTATAATTTATGCTGGTTTCAGACGATCTATAGATATTGTCTTGTCCTTATCCTTTATTTTAAGTACATAATCTTTCTCTTTGCGCTGCATTACTTGATATGGTCCCTCGTAAGGTGGTTGAAGAGTTGTCTTTACTGTGTCTGTTCGTAAAAACACGTGAGTTGTAGTAGCTAATTCTTTAAAGATGAAAGTCGTCTTATCTCCGTGACGTTTCATTATTGCTAAATGCTCCCTGTAAAACTTAATGAGGAAAATATAAACGCATCTAAGAATGTAAAATACTTGGGACACATTATTACTGAAGACCTCTCGGATGACGGTGATATTGAACGACAGAGGGAGCGGAGAAGTATCACTATACTGTCTAAGTGTTTAATATGATTGCCCGAAGATTCTTCAAATGCAGTAACAATGTAAAAAAAACATTGTTCAATGCATTTTGCACTAACCTATATACATGTGAAACATGGTGTCACTACCATACTAGCTCAATAGAACGACTCCGGATCCAATATAATAATGCTTGCAGAATTATATTTGGATACAGAAGATACAGCGCATCTTCAATGTTTACGGAGCTAGGACTACACGGATTCGCCGGTCTAATGAGACACCGGGTCACTGGAGCCAGGATGCGGCTAATGGTTTCCGATAACACAGTGGTGATCGCAGCCTTCCAGCACCAAGCGCCACTCCTGAGCGAGCGCTGGGCCCTAGCTCACTCCAGACCACGTCCTACATTATAATTGATTTTTTATTTTATTTCTATTATCGCTTATGTCTTTTATATTTGTTTGTTCTATTTACTTTTTTTACTTTATCTGTTGTGTAAATATGTACAACTTTATGGGACGTGTGGGATTGCACTATCCTCCCCACATCCTAGAGTAAACATTATATATTATTATTATTATTATTGTCGGTCGAATTTCGTTAAAGTGTTGACGTAGGTTTGTCACGAAACCAATGGCGTCCTATTTTATCTGTACTCTTTGGCTGAGAAATTCTCTTGGTAGGCGCAGTGTTTCACCGTAAACCATTTCAGCTGACGTGGCTTGCAGGTCATCACGCCATGCTGCTCTTAATCCCATCAATACCGTCGGGAGAGATTCGGTCCATCGGTCGTTTTGATGACATCTAATGGCTGCTTTTAGCTGACGATGTAGCCGTTCCACCATTCCATTTGCTTGTGGATGGTATGTTGTTGTTCTTATGTGCATTGTCCCTGTCAAGTGGCTTAACTCTTTGAATAGTTGGGATTCAGATTGTCAGACCTGGTCTGTAGTGACACGCAGGGGTGTACCAAAACGGGTAATCCATCCACCGTAGAAGGTTCTAGCTACCGTTTCTGCTTCCTGGTTTTCCATGGCGAAAACTTCTGGCCATCTTGTAAAACGATCTACACACGTCAAACAGTATCTGCAACCCTCTGATACTGGCATGATAATTATATCGATATGAACATGTTCAAATCTAATAGATGTTAGAAGAAATATTCCTATTGGGGTGCTCACGTGGCGAGTTATTTTATTGCGTTGGCACTGTATACAACGGCGCGCCCACTCTCTGCAATCAGCTTTGATGGATGGCTTAACGTAGCGCTGTGCTACGAGTTTTGCCGTCACCTTGATTCCTGGGTGAGATAGGCGGTGAACTGCATCGAAAGCCGTCTTTTTAAATTGCTTTGTGACGAAAGGTCTAGCAACGGGGGTCGACATTTCACAATATACAGCTACGTTACTACCAGGGATATGTACTTTTTTGATTTGTAAAACAAACCCTTTTTTTAGGTACTCTCGTAGCTCATCGTCGTCTTCTTGATCGGATGCGAGGGCTTCAAAATCCATTGGTTTTTTTACGGCCTCCACCTTATATAAAGCATCTGCTACCACATTATCTTTACCCGATATGTGGCGTATGTCAGTTGTGAACTGGCTGATGAAATCCAAGTGGTGAAATTGTCGCGGTGAACACTTGTCAGATTTTTGCTGGAAAGCGTAAGTTATCGGTTTATGATCTGTGTAGATCGTAAAGGTTCTTGCTTCCACCATATGTCGAAAATGTTTGACTGCCAGGTAAATTGCAAGGAGCTCTCGGTCGTACGCGCCATATTTCTGCTCGGCAGGACTTAGTTTCTTGGAAAAGAAGGCTAAAAGCTTCCATTCGCCATGAATTAACTGCTGTAATGCTGCACCCACTGTGGTGTTGGAGACGTCGCTGATGATAGCTAGCTGCGCGCCGCTCTCAGGGTGGGCTAGCAATGTCGCTTGTGCCAAACTCTCCTTACAATTCTCGAAAGCGCCTATCAACTCTGGGGTCCACGAAATAAGTTGCTTTCCCTTTATATTCCCTTGAAGAAGAGCGTTTAAAGGTGCTTGTGTTTCTGCTGCTTTGGACACAAACCTCCTATAGAATTTCAGCGTGTCTAAGAATCGTCGGAGGTCTTTTATTGTTTGGGGTCGGCTGTATCCTCGTATAGCTTCCACTTTCTCCGGCAGGGGAGTCGTACCTTTGTTTGATACCATATACCCGAGGAACTTAACTTCTGGCTTTCCAAAGTGGCATTTTGTCACATTAACCACTACTCCATATTCTTGTAGTCGGTTAAATAGCAGCTTAAGATGTTGGTGATGCTCTTCTTCGGATGTTGACGCAATGAGAATATCATCAATGTATGCATAACAAAAATCTAAACCTTGCAATACTTCATCTATGAAGCGTTGAAACGTTTGTGCCGCATTGCGCAAGCCAAATGACATAAATTTGAATTCGAACAGGCCAAATGATGTGGTGATGGCTGTCTTTAAGATGTCTTCTTTGGCGACAGGGATTTGGTTATAGGCTCGTACCAGGTCGATGGTTGAAAAATGTTTCTGCCTCGAAGCGATTGCGCAAAATCTTGAATATGACGTACTGGGTAACGATCAGGGATTGTCCGAGCGTTCAAGGCTCTATAATCTCCGCACGGTCGCCATTGCTCATTCGACTTAGGCACCATGTGGAGAGGGGATGCCCAACAGCTTTCAGAGGGTTTGACAATTCCCATACGAACCATATTCTCAAACTCTTTCTTTGCCGCCCTAAACCTATCAGGTGCTAGGCGTCTAGGTCGTGCAACCACTGGAGGATCAGTAGTAGTCCGTAAATGATGTTTGGTCGCATGCCAAGGTTCCCTCATTGCCCCATCCGGTCGAGTGAGGTCTGGAAATTGTTGCAGAAGGTTGTGATAAGTTGACGTTCCCGTTACTGTCTTAATCGAATTGATTTCTCCAGAACTTCTCCGTCCTGGGACTGACAGGTGTGTAGTCTGATCCAGCAGACGTTTGTTTTTTACGTCTACTAATAGTTCAAAATGAGCTAAAAAATCGACACCTATAGTAGGTCTCGAGACATCGGCGATAACGAACCTCCACGTGAAGTCACGCCTAAGTCCTATGTTTAGAGTCAGGGTCAGGGTACCGTATGTTCCAATGGTAGTACCGTTAGCTACTGACAATTTGTAAGCCTGTTTGTTGAGTCGTTCTCTAACCTTATTTCGTGGGTAAACGCATAGATCAGCACCCATGTCGATCAGAAATTGAACCTTAGTTTGTTTGTCTGTGATGAAAAGGCAACTAGATATTGGGCTTACACTACTGGCCGCTACCAGAATGCACCCTGGTCGTTTCCCGAGTGATACATACACTTTATTGGGTCTCTACAATTTCAAGCAGCTGCTCCAAAACGTCTATGTGTCCAGCACATGCCGTCACGCTGGTCTCTGCTCTGGCTCGTTGAATGTGGTCGTGGGGGATCTCGGGAGCGGCTGGAGGAGCAAACCCGTCGACCAGGATTGTAGTCTCGCTGACGGACCGCAGATATTTCGTTATGCAAGACAGCTCTCAAGTCGTTAATTTCTTGGCGAAGTGTCAATAACAGCTGTTGCATCTTCGTATCCAGGTAGGATTCGACAGCGTTTGCTACTGGTAACTCTGCAATGGTTGGTCTGCCTGTGGCTTTAGCTTTGACGTCAGCAAGGTCTGCCATTTTGTCCAGGGCGACGTCCTCCTGCGTTGCTAGGACCACCTGCATAGTGTGCGGTAGGCGGCTCATCCAGAGGGTTCGTAAAACATCATCCGGAACCGCAACTCCTGCCAGTGTCCGTAAGTGCCGTAGGAATCGTGATAGCTTGCGGTCCCCCATCTCTTCATGTTCTAGAAATCGGCGGATTTTCTGCTCCTGTGTAGAACTAAGACGGCGTACCAGCTCGGTTTTCAACTTTTGATATGCTCCTTCAGCTGGTGGGTCGAACCTGATCTCCCGCACCTCTGCGGCGTATCTAGGATCTAATGCTCCCAGGATGTACCTGAACTTGGTCTTGTCTGTATTGATGCCGGTGGACTCGAAACTTCTCTCCGCCATGCAAAACCACGTCTCTGGGTCGTCTGGGCAGAAGGGGGGAATTTGGACAGCAACACTCCTCCTGCTGTTTCCCTTGTGGTGATTCACTCGGCTCACTCATATTCTCGTCAGAGCACTCTTCAGCTTTTAAGGTCCTTAAAATATAGTGTTTAATCAAAACATTAAATTTTCGTGTCCATACAAAAACTAACAACTTTTTAGACAGCTTAATTAATACCTAGTGAAAAACAAAATAAAACATAAAATCTTCTAATATTTGAATTTCCTAGAGCAGCAGCTGACCTGTAGGTAGGGGGCTGAGTAGCTACTAGCATAGAGCCCACGTAACGAATGCTTCTACTTTTGGTTGTTGCTGGTGAATGTTCGTGGGCCGATATCGTTTGAATCACAAGTCAATGGTGTAGTGTGCCCAACAATTCGCGTTGCATGTCAGCAGATCAATTTGCTTGAAAACGATACTAATTGGGACATGACAATCACTGAAGCAATTATTTCTGCATCTCCAGTCTGATACGCACATTATTTGCTATAATTATTTCGACATATTTCCCATCGAATCCACATGAACTATGGAACAAGTACAAAGATGACATGTCAGAAGACATTTTACATCGAATTCGTGTCAGTTCAGGAAACCTGATCTCGAGGTGAATGAGGATATACATAAACAGGCTTTGTTTTTGATCGAAGACATGTTACCTCATGTGTGGCAGTTTGTTAGTCAAGTTAGGAATAACAACGCCAGATCGACCCTTTATGAATGCAATGAATGCAATGAAACTTGCAATTAATGATGCTTTCAATCAAAAATTAGTACTTGAACGTGAATATGATCAAAATGCATTGAACCAATCAGTTTGAACGAATGTACCACTGTTGTACCCCCAACAGAAGGAAGTGCACGATTCGTTAATGAAGGCACTTGATGATGGAAATGGTGGCTTATTTTTCCTCAATGCGCCCGGTGGAACTGGGAAGATATCTAACGACAACAAAACGAAAAATGTTGGATATCACAAGGTGCTTCAATGAAGGGAATCGACCCAAGTGCCACCCACTCAGTAAATAGTTTTAACAGAAAGTAGTACAATGATGCCACGTGAATCATTTCGATTCGCTTTAATAAAGCAAATGTCTTGCTGCCACGTGAATTACATTTCTTAATTAATTTTGAGTATTAATTTTAACTTTAAAAAAATGAAATCAATTCAGCTAATAAGTTAAGACAACAGTTATTGATTCTTAGGCGGTACGAAGTTCGCCGGGTCAGCTAGTATATTATTAAAAATCAAAATATGCCTTTTTCTGTCTATGTATATATTTATGTGAGTATACGAGATGTCTATGTATTGCTATATTAAGGATAGGAAATGTTTGAAACCTTCAAAATACCTTCTGTAAATCCCTGCTTTTCGGTTTCCCCGGTTTATGGATTATTACAACCACGTGACAATACATCTTAAAAGCTTTTTAATCATTACAAAAACTCTTGCAAGAATGTCCATATTTGAAAATGAAATTTTGCAAGACAATGGATTGGTAAAACAAAATACAATTTTCGAAACTCTTGAATTAATGAATTTATTATTGTGAAGTACTCGCCTAATACTTTGAATTAAGAATTATAGATTTAATTGATTGTTCTTATAATTTGGTTTTAACTCATTACAATATACTGCATATAAACAATACAATGCATTACCTCATGAAATAAAGCAACCAGTAGCTAACAAAAAAATATTAGTTAAAACGCTTAAAGAATATTTTCTGAAAATGGTTTTAAAATGATTCGCTTTAAATGCTTTTAAATATTCGCTCGCCTTTATATGTTTATTTTTTTTTATTTTTTATGTTTTATGTGTATGGATGTCTCTCAGTATTTCTAAAATCTCTATTGCTGACAATGCATCTTTTTTTTCAATATGTTGTATATTTTTTTAAACGTATAATAATATCGATGTAAAATGTACTTATATGTACTTATATGTCTGTCCTTTCCGTAATGAGTTTTTTTCTTAAATCATTGGGAATAATGTGTTACCATGTTTTTTTTAAATTCATTATAATTTATAAAATAAATAATATACAAAAAAGAATATTTGTGATATACGAAAAATGAAAATTTGAATAAAAAAATTGTAATAGGTGGCACGCGAGCTGTTTGAAAACTGAATGTGCTGGGACTGAATATATGGAACGCAGGGTGGGGTTTGCGGGTAGGGGGAGTGGGAGAGGGGAGAGGGTGGGCGGGGAAACTGGAAGGAGATGTAGGGAGAAACAATTTATTTCTTTGAATATGGCATTGCAATGCATGCCGGGAACCAGCTAGTAATATCTAAAATCTTTTCACAAATAGAAAAAAACATTTACTGACAGCGTGATTTGCTTTATTCTCTGTTTGTCAAATTATTTATAATCGTTACGTATAAATTTAAGAATTAAAAAAAAAAAAAACATTATAATTGTTTTCTACGGCCGAATGAATAATAAAAATAACTACCATAACGACAAGCCAAGATCCAGAGTTCAATTCCAATTAAAAGTTTATTTCAACTACTTTACTGATAGCCTCCCCGCGTTTGTGACAAACTTTTAATAAAATTTAACGAGTTTAAATGAGCTCGATATTTAATTGATTTTAACGTTCGAATTTTATACTGCCGGCGAAATAAGTAATGGAAATAGTGTGACTAAGAAAAGTAGATAACTTTTGTAGGTATCAAAAGAATCTATTAAATTAATGGTTGGAAAGTTCTATAAGTACAAAATTACTTATGAAAGCGCTTTCTGTACTAACTGCACTGTAACTATATTTTTCATTGTGATTTTGCTCTCTTTCACTTAAATTAACAAAAAAAGATGATTTAATTGTAATAGGAAGGATTTTTTAAAACAAATTACTAAAACGTTTGTTGAACCAAAAAGTAAAATAAACAATGTACTGATATGTCTGAAGCAGAAGAAAATTCTCGATTGGCTAGTCCTATTTTTTTTATCTGCGATCTTAAATAGGAATGTCACAATCCCAACGGGTCCGGGCAATTGAGACTCTTGTTCACTCACTTTCAATAAAAATTATTGTGAGTAAGATATTATTGAATATGCTGATAGCAGGTTGAAACCGGTTCGGCAAATAAATTAAATTTCAGATGTTTATTTTTTGCGCTGCTAAAATATCGTTGTTTTCAACCTTTTTCTTACCATTTCACAGTGTTAGTGGGAATTACAAAAATAATGTACACTACCGTTTTCCTGGTTTAATTTGAATGAAAATTATTAACTATTGGTATGCCAAAGCTTTTCAAGATTTTCCATACATTTTATTTTATTTACAGGATAACCACATTAAATTATATTTTCATGAACGAAACTTTGTTTATGTAAATCTTTATTTAACTATTTTAATATCATGAGAGAGAAAAAAAGGATTTAACCCTGGTGAAAGACGACCATTTGAAATAGAGACGACAAAACAGATACTAACCTCACCTGCCTCTTCATCATATCCTTCCCCTCTCCTCTACTTTAAGCCTTACAACATAACATACCCCAATTATTGGGATTGACAAGGCCTCACTGGCTCAAGATGGTTAATAGCAAGTACATGAAAAATTATAAAAAAATCATTTTTAAGACGAGTGTTACTACGAAATCATAGTCAGGATTCGTACGGAATACGAAAAGTAAAAAAAAAAAAGTACATAAAAATTGACTTAAAACTTGAAGACAGCCTTGTGGAAGTGAAGTGAAGAGGAAACTGTGAAACGTGTTTTAAAAATTGATATTATAAGCAGCGTTGTCGCGATTGATTCAAACCAATCACGGTTTAAAAAATCTATCTCAGCAGAATATTTAAAAAAAAGTTTCCTTACATTTCGATGAATTTACGCATCTTATGCTTTTGAAATCAAGGTTAGAAAATTTTTAAAACTTAATCAAGGTAAGAAAGCAATTTGGTGTAGGGGGTAGGATAATTGGTGCAGGGGGTAGATTGACGAAACTACCATTGAAAAGCCTTCCACCCCTTACATTTGCTTATTTCTCTTAAATGGCTTTAGTCATTTGCCGAAAGCCGTCCTGAAAAACCGTTCTCCGGGCATGTCATTAGCTAATACTGTACAAATACTCAAATTTACATAATCAAATCTTCAGTCTCGCCCCCTACTCCTTCCCCCTCGCCCAGTGCAGTATGGCGGACGGTGGAATACATTATATCATAAATATTTTCTCTCAAGAAGAAAAGCAATGAACAGGACTTTAAACACTTTTTACGGATGATATAATTTAGTGCATGGAATAAATCCAAGAGCGTTAAACCTATTACGCCCGTGGAAAGAACAAAATCTACTGGTATTTTATATCGCGCACTCGAGTCTAAAACGACCGTCATCACTTGGCTGGTTGTGAACAGTTCAAGGATAATTTATTACCAGATTCGTTTATGTTTATTCTTAATGTATGCAGTTTCAGATGAAATTGCTGCCTAAGCATGGCTTACAAAAGCACACTTTGTTAAAAAGAGCATTGCTTCTGTTATTCGTAATTTTGCTATTTTTTATTGCGTGCCGTAGACGTAAGATCCATTTATTTTATTTTTATTTTATTTATTAGAGATAATATATTACAAAATTATTACATAAAATTTATAATACATTACTCCCAATGAGTTTAATTAAACTCATTTCGGGAAGGACAACTTTTTACATCTAAAGGAAAATTATTTTTACATAAGAACACACAAATCAATGAATAATACGTAGATTTTTAAATGGACCAAACACACTTGATACAGGTAATTGAAGAATATACAAGAGTTACAAAGGAAGACAGCTAAATTCGTCACTTGTTAATAAAGTTGCGGAGAAAATATCCTTTTAGAGCCTTTGCCAGTATTTTTTTGTTTGATTCTGGTAGTTTTAGGACATTAGGTAATGCGTTGTATTGCGTATGTGCGATGTTATTGTAAGGAGTTAATGCCAAATTTAGTTGTGTGAGATGACGATAGGTGTATTTGATTTTGTGATCGTGTTTTGTGCTGGTGTATATCGGAATTAAAGGCTGGTTTAGTGTTGGTGTGTGAGGAGTGTTGCATTATTTGTAGGATGGCAGTGGTGATGCTATATTTTGGCAGAATGGTAAAGGGAAGAATTTGTGTCAGTGAGTATATATCTTTGACATGATAGATGGTATATATTTCTTATGGTTCTATTTTGTATTACTTGTATTTCGGATATTTGTTTCTAAGTAATGGTGCCCCAGATGCTAACCAGATAACTTAGGTGAGAGTGGATCAGATCATAATATGTGGCACGTAGTAGAGCTGTGGGGAGCACATTTTGAAGTGGATAGAGTACATTAGTTATCGGGGAAATTTTGGATTTAACATATTCAACATGGGAGTTCCACGATAGGTTAGAATCTATGAATAACCCTAAATATTTCGTTACTTGTACATTTTGGAGTTTTTCATTTCCAAGCATAATATTAATTTTCATGTAATCCTTTTTCCCGAAAGTGAGGTAGTTTTTTTTTTGACATTGCGGCTTAATTTATTTATCCGCAACCATTTAGCTAGCTTTGCGAGATCTTTATTCATTAGAGATTCAAGTTCCCTCAGATTTTCACAACGATAGTAAATCACAGTATCATCAGCGTAAAGTAGAAGTTTTCCCGAGATGCCGCATTTAGTTATATCATTGATGAGAAGTAAGAAAAGTAGGGGTCCTAGAATCGAGCCCTGTGGCACTCCACATGTGATTTTTCCAAAGCCGCTTAGGTTCCCTTCGATGTCGACAAGGCAGATAGGTAACTTCGGAGGAGCTTTAAAGATTTACCGACTATACCCAAATGTTCCATTTTTTGTAGGAGTATTTCATGATCTACTGTATCAAAGGCTTTTTTTAGATCTATAAAAAAGCCCTGGTCTATGTACTGCTGAATGTTCGAGATGAAATCGAAGGTGGCACATTGAGTACTGGAGTTTTTTCGTAAGCCATATTGCTGTGGTGTTAGGATATTGTTGTTAGAGATGTATTTTAGAAGTCTATCCTTGATAATAGTCTCGAACATCTTTGAAAATACTGATAAAACCGATATTGGGCGATAGTTAGAAATACATTTTTGCAGTCTTCTTTATAAATTGGTATAATTTTTGCTAACTTTAATTGATTTGGGAATACTCCCGAGCCTATAGAGGAATTGATAAGTTGCGCTAGGTGCCCAGCTAGTTCTTCTTTACAGGTTTTAAGGATGCATGGGGTTACTCCATCGATACCTGCCGCTGCATTCAACCTAAGTTTCGAGATGATCCGTAATACCTCACCCTTATTTGTCCTAGCCATATATAAAGATTGACATGCCTTTGGTTCTACATACCTAGATAGTATTACAGCCATCCGGAAATTATGGAATGGCAGCTGCCAACTTTTCTACAACCGATAAGAAAAACTCATTAAATGCTGAAGCTATTTTACCGGGTCCCCTAAGCTCACAATTATTTATGATAAGAGATTCGATGGTGTTGGAGGGTTTATGTGCACGGTTAGATAAAATTGAGTTAATGGTTTTCCAAGTTTTTCTAGGGTTATTCAGGTTTTGTTGAAAGCTATTGACATAATATTTGTTTTTCATACTTCTCCTATAATTAATAATTAAGTATCTCAGATTATTTTTATGTACTGCAAGAGACATATTACCTGGGTCTTGTTTACACTGCTTGTGATACTGGTTTCTTTCCTTGATTAGCGAATTCAATTTAGAATCGAAACACGGTGTATTTAGATGTTGTCGATTTGCTATTTTCACTTTAGGTGAAGTTTTACCTGCTTCTGTTGCATTTTTGACATAATCGTTAAAATCTTTGTAACTGTCTTCTTGTTTGGTTGAATTGATGGTAAATTTGTTAGCTACAAGATAAGATTTTCCTGCCATATTGTTGATGATAGGTTTTGTAAGGCGTGGCTTGTTCCTATTATTAGACCATTTTTTTAGGTTATTCTTGAAATCAATAATAAGAATGTTATGGTCAGAATTTGTAAGAAAACAATTGGTTTACAATTTGTAAGAAAATATTAATTAAGTTTTAATATTAAATACTAAGTTAAAAGTCTGTGCACGTATGACAGGAAGGTCCTGAGAAATTTTTTTCTGTATGGAGATTGCGAAAAAATGTCCTGTTATCTGCGTGATAATTAACAAGTATGTAAAAACTTGTAGACTCACGAATAGCATTACATTGGGTCTTCGTGTGTCTTAAGTGTAGTTGCGGTTCTTTGGGAACGAAGGATTCATTGATATTTTATGTATGTATATTTGACCTTTTCAAATATTCTAGGAATCGGGTGCTACAGCTTTGTATTTATTGGAGGTTAAGGTACTCGTATTTTATGTAAGTAGGAATCATGTGTGTGTTTTGTTCTTTATGTTGGAACTAAAATTAAAAATATGTTCGTAGGTTCCCACGATTCATATCAATATCTGTATCTATCTATACGAGTACAGTTATATTTTTATTAAAAAAAAACTAGCAAGTAACCGGCATGCATTGCAAGTACACTCAAAGAAAGAAGGTGTTTGTGTTTTAATTCTGCTTATTGAAGTGCTTTTGGATTCACTATATTTTTTTGTTTTTGAAGTGAAACTTCTATAGCCCCGTTGTGATTTGGATTTCGGATGAAACGGAAATGACGATTCCTGAACGTGCGACGCATCAACTGCGCTCACTTGCCGCTTTGATTATGATGTCACTTTTAAAAGCTCCTATTGGTTGCGATATGAAACGAAAATTACACAGGATCTGCGCTCATTGGTCGCTTTGATTATGACCTCACTTTTCAAGTATTGGTTGAGATTGTTTTGATAAAGTTTCGCTTCTACCGCGTGTAAACTGCACTCGAATTTTTTTCTGTCTGGTGTGTACACCAATAAATCGGAAGGTCTTTCAATGCACGAGCAGACCACATCCAGCTGACCGTGTGAGAATCATGGATTTTTCCACATCCCTGCTCTTCCCGACTCCAGATACTAATATCTACAGCCTGTGTGTCGGACGAATATCTACAGCTCATATGTTGAACTAATATCTACGAACTTCAGAGTGTTGACTAATATCTACAGAGCGTAGGTCCAATACTCCGATATTAGGGATTTTTACATACATACTTACATAAATTAAGTTTTTTAAACTGCATACGCAATATTACGTTATTCCAATATGCTATACATAATTGCAAATCCAACCTCTGCCAGTGCTGTAGATATTCGTCAACACTTTGGTTCTCATAGATATTAATCAACAGTTTGGGCTGTCAACACTTTGATTCTCATAGATATTAGTTCGATTTTTTCAGTTTTTGGAATTCCTGTAGATGTTAGTAGACGCCTCCGCTCTTCCCTACTACGTCTCCTTTGCTATCCCTCCCTCTGCCCCTCTCTCGTCCGTCATCTCTCCGTCACTACTGCCTTGCGTGTTTTCCCATTCCCTTCCCCTCCCACGGTCTCCTTCCACCTTCTACGCGTTCCCACCTTCCCCGTCCCCCCGACCCTTGAACCCACTCGCCATCCTGTGTTCCCCTCCCCACCCCGCTTTCGCTATCCGCCTTCCCCGTCTTTCCCCCTCCCCATCCATGAACTCCCCTGCCTCCTCCTCCAAAATTGCCCTTCGCCGCCTTTCTTCTCTCCTTGTCGCTAAACTACACGAAATAAACGCATTTTAAAACCACTTGCTGGCACCTTCTGTAATTTTTTATTCAAATTTCAAGATGCTGGAGCTCACCATTATTTATTTATTAATTTATTTTATTTTTAAATTTTTTTATGTTATTTATTTATTTGTTTTTTTTTTTTTTTTTTAATTTATTTATTTATTTATTTATTCAATTTTTTTATTTATTTTTATTTTTATTTATTTTTTTTTTAGTTATTTATTTATTTATTTGTTTATTTATTTATTTATTATTTCATTATTTATTTATTTATTTAGTTAATAATTTATTAATTTATTTATTTATTTAATTATTTATTTATTTATTTATTTATTTATTTATTTATTTAATTATTTATTTATTTATTTATTTATTTATTTATTTTTTTTTTTATTTTTTTTTATTATTTATCAATTAATTAATTTATTTATTTATTTTTTTATTTTTTTTTATTATTTATTAATTAATTTATTTATTTATTTATTTATTTATTTATTTATTTATTTATTTATTTATTTATTTATTTAATTATTTATTTATTTATTTATTTATTTATTTATTTATTTATTTATTTATTTATTTATTTATTTATTTATTTATTTATTTATTTATTTATTTATTTATTTATTTATTTATTTATTTATTTATTTATTTATTTATTTATTTATTTATTTATTTATTTATTTATTTATTTATTTATTTATTTATTTATTTATTTATTTATTTATTTATTTATTTATTTATTTATTTATTTATTTATTTATTTATTTATTTATTTATTTATTTATTTATTTATTTATTTATTTATTTATTTATTTATTTATTTATTTATTTATTTATTTATTTATTTATTTATTTATTTATTTATTTATTTATTTATTTATTTATTTATTTATTTATTTATTTATTTATTTATTTATTTATTTATTTATTTATTTATTTATTTATTTATTTATTTATTTATTTATTTATTTTATTTTTTTTTATTTTTTATTTTTTATTTTTTATTTTTTTTTTATTATTTCTTTACACTGCAGGTAAAATGTTTACAATTCAATTTGTTACCTCACTAGAACAAGCCTGTGTTAAGGTTAACAATAATTATACAAGTTAACAAAATAACAGAAAATTATAGAGATATTGAAAGTACAATATTGTTGTTTTTCTTACAGATTGAGATTATGGGTACCTACTAAACTGATTTCGCTAGGTAGTACATTAATGTAGACTTTTAGGGTGACCATAGTTTTGAGATCTGATTTAAAATAAAATAAAGTTTTTTTGTTTTGTTTTAAAGGAATAAGTTGTAAATAATAAATATGTGTATATAATTTAACATGCTATAGATTTGGCAGGAGGAAGATGAAAAAAAAACGGTATAAGCAAAAATAATATTATTATTATAAACATACTCATTTAGCTAATCATTTAGAAAGGACAAAGTAGAGAAAATCAATTGCCAATCCTCGACTAACCAAATAATTTAAGATTCTTTTTAAAAGTGTACAAGGAATTGGATGACTTTATATGTTCTGAAAAGCTATTAAATATGAGTGGAGCTTGATAAATATAATTTCTTTGACCAAAAGAAGATTTAGTTTGAATTGCCATAAAGTTCAGACCAGAGCCAATTCTCGTAGTACGAATTTGCTGAGTTCTTTCTGCAATATTAATATTATTAAAAAATCTACAAAGCGTTTGTGTAATATATAACTGTTTTACATTCATTACATTACATTCCTTAAAAAGTAAATGAATTGGATATTAAATTTTTTTCTTGAACATAACTTTAAGAATCATTTTTTGGGCAATATTAAGTGGTTCTATATAAGTCTTTGGGCAGGATCCCCAGCACACTATATTATAAGAAAGCAGAGACTGGATTATTGCAAAATAAACAATTTTTAATTTTTCTTTGTCTAGTATATGTCTCAGTTCTTTAAAGATATAGGTAAGTCTCCTAGTATTATTTACTAACATATTAACATAATCATTCCATCTCAAAAATTTATCTATTTTTACACCAAGGTATTTGATGCTGACTACATTTTCTGAAGGATTGCAGTTACATGTTTGAAAACAATTGTGAATAATCAAGTTGTGAGTTTCAGAAGGAATTTCATTATATATAGAAACTTTCGCGGACGTGCCCACTCTTCAATAACTCATCAAAACTTCATAACTCCAAAGCTCACCATTATTTTACGTAGCTCACCATTATATTATGAAACCTTCGCGGGCATGCGCACAACAAATAACCAAAGTTTCTTAGTAATCGGATGAATGGTTTGGGAACGTTTTGGGAACAAACAAAGAAACATTCATTTTCATATATTTAGACTAGATGGGGTGCCCGGCTTCGCTCAGGGAGTTGATATGATAACGAACTGACTTTCAAAACCACGACGGATCTTACCCCTGCCAATGGGTAGCCCCACTCATACAAAAAGGCTTCGAATGGTCCACAACGGTCCAGAACAATCCATAACATTCGAGCGTGTTCTGGAATGTTCCACAATGATATTCCCGATTCCCTATTATCGAACATTCTGAATCCTGAATGCTCTCAAATACACTCGAATGTTCTGGACTATTCTGAAAATTTCTAGAGGGCGAAACTTCCAGCCCTTATAACTTCGTAACACGCCCTTCAGGTAAAAACAGGAATATTCGTCACGGATGGGGGACAGAGGGCTACCACACCATATAACTTCCTTGATCGTGCCGCGACTCGTTTCTGAGTTTTAACAGGATGCACACTTTTGTACACTTTCTTTTATAATATGTTTTGATTACATAAACGCACTAATTAACGTATAGGTAACTTACACAAGTACAAAACAGATCCATCATAATGTTGAAGGATTGTACTCTTGATACAATGAAACCTGCCAAATGGTAAAATTAATAGAAATAAACTTCTCCGCTCTTAAAATTCAACATCTCATCCAATCGATTCCGCGAGTTAATTAGCGTTTGCAGGAGATCTCGTTTCATTGAAGTGGAATCTCTTTGTATTCTTCAGCTTACGCGACTTTCAATGCAGATGTTATGGTGGCTGTATTCAGACGTTCATATTTTATCAAACGAAATAATATTAACTCCCCCCTTCCCGCCCCCTCCCGCAGACGCCACTCACCAGCTTCTTGTATAATAAAATGTAAATGTATATTTTTAAGAAAACTGTGCGCTGGCTGAGCAAAAATAAATTACATTATCATAAAAGGGTTTTTTATTCATAAGAGGACGCATTTACCGTTTGTTCGCAGGATGTATGGAAGCCGATGCTTCTGTGCGTTATTATCATTTTAATCGGAGGAATTGGTCGCTTAGTGAAATTGTAACGTTTGATCGCGGCGGCGGATATCCGACCACTTTAATTAATACCGACAAATACAATGATGCTGGCCGACCGCAACTGATTTACATTTTGAATGGGGAGGAAAGAATTCTCTCTGCTGCTTGCGAATTCAAAAGGTAGATCTTGTGGATTTACTACAACCTCTTACAGATGAAGTATTTACTTTATGGTAAATACTATTCGTGTGCTTTCGGATTACTTGTTAAAATAGTTTGAATTAGTTAAATATATCTTAGTCTGTGTATTTTATGCCTTTGTATTGTATCACTTAAAACTTATTCTTTTGTTATTATTTTTTAATTTATAAACTAACGTTTAGACAAGGTTTTTATGCATAGCACACAGGGTAACAATTATTACAAGCAATAATTGTCAGCCTGAAACACTCATTTACATTGAAAAATCTTCCGAGAAAAGATACTTGCCCGTTGTCCCGTCCCGTCCCGTTGGCGGCAAGTATCTTTTCTCGGAAGATTTTTCAATGTAAATGAGTGTTTCAGGCTGACAATTATTGCTTGTAATAATTGTTATTCTTTTGTATCTATTTTCTGTATTGTGGTTTCTTGTTATATTTTTGCTTTAGTGATATTAATATTGACCTATAAGACCTGCTGACAAACTGCTGTGACAGTTAAGCGAGTGCTTAAAATGAAAAATAAAAATACAGGTGTGCAGTTCACACGCGGTTGAAGTGAAACCTTCAGAAAACTTAAATGGATAAATTAATATTAAATGAAAAAACACACTTTGTAAAACACCACTTTTTATTTGGAATTAATATTTAACAGCCAACCGGGTTTCGCTTAGCTCAAGCTTCATCAGGGCTATTATATCAGCAAGTTGTTAAATTTTAATTCCAAATATAAAGTGGTGTTTTACAAAGTATGTTTTTTCATTTAATATGTAATGTCACACCACAAAGTGTTTGCTTCCATCGATAAATGGATAAAAGTGGGAGGCTACGAAGTACCGCACAAAGATGAGACCGATTATTCTATCTCATCCTCTCGCATGCTTAATCCTGTACATAGGTGTACGTGTCTGTATATTTTTATTGGTGACCCGACAATTGGTCCGGCGACAGTTGGTCCGGCGACAGTTCGTCGATCAGAAGGTGAAAATCCGCTGTAAAAATATTTTTACTAATAATTTCGACTCTCCGAAGTAGCATGCTGCAATCACAAAATACGACATACTTATACGTGCAGTCGGCTTAGCAAAAAAACGCTAAGGATTTCTACTTGCATATAATATAACTTTTATATCTGAATATAACACAAGAGTCCCAACTGCTCCCAACCGTCTCGAGCCAGTGAGACTATGGTACCCCCAATTTTGATATGGTGTGATGCTGAAGGTAGTGGGGAGGGAAAGGAGAAATTATTATTATATATCTCAATAAATTTAAACCTTCTTTACGTTCGTAATAAGTTGCACATTAAACAAATAAACTGCACAACCAATAAATATTTATTTAAACTGTAGACCAACGTGAAAATAAATCTTTCTTTGCCAGGACAACATTAAACCGGCAGAAAACTTACAATAGGTAAAGATAAGGTACAAATTATAAAAAGTAAGGAAAAGTGTATGATAGATATGTTATATGTTATGTTATAGGGATGTTCTATATTAGCGCCGTCCGAGTATACATTTAGGCACAATCAGGTTTTAAAAATAATCCACCAAAGTTTGGTAATTAAACATAACTTGATTGACTGCCGTAATATAGTACCATATTATGAATATGAACCAAATTCATTTTTAGAAAATGAATTTTATAAAATATATTATGATAAAACTATACTAACAGACAGAACAATTAGTCATAATAGACCTGATATAGTTTTACATGACAAAATTAAAAAAATAACTTATATCATTGATGTAGCTATTCCAAATTCCTGTAATATTCAAAAAACTGTTTCTGAAAAAATTAGAAAATACACAGATTTAGGAAATGAGATTAAAAGAATTTGGCATTCTCGGAATATAAAAATATTACCATTTGTTATTACGGCTACTGGCATTATACCTAGGTCTCTGATTCAAAATTTAGGCGTATTAGATTTGTCAAAGAATTTATACATAAAAATGCGAAAATCGGTAATTTTAAATACATGTAGGATTACAAAAGATTTTTTAAATATTTATATTGAGGGATCAGTAGGATTTATAGGTTCAATTGGGAATTCCACAGAGCCGAACCCTCTGATGTGAAAATATCTGGAGTCGGTGAATTATTTTCCCATCTGGTCTCTGGTAGGTTGACATGTTGTTCTTGTATTGTTTTGTAATTATAATACATATAGTGCAATTGCATAACGTGGATTGACCAGATGATCATTTGGGAAGTGTGTGAAAGGGTTTAGTTTTTCCTGTGGGGGAAATTAAACCCGGACATTTAAATCTGGTGCGTAAATTATAACCAAATTATTTCTCAAAAATTTATTCCCAATATACGGATGTTTTCCAAATGATTATTATTATTATCAAATTATTATTTGGTCTACATCCACCTAGTAATTTGGTCCATATACAAATGTATTGGTTTCTTGATAATATATTAAGTTTACTAAAGCAGTCACATTGACAACGTGCGTAGTAACGCTAAATCATGTGTTTTGGTTTGAAAATTTGGTAGCTTAGAAATATTTTAGATGCTTTACTTAAATACTGGGAGTAGATCACATCTTGGATTTTAAAACGGTTGGGTTTTTTTGTGGCAAGTCTTTTTATAAGCCCAGAATATAATAAAGTATCAGGCCGATAAATTTGCTTAAAAGTTCAAAATCACCTATGTAGGAACTCCTTTTCGAATATGATTTTATTTCGTAATGTGGAAAATTAAGTTCTTTGGAATGGTTTATTTGTGCCAGAATTTCGCTAAACAAAAACAAAAACACGCTTTTTGTCGAGGTTTTTGTAGAAATTAAAACATTATCGCTATCTACGTAAGACATTTTAATGTTAAAAGAACCGATTCCGATTGTTAGACGACAGTAAACAATATTGTTAAATAGTTTGAATTTTTTCATTTTTAAATTGTTTTATCTAATTATTATTCAGTCTTCTACTGCGCTGAATCGATCTACTATTGATAAATTATTATGGAAAATGTATTGTGTTAAAGTTACACTGCACTGACGAATGTTTTTTAAATTTTATTTTATTTTTTAATTATTATCTTAATGTCTTTTTCTATACTGAATCCTGCTTGATAAATACCTTCCACATACTCCTACGAGTACAATCTCTGTAAATAAACAATAAATTCAAATGAAATATAAATATAAAAGCGTTGGTTTAAAATATTATTATTATTACAATTATTTATATTAGTGGAAATGTACGTAAACGTTTTTTCTACTAGAACCGAGTTTAATTTAAAGAAACAGCCAAAGTCCCTATAAAATCACGCCTCGAATGGAAAACGTAATAAATACGTCTCGAAAATTACGCCGTTTCGGCATTATATCGGCTTTGTGCAAATTCCATTCGATTTTATGTAAATCTAAAATGAAAGCAACACCGATTGTGTGAAGGCAAACAAAATCATTGTTCTCCAAAACGAGGTAGGAGACCATTCCAAATAAAAACACAACGTTCCAAATTTGCAACCGGTCTGCCCTCCAAGCGCCGGCCAGAACAAAACTAAATAGAATTATAATTCACAATTTGGTGATGTGGCGTAACACAGTGTGGCAGAATGTTAACATTATGTCAAAAAGGTTTTTTTTTTCAATTATTAATCTCTTGTACACGAAACATTAGTATCTATCTATGGGGAGCAAAAACATCAATCAAAGTGATAAGATTTGTGGATCGTCAAACCATCGTTTTTTTTTTAAATTTATTTTACGATGTATCCTTTCATCTATTTTAATTTATGCGGTGATAGATATGAAATCTTTTAAGACAAAATATTAATGTAGCGTTTTGATTTCATTTGAACTCATTTACGACAGATATACGTATTTGTAATTTTGTATATAAATTGTTTTAATTTAAGTATCCGCAAATCAAAGCAAAATGTGGTACTGAAGTTAAAAATCCTCTAAGACAAAAATTATTATTATTATAAGCAAATAAGTGACCAGCTCAGGTATGGGGGCTCCATCGAAGCCAGAGTAAAGTTAGCCTCCCAAAAACTGGGCGTACTGTACAGGGCCCGCAGATACTTTAATAGTACACAACTGCTAACCCTGTACAAATCACAAGTGCGCCCCACGGTTGAATTTGGCAGCCACCTCTGGTCTGCAGCTCCAAAATACCTGAAAAATACCCTCGACTCTGTGCAAAAACGGGCGGTCCGCTTAATAGATTCTCCCATCTTAACAGACGGATTGCAATCTTTAGAGCACTGGCGTCGAGTGGGAATGCTATCCTTGTTCTACCGATTTTACAATGGAAGATGCTCCGAGGAACTAGAGTCATTGATCCCTTCGGCACCGGTGCATAGTCGTGAAACACGCCAAACGCGTGCTCAACATTTGTACACGGTTGACATTTGTCTTCGACTCATTCTTGTGTTCAACAGCTCGGCTATGGAATGATTTTCCGGCCTCTGTGTTTCCTCCTTCCTACAACATGGGTCTCTTCAAGACCAATGTTCAATTTTCCTCTCCTCAAAAAGACGCTCCACACAGCATCCCAGATGACATAGGCCCTGAGGGAAATTATTTTCCTCATGGCCTCCTGTGTGGAGTTAAAAAAAAAACGGAAACCAAATACCGCAAATCTGTGATATTCTCTTGCTTTTTACTTCTTGATAAAAAGAAAACCACAAATGTTATGGTACTTCCACACCAAAGTCAACCTTCCAACTTCCAACTAGTTCGGAGTTGGAAGGTTGGCCGATCGTCTGGTGGCTGCGACCAACCCTCCAACTTCGAATTCTGAACTCCAAAATGGTGGACGTCTAACAGCTGATTCGGCGTCGTATATTATCAGTTGCCTACAATTGTACAGGCGGTGCTCCGGTTCCCATAATATTGATTTCGATTCGTAAAGCTAAAAAAATAATAATTTCAAACTATTTTTATACAACTCTCAATCCAGTGCCAACTCGAACTCCAACCTTCCAACTCGAACTTCTAACGCACGAACTACCCCTCCACACAATCGTCCAAACGTATGAAGTTGGAAGTTGGCCGCAGTGTGACCCTACCATTATGTTTTGTGCTGAAGTAAAAACTGTTTAATAATATTTATCACATATATTTATTTTTTAATATTTGTTAGGTTCATTTATATAACAATATAATATATGTATAATTATTTATTGTCTTTGTAATATAATCTATGTAATAGGGTTTACACATATTTTTTGAAGTAAAACTTCTTTACGCACGCTTGACTTGGGAAGTAAGTTGGTGAATGCGTGACGAGAGCGTTACGAAAAGTATGATCGGACGGGGCGAACGGTCGGGCGAGATATAAGTTAGTAAAGTTTTACTTCAGTCGTGTGGTCTAAAGCACACTTTTTTATTATGCCTGTCTCACTGGGAATATTCTTCTGTCGAATATTATATATACCTACTTATATATTGGGGCGGACCTACGTTAACGCTATGGAAGAGGTGGGGGAAGAGGGGACAGGTCAAGAATTTCAATGTTCGAGTATGACTTGAAACCTAATGGCCAGTGGTTTGACTGAAGTTGTCGTCGATACGATCACATATGATCGATTCGATATATGAATGCTTGCGTTATTCACCGATTCTCGGCCTGTCAGACATGTTGTTTTTTCAAATATGACAGTTAAGTGGAATAAATGGCATAAAAATTAACAAACTTTTATCGGACCGTAAATCAACGGTTAAAAAATAATGTTAAAAACCATGTAAATGGCATTGATCGTCTGTTTGTTACGAGTTGAAATTTATCCGTAGTTAGAGTGTTTCTAACACTAGTTAGAAAGCGAAATACATAGGTGCAAAATATTTTTTTATAAATTGACTTTCGTATACCTAACTTTCGATGATTCCGCGACAGTGTGCGGCGCGCGTCGCCCTCAGTGGCTCCGTGACGGATTAGCGCCGCGGCGGTTGTGACAAGGGTCCAACTCTTTAAATTATTAACTTGCTTGCTAACTACAATGATCCTGTCTCTGCGAATTATTTAACACAATGCTTGAAACTATATTAATAGTTCAAATGTTTATTTGAACACAGGCGGGCGGCTACTAGACCGAAATGGAGATTTACCCATCATGCAGATAACAAAATAAGAGGTTTTCCCGGGGAATGAAAACTAAATCACTTACATACATATTAGGTATTACCGTAAACATTATTGATTTTCCTACACCGCAGCTTCGTTTAAGTTTCAACACTTGTTTTAAAATAAAAAACAGGACTTCATAATAAGTAAGGACTTTATATGTGTTATCTTCTTCTCATCTTGTTTTGTTGCAGTCAAATCAAAGCTCAATAGCTCAAATCGAACGATGAACAGGAAATTCCAATATATATAGAAATTACGAAAATCTCAAAGTACTGCGAGTCTACCTATGTATTTCATATTGATAATATTAATACTAATGCTAATACTATCTGCTTAAGCCTCCGCATTTCGAATTTCTACCGTTTTATAATACATATCTCTTAAATGTTTATAATTCTTTTGATATAATATCTTGGAGATAACAATTTGGGAGGCGGGAATGGGTACCGCCGCCCCGCGAACCTTTATTGGATAACCAACACCTCTGCCATAGGTCACCCCAAGTAGTTCGCTACGTTCGGTGATTTAGTAAGGGTGCCTGGATTTTTGGGGTGAGGTTTGTCTAGGTCTTGGATTTGGATGGTCAGGACACACTGAACCCCAGATTCCTACCCGCAGCTTAAACCCTTTTCCTTCCTAGAATGCTCCTCTCCTTCCCTTAAAAAAACCCTCCACACAGCATCCCCAAAGATGACATAGGCTCTGAGGGAAATCATTTTCCTCAGGGCCTCTTGTGTGGAGCTCATGTAAAAAAAATCTGTTTTATTGTTGAATTGTGTAGATAAATAAATACATTCGTAAAGCCTAAACGTTAATTACGTGATATTCCCTTAATAGAAAAAAAATCGTAAAGTATGCTTCGAAAATTATTAAAAACACTTTTTTTATTTTATGTAATAGGTATAAAAAAAATTACAGTGTATTTTTAAATGCAAAGTAAACATTTGTCGAGAGATTTTTGGTCTATTTTAAACGAGTCGTGTTTTATTAAACATTTTCTTATTTTCACTTAATTATTATCGTTTTTGATATTAGCGCGCTCCATCTAGCGTTAGTATTTACACATCTCTCCTTCTTCTTCTTTTTGATCGTTCATCAGAACATAAATTCAGAATTCACTATCTATCTTTTCATCAGAACAGAAATTCAGGAAGATTCGAGAATGCAATTTCATGAATGCGGTACATCGAGACATTAGGATGTTTTTTTTTATTAATTCTCTGAAGTTTTCCGTTGTTTTTAAACAAATCAAGAAATAATTAATTACGAGTTGAAAACTCCGATTCTTTTGATTGGTAGCACATTCAGCTGCGACTACCGGACATAGTCTGCCACGGTAACTGCCAATCCAGGAATCCAGGTTAACCCTCTAATCTAGAGAAATGAACAATTCCATTTTACGTTCCAGTTTAGTCCAAATTATCCGCCGGCAAACTTCGATGTTTTAGTTTTAATATTCTAGATAACGGCAGATCAATAATTTAAGTGGGCATTAGGAATTAATTGGCTGGGTGGATTACGTTAGACGATATCATTTGAAGCACCAAATAATTAACAGATTGATTTATGGTTTGTTTGTATTTGTAAATATCAAGACAGAATGAAAGATATTCTCAGGATCGCACTGTGAAAGACCCCCATTCAGAAGTTAATCGTTGCGCGTTACTTGTAAGGGCTTTAACCGTATTTCACAGTCCTACTGACTCCGGACGATTGAAAATAGTTGAAACTCTTGTGTGGATTGAATAATAAAAAACTTTTCATTTTTTTTATTGGTCAAAGCGACCACTTTCTTTAGTTATCTAAATTTTCTTATCAGATTTTTTTTCTCTATTCTTCTTTATTTACTCTTATCGTGTTGTAACTTTAACTCTGTGGAATTGTATTGGACACAATATGTAGTAATGTATAGGTATCGTAGATATTTGGAACACTTCCGACGGACAGAATGAAGTGACCGGAACGATCCTGGATGAGACCTGCTGGCTACAAGCGAGGCTAATTCACGAAATTAAGTCCAGGAGATTAGGATCTGCAAACCTCTACGGAGAATTTATTTTAACCCTTCAAAAATTTGGCTTTTTTTTCGGATGGTCAAAATATTTTCGCTTTACAATAAAATGCAAATATTTGGAATATTTCTGAACACATTCAAAAACCAAAAACTGTTTAAGAATGGTGATGAAATACGCTTTCAAATTATAGAATTCGAAAAATATATATTTTTTTTAAATTATAAAATTTTTGCATACAAACATAAAAAAGTTTTCAAAATGGGTCACCTTATGTTTTTTCTAACTAAAGTTACTGATAATAAAAAAAAATAAAAACAGATGCACATTTTATTAGACAAATGTATAACAAACACATTATTCTAACCTCAATTTTTTGTCGCTCTATGAAAATTTTTTTAAAAAAATTCCCGAAGTTTAAAATTCTTTTTTCAATTTGCGATTCAAAACTTTATGTACATTAAAGTGTACATTTTATTTTTTTGTGGCTATTTTTTTAGATTGGAATATAAAGCATGATGTTTTTCCTTTCTAACACCGATTAGAACATATTTCTAACTATGATAGTAAGGGAGTTACGGCGTCTTATGTGAGACCTATGTGCGTTGGGACAAATCTGGTCTCCTGTGATTAAACGGGTTAAATAACTATTTATCTTAACACCATTTTGAAATGGTTTGAAAAAATGGAGTAACCGCGAAAACGATTTGTGAAGCTTTTTCGATTTGATCTGAAGAACAAAATGATGGTAATTGAATGTTTACATTTATTTGGAATATGGAAACAAAAAACCTTTTAGCAAAAATTTCTCGTGCTCTTTATGCCTTCTGAAATATCAAGTTAAGTACATAATAAATGTTTTCAGCACATAATGTCACAATAGTATGATGTTTGTAATTGGGAAGTTAGAAAATAAGTAATAAATAAATATTTTATATTCTTTGATATTGTTTTCTAATCTTTTTTTCTCTTATAGTATTGCTTATTTAAAATGTTAATGCACTGTGTATTAATTTGTACCTACTTGTTTAAAATGTTAATGCGCTATATATGTAAAATCGACCACCATATTACGGACATATTATGTAACTCGGAAAAATCCACAAATTATGTAACCATCAAATAATCATAAACACGTAAATACCTCAGCACAGGTTCTCCTAGTGAGGTGTTTACGAAACATATAGTACCCACCCACAGTTTCACCTTCGCAAACCTACCTTACACCCAACGTAATCAAATTTCAAAATATATTATGTAAAAATATTAATAATTAGGTAAACACTGTAATATATAGAAACACTCGTAAATAAATTAAAAAAACGAGTGTGCTTTAGACCACATAACTGAAGTAAAACTTTTTTTGCTCCATCTTTGTGAAAGAGACAAATAAAATATGCGCGTACACTGCTCTCTCTTGCTCCTACGGTGTGATACAGACAATAGGCCTGCACTGTGTCTTAGATATACAAAACGTAACTGGCTATGAGAGAAAGAGAGAAAGAAAATGTGTGCTCGCACCTCTCTCTCTTTCCCATACATTAATCCGAAACGTAACTCTCTCTCTCTTTCTATCTTCACTAACTTATATCTCCCTCTCAACTACCGTTTGCCTCGCTTTTCGTAACGCTCTCGTCACGCATTCACCAGCTTACTCCCCAAGTCAATGGTGCGTAAAGAAGTTTTACTTAAAAAAATATAATAAAGATTTCTTTTTTTAAAATTAAGTACAAACAAAATTTAAAGTAATCTCTGATTCGAAGTATTAAAATAAGAGACTATGGCGTATTTGTTTATTGCGTGAAAATACACCTCAAATTATCGTGATTAATTTTTGTGTTACTAAGCCATGTTACGCTTCCTCATTCTTTATCCAAAGTTTCGAACAGAGTTTTAATGTCCCATCATCAGGGAAGATATGTTTTGTATTCTTTGTTATTATTTTTACGATGGCAGTATTTTTTAAATCAGCCAACAAAGCGTTCGTCGACCATCGCGCAAGCATAATTCAACAATAAAACACTTTCATTGAGACCCCTTAAATTCCTAATGCCCATCCCTTTAATCATATTCATATCGTAACATTCTATCGCTCCAACAACCAGCAACGTACAGTATTACGATCGCGTCAGTTCCGCAAACATGCAGCCGGTGCTGTGCGATCTTCGTGACGCCTTCCAATGAATATTCATTTCGCCGAGCGGTATCGGCGTATCTGGAAACACGATTTTTATTCCAATCATACGAATTTGAATCAATCCTCAGGGGAACACGTTGTTTTAAGCATGTTATGTCGTTTGTAGCTAGCATGTCATAACTGGAATGGATATTTTTCGCTGTTGGGATCATGTCGGTGAAATATACATACGTGCGCACCTACACAGTTCGCGCGTAGGTTGCCCCGCAGTTAATCTGAAATGAAAACCAAAGACCATACATGGATTATTTTTGCCGCAATATGATATTATCACTAATTAATCACTATTAATATTATTTATTTATTTATTTATGAACTAATAATATTAACGCCTTTAGGCATTTACATAATATAACATAGTGTACATTTAGCAACAATATGAAAAACAAAGCTCTAGTGAGCTTGTAAAACAGTAAGAAATAGTTGAGAATATATATTACATATGCAATCAGATAACAAATCGAAAATAAATGCTACGATATTAAATATTACATTGCAAAGTGAACCCCCCCCCACCCCCCACCTCCCTCCTACTCCCAGGTTCCCCTCCCCCATCTCTCCCTCCCTCCCGCTTTCCATACATTCAGTTTTCAAACCTCGCGTGCAAATCTAATATAACCTCGCTTTTTTTATACAGATTTCATAATGCCAGAGCTCACCGAAAGTTTTGTAAAAACCTTGTCCTGACAATAACGAACACACAAAAAAAAAGAATTATCCAATTTGGTGAAATCGTTCGAAAGTTATGCGCATAACAACACATTCAGCGATTAATTTTTAAATATAAGATATGCAAATAACTTAACTTAAAGAGGCTATTATATAATTATGGTTGCCTTACCTTACCTTGAAATCACTGCTTGGTATTAATTTAGTTTTATTCTGAAACTAGCAGACCCGGCCACACGTTGCTGTGGCTAACGAAAAACAACGCCATTACCCAACCTTTATAAAATCTACACCACCCACTTGCCAGCTGCCCGCTGCCCGCTGCCCGAATTGAATATTTGAATTTCTCAGCTTTTCTCTACTAAAATATGCATGTATTACAAACCTTCCTTTTGAATCATTCTATCAATTGGTGAAAACCGAATGAAAATCCGTTGCGTAGTTTAAAAGATCTATGCGCACATACATTTTGAGCGACTTCATTTTATACTATGTAATGAAATGATGTAATGCAATTCGAGCGATCGCCACTAATTATACAATGCTTGCAATGCAACACTGGATATTTGAAAAGGGAAAATCAAATACCTACTTACTCTAGGACATCTAATTTCCAATTTCTTCCGTAGAACGAATTTCAAAAGTGACTATAGTACGGCCCGCCAGCCGTTTTAAATCGCACAAAAATATGTTTTCTTTGAATTTCTCGGCTTTTCTCTAATACAATTTACATGTATTATACATATAAACATTCCTCTTCAATACTCTATCTATTGGTGAAAACCGCAAGAAAATCCGTTGTGTAGTTTAAAAGATTAACGCGCACATACATTTTGAGCGACTTCATTTTACTACTATTAGCAAATTTACCCATGCTGCAAAACAAATACGAAACATATTTTTGAAGTGAAACTTCTAGAACACGGCTGTGATTTGGATTTCGAATGAAACGGAAATGACGATTAGTGCACCTGAGACGCATCAACTGCGCTCATCGGCCGCTTTGAGAATTATGTCACTTTTAAAGGCTCCTATTGGTTGAGATATGAAACCGAAATTTGATTATGAACTCACTTTTCTAGCATTGGTTGAGATTGTTTTGGTAAAGTTTCGTTTCTACCGTGTGTAAACTGCACTCGATTTTTTTTTAAATCATGATAGATAGTTTAGGGCATATCATTATTTTTCGTCTTTGGGGATGTTGTGTCATGTTTTTTCAAGTAAAATTGAGGGTTAAAAAAACTCATGCTTAATAATAATAATACTTGGCTGATTTACATTGCGCCGTTTTCGTAGGGCACAGTTAAGGGGGAGGAAACGTAGGAACAGACAAACCATTCCGAATTCGACTGCTCTCTGATGAGATTTTTAATAATAATTTGGATTGGTTCATTTCTATGGCGCTGTTTTTTTGAAAAAATCACCTCAAGAATGAAAAGGGCGTGTATATGAATAGGTGAAAGATAAATTATAGTGACATTCTCGAGCAATCAGTGCTTGGCTAGTTAGTTTACCATTATTTGCGTATGGTGTTTTAAAAATATGAATTAATTAAATTTATTCAATTTTATTTTCTGACCGAAATCCAGAGTAGAAAACCAGACTTCCAAATCACTTCCAAGTTTTTCTGAAAAATTTCATTCCCCACCCTCCTTAATTAATTTTTTACAGACATTTTCTGATTGCTTGTGATGTTTACACAAACGTAATAAATAAAAAAAATATATCTTGGTTACTAAGGTAGGTATTCCATTGTAAATTATTCGCTAGGCAATAAATTTAATTGGTCTTGTGTTTGGAGCACTCTCATTGTAATGTCTGCATTATAAATTATTATATTGAGGAAGAGTATATTCACAGTAAAGCAAGGGGCTTACAGTATTCAAATTCATATTCTTTGTTGTTTAAAGTTAACCTTATTGAATTTAAATAATGATCCTTTATTTCATTCTGAAAGTTGTTGAATGTTTTATAAGTATCCGAATTTGTGTTAAGTATCTGACAAAAGGCCAAACAATATCCCGTCTTAAATGATTTAGAAGATTAAAAACTTTTCCTAGACGGACGTTAATGTTAATGGAAAAATGTTGTTGAAATGACGCTTCGTATAAATTAAATAATCATTCGAAAGTATAATAAAATTCACTGTCTAAAATAATAAGCTCTAAGAATAAAAGTCTTTAAGCAAAACAGGGAAGTTGGCTTTAATGTGTTTCGGAATAATCTTCAATTTTGAACTAAAATCCGGAGCAATTTTTTGCTGCTCAATATAAAGGTAAGTGGGCGTTAAAGTTCTGGAACAGTCCATGGGCAAAAGGCACAGTTAGGCGCATGGAAAAAGTTTATTATTAAAACAGTTCTCATTCATACGATTATTAAAACGAAACCTTATTTTTAAACAACATTTTGTTTCTCGTTTTCATTTTTTTTACGATCTAAACTTTTTTTAAAACATAATTAGTACATTAGTATCCACTCACTATAATTTAAAAAAAGTATTTTATTATTATTTATGAGTTAAACCCCAAATTGTTATATTTAATTAAACGAAGATAATATAAGCAAAACTCAGTCAAAAATCTGGAAACAGAAAAATCAGAAAAAGATATTGACACCTCTGGGACTCGAACCCAGGACCGTTTGCTTTCCGGGCAAACGCGCTGACCACGTATTTCGACTGAGAAATTATCTTATTTTTTTTTTTATTTTTTTTTTTTTTTATTAAAAAAAAATACATACGTATACAGATTCATAGTAAATCATTTGATTCTTAAAACTAATAACAATATATAAATTTCTTTTTAATGAAACTACCCAATTCAAAAGAGAAAACATTTCTCGTGCTTGAATTTTGGAGAGTCATTGTAAAATGCATCTTCATTTTCTTAACACATATATATATATTTTTTTTAATTTAAAAAAATACATACGTATACAGATTCATAGTAAAACATTTGGTTCTTAAGGCCAATAACAATATGTAAATTTCTTTTTAATGAAACTTCCCAATTCAAAAGAGAAAACATTTCTCGTGCTTGAATTTTGGAGTGCCATTGTAAAATGCATAGTTACACAGAGTATGTTATTACAAGTACTTATATTAATAAAATATATATTCATGAAGACAAGTGGACATAATAACTCACAGTATTGTCAGAGTAGGTACATATAATAAAGTTGTAACAATTTGGTGCCTGCAAATAATGCGTATGTACTTGCTTTCAATTTGATATGGTGATGAAATATTTTTAGAGATTATGTTCTAGTTTATTTATTTTTGTTGTTATTATTGTGATGATGAATTTAAAACTTATAATTAGTGTCGGGTTGGTCTATTAGTGTTTTTTATTTGGGATTTAAAAACTTTATAATTTTTTTCAGACTTGATTTTATATGGGAGAGCATTGAAAAATTTTATACCTTGATAAGCATAATGGTGTTGGGAAGCACTCGTTTTAAAATTTGTAATTTCTAAATTGCCCCGTGATCGTGGTCGGTTGTTTATGTTTGTGAATGTTGTTGTTGATGGATTGAAATGATCTTTATGAGTTTGCAATAATGAGTTCTTTTTGAAAATTTTATTAAGACTGAGAACCCTAAAAGAGTCAAATAGCTGTGTTGTTGGAAATACAGATGGTTTATTTTAATATTGTTGGGTACTATCTTTATGTATGATTGCAAGATTCAAACCCGAACTAAATGCTCTTTAGATAGTGTATGGATAAATATTTATCCATTTTATTTAATATGCGACATCTATTGACTTTTCTGCAAGTCTAGGATGAATATTTTATTATTATTTTAACTTTATGAGTAAAACCTCAAATTCTAATATTTAATTAAACGAAGACAATATAAGCCAAACTCAAGAGCAAGAGGTCCTGGGTTCGAGTCCCAGAGGTGTCAATATCTTTTTCTAATTTTTCTGTTTCCAGATTCTCGACTGAGTTTCACTTATATTGTCTTCATTTAATTAAATAAAGAGGTATAAATTTTGTATTTTTTTTCACGTTAGGGTTCATAAATTAATAAACCACAATTTTTTTTTACCCAAATCATTCCTTATGGAAGTTCGTTGCTTTTTTTATGTGACATCTCATAAGATCGCCCCTGCTGATAGCTCATTAAAGCGGGCTCTATTAAAATTCCATTTGGGGGGCGGTTATGGGTACCGCCGCCCCGGGAACCATTTATTGGGATAACCAACACCTCTGCCATAGGTCACCCCAAGTGGTTCGCTACGTTTGGTGACTTTGCAGGGGGTAAGGGGTAAGTTCCCGGATCTTGGCGGCGGATGCGTCTGCCCACAAACTGAGTTGGAATCCGGATCGGGAGAGACTGGTTGAGGAAGATCTTACACCGCAGAGGTAAGGATAGATTCATACTTCCGTCACTCTTGAATACACCGACCCCAGATTCCTACCGACCCCCCATTTTTTTTTTATTCCCAGAACTTCCTCTACTTCGTTTTCCTAAAAAGGTCCTCCACACAGCGTCCTCAAAGATGACATATGCCTTGAGGGGAAATTTTTTTCCTCGGGGCCTCCTGCATGGGAGCTTTTGTAAAAAAGTTTATGGATTACATATGAAAATCTGTCTCTTTGTCAGACGAACCGCTATCTTTGGTTGCTATGATAATTTGGGTAACCGGACAACTCAGAATCATGCAACTTCAAAACCTCCTTTGAAAAGTCATTAAAAGCGGTGAAAAAAATATACTAAAAATTGGTTAAATAGGTTAGGTTAGGTAACGGGCTATATTTAAAAAAAAATTCATAACGAATGACATTTCAAAGGGGTGTTGAAATTACATGATTCTGAGTTGTCGTGGAACCGATAACTTGTATATAATATTCAGGATCAGGAACCGAAACAAAAATTAAACCAAAAAAAAACATTACCAGGAACATGATGGCCTCCGTGATCGGGGGGTGAGACTCTCGAGCAACAATCCGATGGTGGCGTGCTCAAACCCCGTCGTGGGCATATACATTTTACTATTAGTGTTATTTCACAATTAATTAATTGAAAATGTTTGGGCATGTAGAGCGAATGAACGAAGGAAGTAGTGTAAGAAGAATATACGACGCGAATGTGAATGGTAGAAGAAGTCGGGGACGCCCGAGGAAGACATGGCACGATCAAGTTAATCAGATACTTGAGTCGGGTCATGTCAAAAGTCAGAATAATAGAAGAGAATGTATGAGACGATGTATGAATGTGAGTGAGGCAAAGAGTGTGTGCCAAGACCGAGTTGTTTGGCGGTCCGTCCTCTCTGCCTACCCCTGCGGGGAAACGGCGTGATGGTTAGTTAGTTAGTTAGTTAGCGATGCTAGGATGGTTTTGGTGACCAGAACTAAATGGCCAGGTACTTCCTAACCTTCCTCTCCCTCCCCACTATCTTTAGCCTCACAACAATCCCCGATTGGAGAACACATAGTCTCACCGGCCCCGGACGGGAGCGTATTCACAAATGTGCGGTATTCAGAAATTCACGATATTTAAAAAAAAAAATTTTTTTAAATGTTCATGTCGGTTTAACTTCTAAGCGACTATCATTTTTTCATAATACTGGTAGTTAGTTATTTCTAGGAGACCTCGCGTCCAAAAAATTATGTTTTGATTATAAATCAAAACCAAAATTTCCTCTGAATTCATAAAAATTGTTAGTTGGTACTTAAATGCCTTTCTACTTGATTATAAACCATTGTTATTTTACATTTTTTTTCTTTTTTAAAATCTTCAGGCCGGTGGGTACCAAACTGCTGATTGTTCCTCTTGACGATTAAGAACTCTGGCGGTATAAAATGGCAAAATCCATTTCGGCCACTTGAACCGGAGCCGCAACGTAACGAACAAATTGACAAACAGATACAATGGCAAATGGTCGAGTTAAAACAGGACTTTGCTACGCTCAATCAACCACCACAATTAAATCAAAGTTTATTATCTACTATTTCCTCACAAGCTATTTGGTAACCCCTCATCCGTGGCCAAAAGAGGGCGAATCTAAAATTTAATTTCATGATCAGTGTGTCTTAACTTATTTACTTTGATTTACTTGGCGAAATAAAGCATTAGGTTCCTATGAAATAAAGGCATCTTTCGCAAATTGAAATAGAACATGGAATATTCCTTTGTTTCAAGGTAAAATAATTATTTTGCGGTAAACTTGCGGTGAGGTGTCACGGAGTTATACCAATTTTAAATACGAAGTAATATGAAATGTTTTGGAGGACTAGAATGAAGATTTTACAAATTTTGCCTCATTAATTTTATATGCCTGATTTTCATATTCTTCTTACTTTAGATGGGAATATTTTTTCTTTGGCTTCAGATCTTGAATATAGCCAATAATGTTTTGGAAATGAAATCTTCTTTAGCTCACCGTTGTGATTTGAAACTCGATGAAACGGAAACGAGCCACACTAAAAAGAGACAAACACATACATCTGTAGGATTTAGCCCGCGATAGAATGACATAGCAATAAAATATTTATTTATTTCAAAGGTTCCAATATAATACGATAAATCCACGATCCTACGCAGGTTTCCTGTAGTTTACCGGTTTAAAGCGCCTGACGAACCCCATCAGCCAGACATTCAGGGGATCAAGGATCGAATCCTACAAAATCAAAAAAAAAATATATTTTTAAAATTCAATCATCAAATCTCACCAATATGAAAAGGCAAAAGAAAACACAAAAGAAAGCGACATATAGCGACTCCGAAGAAGAAAACACAAATGCTAATAAGATGACCAAGTCTATAGGAAAAGGTGAACTGGAATACAAAATGACAAAAATATGGAAAAAATCATCGTTCACATCAATTAAAAAGTATTTCATAGTCTCCCCACTCTTATCTACTTCTGAAAGTTTTACTTCTACCGCGTGTGAACTGCACACTCTGATTTTGTTTTCAGATAAAGGTCCCTCCTCAATATGAATCGACTTGATGTAATTTCTTAGTTCTCGACATAACGAATCCTTCATTCAGGATCGATACTTTCTAGGAATAAGTAAACTAAATTAAATGTAAGTATATTTATTTTATTTATTAAGGAAAATCAACAGATGTTTTACATTTATAACATTAATAATACACATAACATCCAACAATAGATTTTCACATAATTATAATTATAATAAAAAAGTAACGGTCCTTTAACATTACACTTTCACATTTTAAATACTTCATCGTTTTACGTAAAAATACTCATTTAGTTACAATTGTATCGGAAAATTTCAATTAAAAATAATTAAACTTCCCCACAAATTTTGGTTGTCGATGCGTGGGTTCATACGTGTTTTGAAATTGTATTCCTGTGTAATGTGTAGTGACTTTTTAATTTTTAAACTGGAATAGAAAAGTATAATCACTTCAGACCAGCGATAACCTAGGTACCGAAATTATTTTATTAATTAATATTTCTTCTAATTCTTTCCCCCTCCTAATTCTTGAACCCCTGATTAAGATTCAGGTTGAACCAAAACCGATGAAGATATATAATAAAGTAGTTTTCAAACAAACTTATTTTATTGTAATTATTGTAATAATGCTTCATTTGTAATATGTATTTGTTTTGTTTAATTGTTCACTAATAATTTTTAAAGTTACCTTACTGTAATGGTGTTTACTCGAAAGATAATTCTGGTGTTAGCTTAGTCTAGTCAACAAAAACCATAATTTTACTATGAAGATAAATTCCAATATTCTTTCATGAAAGGCAATGATTCTGATGCAAATATTTCATAAATACTCTTGACAAATCCTACAATTAAGTATAACATCCGGTGATTGTTGACTGGTTTGCGCTAGAATATAACAGTTTATCAAAATACCTGCTTCAATCTAGACCTAGACCTTTAGCAAAAATCTTAAAAATACTGACTTCATACTTGATGAAGTTTCAGTAGCTTGAATGTAGTATATTTAAATAAAAAAAATCTTTAGAAGCTACAGTTTTATAAATATGGTTAATGTTTTTCAAAATCTTGAGCGCAGCCGGGTGTCAAGTCAACATAATATGCAAACCGTAATTATTACACTACACCCAATTGTACGAGTATATATTGTAAGTACTTTAACAAAAAAAGTTACATTTGCTCCGCACGAGGGGCCCGGAGGACAATAATTCCCCTCGGAGCCTGTATCATCTTTGGGGATGCTGTGTGGAGAGCCTCTTTAGAAAGGAAGGAGAGGAAGTTCTGGGAAGGAAAAAGGTATAAAGAGTGTGCAGGAATCTGGGGGTCAGTTTGTCCGGAGTGACGGACGTACGAATCAATCCCTCAAATTGAGGTGTAAGGCGAAGTTCTTAGAGAATCTGGCCTACCATGCATTTGGGGAGCTGACAGCAACCGCAGCCAAGACCCGGACAAACTTTACCCCCAAGTCACTAAACATAGTGAACCACTTGGGGTGGCCTATGGCAGAGGTGTTGGTTATCCAATAAATGGTTCCTGTACTCAACTCAACATCCCAAATTGAAATTGTTAATTACGTACTTGAATTTTTAATCAGAAACGAATTAAATACTAGGAATGAACTAGCAAATAAAGAAATGTTCTTGTTCATCGACGTCCAGCTCCACGGTGCGCCTGAACTTTCAATTATTTCCGTTAAGATCTGATTGTTAAAATTCTTTGATACATCTATACAGCGACGCCGGTGATTGAACCTTTTCATTTCACATTTTCGGACGAAAAGTGAGGTATTTTCGAACTGAGATGTCAAATAATAACTGTCTGTAAGTGGAATTAATTAATAAACTATGAGGAGGTACATTTCAATGCTTCAAAGTGCTGCCACTTTCATTGGGTGCGCAATTACAAAATGAAGTCGCTGTCTCCATTGAAGCACTTTGTCACTAATTGAGTTTGAAAGGATTTTAATTTTAAAAGGTACGTAGTTATTTTAGAATATTCTCCTTAATAATTGCTAAAGGAGAAACTTTGTTTATGGTAACTTTTTTTCACTCTTTATTAATTATTAATATATAGCAAAAAAGGTTTTACTTTTACCTTTAATCTGCTTCCACTAAAAACTATATTTAAAAATATCACTAAATTCAGCTAAAAGAGACAAAAATTATTGTTTTTTTTTTAAATGATTTATGTAAGCTTAGTTAAATTTGGGTAAGCCACGTGCACGAATATTGTCAGAATTTCTGTGTGAGCTTCTGTGCAAGGCAGGACCACTCTAGCGGAGAAAGCAGTATCTTGCCGCCACTGTTTTCAACAAGGCATAATAAATTGTTTAACGGCTGGAAATTTTATAAAACCTGTATTTGTTTTTAGTTCAGACCTTCTTTGGCATTATTTTAGTTAAAAAGTCCTTAAAGTATACGATTATTATGAAATACACGGACACATGAAGATAAATGCAAACTTAAAAAATATATTATTATATAATAACTAGCTAATCCGGCAAACATTGTTCTGCCACATGAATGAAAGTTCGGTGAGGCGGACGTAGCGCCATCTGTCATTCAACAACATAAATAATTTCGTTCTCTCTGAAATACGAACGCACGTTGTTCGTATTTCAAACAAACCGTCGCGACGGTTAAATTTGTTCATACAATAATGCTAAAATCGCGATTAAAAAATGGGAGGGTGGGGTAGGAGGGTGAAAATTTGGGCTTATGGGTAGGTATATTTTGATGCTAAAAAAAAAAAAAAAATCAAGAAAAAAATTTCAGAAAAGGAACACCCTAATCACCTGGCGGTATGAAATATACTTTACGACCTATTCTCATACCTAATAAATATACACAAAAAAATCATAAAAATCGGTCAAGCCGTTTTGGAGGAGTGCGACCATAACACGAGATTTTTATATGTATAGATTGTGATGTTTGTGTTTTCTCTAAACTCTTATTTTTGTCTGTATTTTATTTACTCCTGGGCACTTGGCACCAGTCGTAATGTTTCGTCTTTTCATCTTATTTAACTCTCCTTTCATCGGCAAGACAGTTGTAATATTCTCGCCTTTTCTCTTGGCTCTGATCGATATTTAAATTCTTAAGGCTTTGCATATGTGTGGTAGGGATGGAAAATTCCTCCCCTACGTCACACAAGCCTTTATAAAATTGGACCCTTATTTCCTCTGATAACTACAGAAAGCTACTTAAAGCTCCCTTGTACTACATACCTTTAGCGATATATGTACTTAACTAATAAATACGTTATTTACGACTTTGAACGTAAATATTTTCGTATTTAGGTTGTAATTAAACTCCATCAAACGTTGTGTAATTTTTTTATTTATGATATAGAACTTTAATTACTTTAAATTTTGTGGTAACCCTCTTGATTCTAAACAGAGTGTTGAATTTCAAAACTGTATTGGTCTCTCTCTTGCAAATTTAACCTTAAGTATTTCTCTAAATGAACTAACTTCCCTTTGACGTTTATTATGATTCTCTACATCCTAATGAATCCTTGAATAAGCAATACTAATCGAAACTACACATGACTAATTGAACAGATAATTAAATATAACTCAAATGGTTAAATGTTAGTAAATTTGATTATGATTGTAACTCGTATCTGCTGGGCGCCCCTCCGTTTAGATTCAGCTGCTATAAGGTACATATGAAGATGGATTTAGTAGGTTAATGTAATTCGTTAATTGCATATTTGACGAACTCAGAATAACCCCTTTTCTGGCAAAATTTGGCTCCGGCCTCCATCAAGTAAGCAGGGTGATTAGAAGTCAACCCAAAATTCGCACAGTCTTTTGGCACGGTTCAATTGATTGATACCTAAGTTATCGCGTCCCAATTGACCTTCCTTTCGCCATCATGCACTGCCTTCAGGTCTTCCTCCAAGCCCAGATACCTCCAAATTCCTACTCCTCCAAAGTTTACTATTTACTTAGGGCGAACCGGTTTCGTCCTATATGCAATCATATACTCACGGGTTTGTGTGGAGTTACGGGTCGTGAATCCTCCCTCCACGTTCAAGAAATGAGACGAGAGTGACCCGACAGGCCTAAAGCACTAATTGTAAGTGAGTTCGTTTCATTCAATGAACAGTACATGAGAAGATATATATGTAAACATACGTTTTGGGAAGGTTTATAACTCGCAATACGAAACTACTTGCAACGCATCCCGAGCTCGGATCTCGCCCATCAAATTCTGCGAAATTTTCAGATTGATACCGAATAGATACATAAGAATAGTGGGTGACATATAAATATATACTAGTACAATAAGATCTTATCTGGCGATGTGTTCTGGAGATTCGCCATAACTCCAAGCTTTTGTTTGGTTTTGTTGACGGTTTTGTTTGAGAGATCCGCCATCTCTTTGGTTTGATTAATGGTCCTTGTTACAGAAGCGAACACTGCCTTCTGTTGGTTGAACTGTATTTTTTTTTTTTTTTTTTTCTTTCCCTCCCCTCCAATGTTCAACTTTTGATAAATTCTTGCTATCCCGTGATTCTCAATTGAAGCATGTAAATCCTCATTACCCCTTATTTAGCTATCCCGTGATTTTTCGACTGTTTCATGTAAGTCTTCAATACACCCTATTGAACTATCCCGTGATTTATCAAATGTTTCACGTAAATCTTCAACACACCCTTTTGAACTATCCCGTGATTTTTCAAATGTTTCATGTAAATCTTCAATACACCCTTTTGAACTGCTATAATAAATCTGTTAATTTTCAATTGCTTAGATCCGTAGATACCTCTTCACGTTCAAATTAAAAATAGTGTTTAAAATTTTTTTTTTCCTTTTGTTCCTAATAATTGCGCAATGTAATTATTTTTATCCCGTTCCTAGAAGTCAATACCTAAGTACGATATCCATTAATCAAGGTCATTTTTTTTTTTTTTTCTTTTTACTGTATTCGAACTAGTGACCCAGTGACCGATATATTTTGTAAACAATTTGAGCTTTGTAAACATTCTCGATGGCCTCGTGACCTAGATTCAAGCTTATGAGGTATGTTTACTTTAGACATTCCGGAGACGTGTGAGATGACTCTAAAATTTTTTCTTTGTTTGATAATGATGTACTTAGCGCAATTGTCTAGTCTGATACCCGATTACGTATACATATTTATTCATTTATATATATTTTGTCTCAATAAATAATTTATAATATTAATATGTATAATTATATTATGATTGGAATATTTTCTAATATCATAACTTATTTCAAATGCTCTGGATTTTCTGAAATCATATTAATACATACATAAAATTAAATATAAAATATTGATTTGTAAATTTATCACACATAACTCCTTTCAATAGTTATTGATGAATTCAGAGGTAGGAATCGATACCCTTTTCCTCTTTTTATATAAGTGTTTATTTTTTTTTTTTTTGATTAAGATTTTTCTTGGGAACAATAAATTACATATATATGTTGATATACATACATATATAAATATATAAAATATACTTATTATACTTACAATATTTTAATATAGTTACATATCACATATTAAGAGAGTAATATCTTGGTCAAATAATTAATCCAAATACCAATGTTTGCTGCGTTCCGCCTTCTCCGTGGAATCTGTAAAATTTTATAACGGAAAAGACTTACCCCTACCAAGGTTTTTTCCGACCGGGAAATACACGGTAACCTTGCTGCAATTTTCCTAAATTAATTTTTTATTTTCCTAAATTTAATTAAATCTTTTTGACTTCAAATTTTTTTTTTTTTTTCAATTAATCTAATTAATTAAAATGTTGCATGAACTCTATCGTTCTAAACTGTATTTTATCTCAAAACTCGTTGGTTAGATAACACTTTAAATGATAGTTACTTCACGATTAATTTAGAGATGGTAAATTGTTGTTAAATTAAATTTTTATCCCTCCGAAATTTTATGTATTAATAAAATATTATTTTGTTTTATTATTATTATTTAAGATAATTAATTTAAATATTTATTATTTGTTAGAACACTTTCACTTAGATTGAACACACGTATTTAATTATAACTCCTTCACGCTAAATTATCACATCACTTCAGTTATTTATTGCACTAATATTAAACGCGAAATTTCTAAGTTTAAAAACACGATATTAAGTGATTATAAAATCCGAATTTTCCACTAAAACCAATTGTATTTATCACGAGCACTTTTATTTTTCACAAGTAATTAATGCGTTGTCTTTAATTTTTATTTTCACTGATTCTAACTGCAAAGTATTTTTTTCTGTAGATCACTGACTAGAATGTCAAATTTTTCTAAGTATCAAAAATAATTATCACTTAGAATTTTTCCACTTTAAGTCACCCACCGTTTCGTCACGTTCCGCGAAGTTAAAACCTTTTCGACCGCGACCGTAGACTGTCCTCAACTGGCATTTGTCTAGACTTTTATACCCCTCTCAGGTCCAAAAGATCGTATCTGAATCTCCTATAATAAACCAATCTAATTACTATCAACTCGTAATTTCTTGAAACCTCCCCATTATTGTCGAATGTGGTCTCTTAGTACGTTTTGCGTTTGATACATTAAATTTTGTCTCGTACTCCCATATTTACAAGATCCGGATTTAGTAAGATCCATGTTTAATGGCCCAACTTCCTTTGTCCTGGTGTTCATACAAAATTAGCTTGAATTTAATAATTTTAAAGTTCTATTTTCATCTATTCCGTAACATGTCCGTGCGTACGGCATCTACCATATGTTCCAAATCTGTCCCCAAATTCGCCTATCAGAGATATCTTCATGTCGAAGTCTTTCTCGCAAATTGTTCATTTTTATTTTATTATTTTTCCTCGAGTTTTTCTGTATTCTATATGAACCTTTCCATTTAAAACCGAATTTTCTCTATTTACGTCGTATATTTGAATTTTCCATTTTTTTCTCGAATTTTCTTTTATTCACGACACTCTTTCCATGAATTTCCTTATTTATCCTTACGTTATTGTTCATATCTCTATAGATTTTTATATTTCAAGCCGTATTTATTTTATTCACTGTTAATCTAAGATTTCCTTTGTTTTTCTCTGTCGTATCTCCTTTCCCCTCGCTTCCCCGTACTTCCCTGATATAACCATATCGTTTTTTTGATGTTTGCTGCCTCTTGGAAAATTTCATTTTCTATTTGTTATTAATAAATATATCATTTTTAACATTTTTATAGGGGATACCCCCACTTCGGCCCTTAAATTTCTGTCATTTTTATTGCTTCATAGAGAACGCCTTCCAAATTTTGTCCCGTTCTTACGCAAAATCCCATAAACCATATGTCTTGACAGTTGTATACATTAACTCTTGTACCCACCTGGCAATAAATCCTTTTTTATTTCAGTGTCGTTAACTTTTATGAGAATTCTTTAATATAAATATCTCATAAGACCCATGATAATTTTTATTACCTTTTTAACGGCTAATCGTTCTTATCTAAACAATTTCCATGTTCGAATATTCCTTGTTTATCACAACAAAATACATCTGAAATCGGCAACCATTGTAATGCCTCATCTTTATCTGCAATCGCGTACTATGCTAATCTATAAACTCCATTTTAATTACGTAAAATGACTCCTTTTCCTGAGTTTTTCTATCGCAATGTTTTCAGCATTTTCCACTCCCCTCCGTACTGCACTCTATCTTCTTCTCTAACACTTGTTACCGCTCTAGACATCTGAAATGTACCCTCGCCTATTCTTTAAAACTCTCATTTTTTTGACGTTTCCTCCCTAAATCTTTCATCGTAATATCCTAGCTCCGTCTAGAATTGATAACAATAATTTTCCATTGTTTTCTCAACATTTCCATTTCCTTTAGCACGTTTTCCCTCGAATCGATCATCTCCGGTCGTCACAAACAATCGTATTATAGATGAAAATCTCCCTAACATCTTACAATACGTTTTCGTCACTTGCTTTGTAATCTTTCACTTAAACTTTTGCATCGTGTTTACGTGTATCCTTTTTTTCCGCACCTGATATGTTTTAATGCGTTCGAGAACTAGGGTTTCTGATCCCTGGAATGTACCGGTTAATGATAACATTTCTTGGAGTCATCGTTCTTTCGTCCCTGAACAGGTTATTTCTTCCCATGGAGTTTATTCACCTCTCGGTTTGGTGGGAACGTCAAACTCATTAATCACATTACTAATTGCTAAGTACAAAGGTCGTTCCTTTGTTCTAAAAATGGGTTCGGCCCTCTTCCCGTTGATAGGCTAACTCGGTTTTTAATCGTTTTTGCTGTAATTCAATTGGCTGTCAATATATCACGGCCTAAATTATACCGGGAGTCCCTGTCTTTGATTATTTGTTGATACCATCTGTGATCCTTTCATCAATACTCGTCTCACTTTGTCTAATTATAGATCCCTACCGTAAATATGAATTCACTTTACTCTAATCCGATAGATGTCGTAGACGTGTCCGTTTTATAAGTAATTGATATTTTCTTTTTAAATTAAAGTGGGAAGCTACGATATTTCCTAATTTTCACTGTTGATCAATGCAATTCATCACAGTTCCCTCCTCTGAACTCAATTTGCTGTGGCTAACGTTGTATTTTATTTTAATGTCCTATTCTTTTTTTTTTTTTTTTTTTTTTTTTTTTTTTTTTTTTTTTTTTTTTTTTTTTTTTTTTTTTTTTTTCGTTAGACACCGAAATTGTGTTCAAATTTAGACTAGCTATCTTCCCCTCCTCATTTGGTTATCCCCTATCTCTACTCCGTGTCATATTACTTCCTATCTCCCCCTCCTCATTTTGTTATCCCCTATCTTTTTTCCGTATCCTATTACTTCCTATCTCCCCCTCCTCATTCTGTTATCCCCTATCTCTTTTCCGTAACCTATTACTTCCTATCTCCCCCTCCTCATTCTGTTATCCCCTATCTCTTTTCCGTATCCTATTACTTCCTATCTCCCCCTCCTCATTCTGTTATCCCCTATCTCTTTTCCGTATCCTATTACTTCCTATCTCCCCCTCCTCATTCTGTTCGGATTGTTAACAATCTTGAATTTGAATCTCATTGTATTCTTTATTTTCTTTTCGCGTAGATTTTACTTTATGAAATTTTCTTTAATTTTGATAGATTCAAAATTAATTTCTTTTTGCTGGAACACGCCCCTCGACTCGCGTGTTTTGGTGGTCCCCAACCAAATTGGACTAAGACCTCCCTTACAATGATTTAAGTAAAGATTGTTTACAATCTCGCGGCCTTTCGAACAACTGAAAAGCGGGTGGTCTCTTGGTGTGCAATTAATTGTTTTTTTGTTTTGTAAGTATGAATATTTTTTGTGAAATGTGGGTTTTCGCACGACCTCACCCAATCCGACAATCAGTGGTATACATGTTTCATATAAATTTTCCAGCATTTTTTTTTTCTTTATTTATTTAAACTTTATTTTATAATTCTTAATTTCTAATTGTAATTTCTTAATTCATCCAAAGTGGTTCTAGCCTAAGTGTTGTCCACTCTAATATTTAAATTTTTATAAATGTTCTTTATTATCCTCAAATTGGTTCAGCGTTCCTTTTTTCCCTTTTTTTTTTTTCGAAATCTAAAATATTTATACCTTAATTCGAATGTTACCCTTTTATCTCTATACTTAATGTCTACCCTATATCTATAGATAAACTTTCTTATTTCAATATTTCAAAAAAAAAAAAATTCCTAGGCATTGTTTATTTTTCAAAATGTCCCTTTTGTGTGCCATATAATATCTCTAATTCTCTCCTTTTGAGTGTCCTTACTTATCTAACATTTTTTTTTTTTTTTTTTTTTTTTCTCACTAACACATAAAAAAGTAAAATTTTTTTTTCAACTAGAAAATCAAAATTAACGAATTTATTTGCCTTACTCTATTTCAATAATTGAATATGATTGTCGCTTATTAAGAACTTGTCCACTCACCCTCAAAGACTTAACGACGATCCGCCCCTCGCAAGCAATCTGATAATCTAATATTTTAGTAATTTTCTTTCTTCCCCCTCCCCAATTATCATGTACCCTAACATAATTTTATTTATATTTCTCAATCGTTTATTTATTTATTAACATTTACAAATATTTGTAAACTTCGCACTCTATTCGTTGACTTCCACTAATTGTAAACCTGATTTTTGTTTCTTATTACTTGTGTAATATCTAGCTAAATGTAAAGCGCTATAATCTCCTTTTATCTCCCGAGTTGGCTGCGACCACTAGCTCCTTCCCGGTTGTAGTTATTGTAGAATTTTCTTTTGGTGAACTGTTAACTTCGGTGCACTTGCTGCAACTAGCGTTTTCGCCCACACTTTCAATTGCGTGTATCCTCCTTTTTATGGCGCGGTAACGGTCACGGTATTTGTCCTTCTTGCTGGATTCCTCCCCACTCCTCTTCTTCATGTTCCGTTCTTCTGGTGTACATACCATTGTATCTAGTTTTCGTAGAAACTCAGCGGCGACAATCTCATCTCCTGATTGCCCCGAAAACCATAGCGATTGAATTTCCTTCGGATAATGTCTCATAATCTCGTCAACTATGCCCAACGGTGTGTCAGTAATCTTTAAAGCCTTCGCTAGCTCCCAATAGTTTGCGAAATGAGTGAGCATGGATATATTTTTCTTGGCATCATATACCCCTTCTGCAAGACGACGGCGAACTTCATTTTTCTTTATGTCTCCCCAATAGGTAGCTAAAAAATCTCGTTCGAAATCTAACATAGTCTCCCATCGTTTATTGTACAATTTTGCCCACGATCTAGCTTCCCCTTTCAAATTTTCCCGTACGACGACTAATGGATCCGTTCGTTTCACTTTTCTAGTGTATTCTTTTAAATCTTCTAGGAAACTAATGGGATTTTGATTTCCACCGGAGAATGATGGTCGTTCCTGCTGTGGTAACATTTCCACTACTTGGAGAACGCTTTTCGGCGCACTATCCTCTCCTATCACCGCCACTGTTGCTGGGCTTTCCAATTGTTTCTCGAGTTCTTGCATCTTATTGACGAGCGGTGCCAAAGCTGCCTGAATTATTGTAGTTATATCTCCTATGTTTATTGTTGAAATCTCGGTTGTGACATTTTCCCCGATTGCTGTCACTAAAGCCTGGGCTCGCCTACTTGTTCCACGTTTCCCAACCATTTTCTTTATTTTCCGAGTGTCGCCTGGTTAATGTTTATATTTTTATCTTATTAAGCGACAACCTTATAATCTCTATTTTAATTTCCTAAATTACCTTATGTAAATTATGTTGCCTTCCTTATTCTATTTATTTACTTATTTTTTTTTTTTTTTTTTCAATTTTCTCGTTTTTCTATATTTTTTTATTTTCCCTTTTACTTCGTTAACTTTTCTTGTTCCTTTTCCTCGGGTTTTTCCTGTAACATATCATGTGTGAGTCTCTCTTCACACTCTCGCTTATTTTCGCCCTGTTCCTCCGATTTTGTGTCGGTCTCCCCCTCTGGCTGAACGACTTCTATCATATCCTCGACTCGTAACTTAGACCTCTTTGAACGTCTAAATATCTCCCGTAATTCATCTCCCAACGGTATTTCTTTAGCTTCTAATTCCGTCGCATCCACTTTCCCTTTTTCCGCCATTTTTTGTTTAAAATTTTTAATGAATTTAACTCAATACCAACTATTTATTATAAATATACCTATATATATTTATAATTTATTCTATTTTTATTTTTATTTTTATTTTTATTTTTATTTTTTTTTTTTGGAACCTGTCCCCCTATAAAACACAATTATTTCAATTATTTATATTTGTTTGCATGATGATTGTAACCCAAATTAGATCAACTCTACCATCACTCTTCATTTCAAATAAATGTAGGTAATTGCAAAAAAAAACGGAATGAATATTGTTACTCCAATGTTAATGAATATCCCGTGATTTTCGTTCAACCAATAATTACTTATTGTTTAGAATGCCAACCATTCCTTCAAGTTCCGCAATACCTACGATATTTTCGCAAAATCTATTTAGAGTTCGCAATACCTATCTTGATGTTATTTCGTCAAATCCCCTCCTTTTTTTGGTCCGAATGATCAAATGTTCCCTTAAATAGGTATATACCTATAAAACATTCGTCTGTGATATTAAAGCTCTCAACTCGACACTATCCCCAATCAAATATTTTATGTTATTTTTATTTTATGTTCCTTATCTTTTATGTTATGACTTTTTATGTGATAATCCTCACATACAAACCCACAACATTAACTATAAACAAAGGGTCACTTTATGTAGGTAAGTTCCCCCGTTTTTATCTGTAAAGTCTGTTTATTTTTTCCGTAACCGAGTGTTGATATTATTTTCGAGTTTGTTTATTCTACAATCTCTTATAGAGATACGCGTTACCCCCGATGTCGCCTACTTCAAAATTTTTCGATGCTTTGTTATCACTTTCGATGCTTACAAACACCGCGGCATCTCGTATCAGATTGTTTACATTACGATCATTAACATTCTGGATTCAGGAATGTCAATACCATCATTCCGTCAATTTATGGCCTGCCTTGAATAAACTGTTTACGCTTGTATCTGACCTACATTCTTTGTTACGATATTTATAATCTCATAAGCAATCAACAAATTCATGGTCACTTGATTTAAACTTTATCGACACTTTTATAAATTATTTTAAAACATGTAGAGTTTATTCGTTAACACTTTTTTTTAATATTTAAATGTATTGTTTATTTATTTATTTTCGTATATTTATTTATTTATTTATATATTTTTTTCGTGTTTATTTAACGGCGCACTGTTCTGATTTTTATTTTATTTTTATTATCACTTCATTTAACATAACGTCCTACTTATTATTATTATTTTTTTTTTCACTTTTTGCAATAGATTGACCAATAAAAGTTTTTTTTTTTTTTTTTAAAACAACTTGTAAAACTCTGATCTCCTGTCACGGCTGTGCAGTTGTGATGTTTGTGTTTTCTCTAAACTCTTATTTTTGTCTGTATTTTATTTACTCCTGGGCACTTGGCACCAGTCGTAATGTTTCGTCTTTTCATCTTATTTAACTCTCCTTTCATCGGCAAGACAGTTGTAATATTCTCGCCTTTTCTCTTGGCTCTGATCGATATTTAAATTCTTAAGGCTTTGCATATGTGTGGTAGGGATGGAAAATTCCTCCCCTACGTCACACAAGCCTTTATAAAATTGGACCCTTATTTCCTCTGATAACTACAGAAAGCTACTTAAAGCTCCCTTGTACTACATACCTTTAGCGATATATGTACTTAACTAATAAATACGTTATTTACGACTTTGAACGTAAATATTTTCGTATTTAGGTTGTAATTAAACTCCATCAAACGTTGTGTAATTTTTTTATTTATGATATAGAACTTTAATTACTTTAAATTTTGTGGTAACCCTCTTGATTCTAAACAGAGTGTTGAATTTCAAAACTGTATTGGTCTCTCTCTTGCAAATTTAACCTTAAGTATTTCTCTAAATGAACTAACTTCCCTTTGACGTTTATTATGATTCTCTACATCCTAATGAATCCTTGAATAAGCAATACTAATCGAAACTACACATGACTAATTGAACAGATAATTAAATATAACTCAAATGGTTAAATGTTAGTAAATTTGATTATGATTGTAACTCGTATCTGCTGGGCGCCCCTCCGTTTAGATTCAGCTGCTATAAGGTACATATGAAGATGGATTTAGTAGGTTAATGTAATTCGTTAATTGCATATTTGACGAACTCAGAATAACCCCTTTTCTGGCAAAATTTGGCTCCGGCCTCCATCAAGTAAGCAGGGTGATTAGAAGTCAACCCAAAATTCGCACAGTCTTTTGGCACGGTTCAATTGATTGATACCTAAGTTATCGCGTCCCAATTGACCTTCCTTTCGCCATCATGCACTGCCTTCAGGTCTTCCTCCAAGCCCAGATACCTCCAAATTCCTACTCCTCCAAAGTTTACTATTTACTTAGGGCGAACCGGTTTCGTCCTATATGCAATCATATACTCACGGGTTTGTGTGGAGTTACGGGTCGTGAATCCTCCCTCCACGTTCAAGAAATGAGACGAGAGTGACCCGACAGGCCTAAAGCACTAATTGTAAGTGAGTTCGTTTCATTCAATGAACAGTACATGAGAAGATATATATGTAAACATACGTTTTGGGAAGGTTTATAACTCGCAATACGAAACTACTTGCAACGCATCCCGAGCTCGGATCTCGCCCATCAAATTCTGCGAAATTTTCAGATTGATACCGAATAGATACATAAGAATAGTGGGTGACATATAAATATATACTAGTACAATAAGATCTTATCTGGCGATGTGTTCTGGAGATTCGCCATAACTCCAAGCTTTTGTTTGGTTTTGTTGACGGTTTTGTTTGAGAGATCCGCCATCTCTATGGTTTGATTAATGGTCCTTGTTACAGAAGCGAACACTGCCTTCTGTTGGTTGAACTGTATTTTTTTTTTTTTTTTTTTCTTTCCCTCCCCTCCAATGTTCAACTTTTGATAAATTCTTGCTATCCCGTGATTCTCAATTGAAGCATGTAAATCCTCATTACCCCTTATTTAGCTATCCCGTGATTTTTCGACTGTTTCATGTAAGTCTTCAATACACCCTATTGAACTATCCCGTGATTTATCAAATGTTTCACGTAAATCTTCAACACACCCTTTTGAACTATCCCGTGATTTTTCAAATGTTTCATGTAAATCTTCAATACACCCTTTTGAACTGCTATAATAAATCTGTTAATTTTCAATTGCTTAGATCCGTAGATACCTCTTCACGTTCAAATTAAAAATAGTGTTTAAAATTTTTTTTTTCCTTTTGTTCCTAATAATTGCGCAATGTAATTATTTTTATCCCGTTCCTAGAAGTCAATACCTAAGTACGATATCCATTAATCAAGGTCATTTTTTTTTTTTTTTCTTTTTACTGTATTCGAACTAGTGACCCAGTGACCGATATATTTTGTAAACAATTTGAGCTTTGTAAACATTCTCGATGGCCTCGTGACCTAGATTCAAGCTTATGAGGTATGTTTACTTTAGACATTCCGGAGACGTGTGAGATGACTCTAAAATTTTTTCTTTGTTTGATAATGATGTACTTAGCGCAATTGTCTAGTCTGATACCCGATTACGTATACATATTTATTCATTTATATATATTTTGTCTCAATAAATAATTTATAATATTAATATGTATAATTATATTATGATTGGAATATTTTCTAATATCATAACTTATTTCAAATGCTCTGGATTTTCTGAAATCATATTAATACATACATAAAATTAAATATAAAATATTGATTTGTAAATTTATCACACATAACTCCTTTCAATAGTTATTGATGAATTCAGAGGTAGGAATCGATACCCTTTTCCTCTTTTTATATAAGTGTTTATTTTTTTTTTTTTTGATTAAGATTTTTCTTGGGAACAATAAATTACATATATATGTTGATATACATACATATATAAATATATAAAATATACTTATTATACTTACAATATTTTAATATAGTTACATATCACATATTAAGAGAGTAATATCTTGGTCAAATAATTAATCCAAATACCAATGTTTGCTGCGTTCCGCCTTCTCCGTGGAATCTGTAAAATTTTATAACGGAAAAGACTTACCCCTACCAAGGTTTTTTCCGACCGGGAAATACACGGTAACCTTGCTGCAATTTTCCTAAATTAATTTTTTATTTTCCTAAATTTAATTAAATCTTTTTGACTTCAAATTTTTTTTTTTTTTTCAATTAATCTAATTAATTAAAATGTTGCATGAACTCTATCGTTCTAAACTGTATTTTATCTCAAAACTCGTTGGTTAGATAACACTTTAAATGATAGTTACTTCACGATTAATTTAGAGATGGTAAATTGTTGTTAAATTAAATTTTTATCCCTCCGAAATTTTATGTATTAATAAAATATTATTTTGTTTTATTATTATTATTTAAGATAATTAATTTAAATATTTATTATTTGTTAGAACACTTTCACTTAGATTGAACACACGTATTTAATTATAACTCCTTCACGCTAAATTATCACATCACTTCAGTTATTTATTGCACTAATATTAAACGCGAAATTTCTAAGTTTAAAAACACGATATTAAGTGATTATAAAATCCGAATTTTCCACTAAAACCAATTGTATTTATCACGAGCACTTTTATTTTTCACAAGTAATTAATGCGTTGTCTTTAATTTTTATTTTCACTGATTCTAACTGCAAAGTATTTTTTTCTGTAGATCACTGACTAGAATGTCAAATTTTTCTAAGTATCAAAAATAATTATCACTTAGAATTTTTCCACTTTAAGTCACCCACCGTTTCGTCACGTTCCGCGAAGTTAAAACCTTTTCGACCGCGACCGTAGACTGTCCTCAACTGGCATTTGTCTAGACTTTTATACCCCTCTCAGGTCCAAAAGATCGTATCTGAATCTCCTATAATAAACCAATCTAATTACTATCAACTCGTAATTTCTTGAAACCTCCCCATTATTGTCGAATGTGGTCTCTTAGTACGTTTTGCGTTTGATACATTAAATTTTGTCTCGTACTCCCATATTTACAAGATCCGGATTTAGTAAGATCCATGTTTAATGGCCCAACTTCCTTTGTCCTGGTGTTCATACAAAATTAGCTTGAATTTAATAATTTTAAAGTTCTATTTTCATCTATTCCGTAACATGTCCGTGCGTACGGCATCTACCATATGTTCCAAATCTGTCCCCAAATTCGCCTATCAGAGATATCTTCATGTCGAAGTCTTTCTCGCAAATTGTTCATTTTTATTTTATTATTTTTCCTCGAGTTTTTCTGTATTCTATATGAACCTTTCCATTTAAAACCGAATTTTCTCTATTTACGTCGTATATTTGAATTTTCCATTTTTTTCTCGAATTTTCTTTTATTCACGACACTCTTTCCATGAATTTCCTTATTTATCCTTACGTTATTGTTCATATCTCTATAGATTTTTATATTTCAAGCCGTATTTATTTTATTCACTGTTAATCTAAGATTTCCTTTGTTTTTCTCTGTCGTATCTCCTTTCCCCTCGCTTCCCCGTACTTCCCTGATATAACCATATCGTTTTTTTGATGTTTGCTGCCTCTTGGAAAATTTCATTTTCTATTTGTTATTAATAAATATATCATTTTTAACATTTTTATAGGGGATACCCCCACTTCGGCCCTTAAATTTCTGTCATTTTTATTGCTTCATAGAGAACGCCTTCCAAATTTTGTCCCGTTCTTACGCAAAATCCCATAAACCATATGTCTTGACAGTTGTATACATTAACTCTTGTACCCACCTGGCAATAAATCCTTTTTTATTTCAGTGTCGTTAACTTTTATGAGAATTCTTTAATATAAATATCTCATAAGACCCATGATAATTTTTATTACCTTTTTAACGGCTAATCGTTCTTATCTAAACAATTTCCATGTTCGAATATTCCTTGTTTATCACAACAAAATACATCTGAAATCGGCAACCATTGTAATGCCTCATCTTTATCTGCAATCGCGTACTATGCTAATCTATAAACTCCATTTTAATTACGTAAAATGACTCCTTTTCCTGAGTTTTTCTATCGCAATGTTTTCAGCATTTTCCACTCCCCTCCGTACTGCACTCTATCTTCTTCTCTAACACTTGTTACCGCTCTAGACATCTGAAATGTACCCTCGCCTATTCTTTAAAACTCTCATTTTTTTGACGTTTCCTCCCTAAATCTTTCATCGTAATATCCTAGCTCCGTCTAGAATTGATAACAATAATTTTCCATTGTTTTCTCAACATTTCCATTTCCTTTAGCACGTTTTCCCTCGAATCGATCATCTCCGGTCGTCACAAACAATCGTATTATAGATGAAAATCTCCCTAACATCTTACAATACGTTTTCGTCACTTGCTTTGTAATCTTTCACTTAAACTTTTGCATCGTGTTTACGTGTATCCTTTTTTTCCGCACCTGATATGTTTTAATGCGTTCGAGAACTAGGGTTTCTGATCCCTGGAATGTACCGGTTAATGATAACATTTCTTGGAGTCATCGTTCTTTCGTCCCTGAACAGGTTATTTCTTCCCATGGAGTTTATTCACCTCTCGGTTTGGTGGGAACGTCAAACTCATTAATCACATTACTAATTGCTAAGTACAAAGGTCGTTCCTTTGTTCTAAAAATGGGTTCGGCCCTCTTCCCGTTGATAGGCTAACTCGGTTTTTAATCGTTTTTGCTGTAATTCAATTGGCTGTCAATATATCACGGCCTAAATTATACCGGGAGTCCCTGTCTTTGATTATTTGTTGATACCATCTGTGATCCTTTCATCAATACTCGTCTCACTTTGTCTAATTATAGATCCCTACCGTAAATATGAATTCACTTTACTCTAATCCGATAGATGTCGTAGACGTGTCCGTTTTATAAGTAATTGATATTTTCTTTTTAAATTAAAGTGGGAAGCTACGATATTTCCTAATTTTCACTGTTGATCAATGCAATTCATCACAAGATTTAGGTAAACGGCTTTGTACAACTTTAAAATAAAAACTAATACGTGGCTCAGGGTTCATAGACATAGATGCAGACTGATAAAATGAAGTAACAATTAGAGATGTTCGTCAAAAGAAGTTGTTTTTTAGTAGATGGAACTTCCAAGCTATTCCAGTTTAGAAGCTCCAAGGTAGATACATCTTGGTCTTCCCAGGCTCCTTCGCCATATCGGTTTCATGTAAGTTCAACAGGGACTTTGGTGCTTGATGCTCGGTCATTCTCTCTACATGACCCAGCTACCGAAGTCTTCCCAGTTTTATACATTTAGATACATCTTGGTCTTCCCAGGCTCCTTCGCCATATCGGTCTTATGTAAGTTCAGCAGGGACCTTGGTGCTTGATGCTCGGTCATTCTCTCTACATGACCCAGCTACCGAAGTCTTCCCACTTTTATACATTTTGTGACGTTTAGATCCTTAAACAGAGTATATAGCTCATTGTTGTAACGTCTCTGCGTCAAAATCCAATTTCAATCGTCTCAAAATTTTCCTTTCAAAAACGTCCAGTGCTCGGTCATTCCTCTTAGTTAGTACCCAAGTCTCAGTTGCGTATGAGAGTACTGGTCTGATAAGTGTTTTGTACACTAATATCTGGGTGTTTCTGGACAGCAGTCTGGATTTTATTTTATTTTGTAGGCGGAAAAAACATCGATTTGCGTTCACTAGCGATTTGCGGTTCTGGATCTCCTCTGTGGTTTTATTTATTTATTCTTAGTACGTTTACATCACAAATGTTTAATATATTGTCCTCCACACTAGGAGTTCACCTGTGTTGTAGAGGACGTTTTTCAGTTGTAAATTATAAATTATAAATTGTGAATAGTAAAACAAAAGAGTGTTCATAGTTAATATAAAAAAGAGAAACAATAAAAATCAAAATATAAAATCGACTTTAATTTGACAAAAATTATAAATTAAAAGTTAAAAAGATTGTAGCCAGTTTCTTATGTTTTTTTTGTATTCAATAATATTAGTTATTATATTGTGTAGGAAGAGAATTGTATAGTTTTATAGCCTGGTATCTGTAGTGTTTTTGTCCGAAGGATGTGTTTGTTTTTGGTATTTGTAGTTGGTGAGCATGTCTTGTTCTAGTATTGCGAGAATTTTGTGAAGTGTTAAAAGCGGATAAGTTCTTGTAAAGGAAAGTTAGTATTTGTTTTGAATATAATTTTTTAATTTTCAGTACTGGGAATTTTTCGAATATGATTGAAGTGGGTGTTAGTATTGGTAACTTAAGTATTACTTTTATTAGGGTTTTCTGAGCTTTAATCAGGGTATTCATGTATTTTTTACTGGCATAGCCCCAGGCAATAATGCCGTATTCTATTATGGATTTTGCAAGTGCGAGATATATATTTTTTATATCACATATGTTTAAAATATTTCTCAAGTTTTTAAAAAATTAAATCAACTTGTTTAGTTTTCCTATTACCGAATCTATATGTTTATCCCATTTTATATAACGGTCGAAGTATATACCAAGATATTTAATATTTCCGTTTGTGTAATTGGGGGACAGTCGCATGGGGTTTGTGTTTATATATCAATGGTTGATCGACAGGAATGTATTTTAAGGTGAATGTTATTGGAGGATTGGCCTCTCGAATTTATGCTGAAAGTTATGAATTTTGTTTTATCTATATTTAAAGTTAATAAGTTAGAGTCGAGCCATTTTTTAGTAATATTTAAGCCAAGTTCTGCTTTTGTGGTTAGTGTTTTCCAGTGTTGGCCTTAAAGAGGAACACAGTGTCATCAGCAAAACTTATAATTTTCCCGTCTATTTGGAGGTGACATAGGTCATTAATATATATAAGGAATAGGATTGGACCAAGTACGCTGCCTTGGGATTCGCTGCCTTGGGATCAAGTACGCTGCCTTTATTATTGTCATTTGTTATCAGGGAGCCTAGGTATGTGATTCTTGGTACCGTTTCAAAATTTTGTCTCCTACACGAGAGAGTTGGGGTTTGTTGGGCGCATCCTACTGCCATGTATTTGGTCTTCTGCTGGTTTACTACGAGACCCATATTTTTGGCAGAACCTTCAAGATTTATGAAGGCGTCACGTAAATCATCGGGACAATAATACATGTATTATACGTCTTGATAAAATAATTTAAAAAATGTGAAAATCATTCCTCTAAAATGATTGCAGATTAGCAGAAGCAAGTTGGGATAAATCATATTTTTATGTGATTCACATTAAAATTCATAAAACACAGTAAGTGGGTGGTTCACGAAAAAAATGTACACGATTGTGGTAACAGTTTCGGAGAGGACATTTTTAGTTCCATCAGTCAGTCGTGAAACAAAAAGATGCAAACATTACACAACACAGCCCTAATTGAATAAGGAGTACCTACCCAAGGTAAGTTGAACCCTCGCCGTGAGTTGAACATACAAAGGGAATCAGAACGGGAGGATTATAAAACCGTCAATCAAGCTTTCTAATAAGAAAACAGGTTGTTTGAAAAGTAAGACGACCAGAGCGAACGTAAGTTGGTACATTTCCATTTAATTCAATAATGAATCTGGATGAATAATTCATGAGAGTAATAAACTGAATATGCCGTGGACGGAGAATGCCGGGAGTACAGCATCCTTTTTGCCATCCCAGAAGTATTTGCATTTAAGGGGCGAATTTTTTTATGTCATGTAAATCATCCGCTGTCATAAATTAATGGATTAAGATGAAGAATTGGACATGAAATGTATTTTAGCGTCAGGACGAGTCACTTTTTTTCTTTCATTTACATTAAGCTTTTGTACCGAGATAAATGATTGGCACATCTTAATCTGTTCTTGGAATAACATCTAATATAAAAATTTAGATGCATGTACCATTGTACGTTTCATCATTTTGCAATATCTTATCACTGGAATGAGATAAAAGGTTGAATTAAAGTTAATATTGATAAATGATATATTTATCCGTGACGCTATTCAGGTTACAAACCAATTCTTAGAATGATTGTTTCCAATAAAAAAGGGTAGTTACCTGTGATATGGAAAATAAATTAGTTGAAGATAATACTGTTCATTCTAAAATTTCAAATATGACATTGGCAATTATGATGGTTTGACAGTAGGACGCAATGGCGGAATTAATAAACGCACGTCCCGGATAGACGAAAGGTTCTGGGTTCGTTGTTGCGACGATTATCTTTTTCTGTTTTTCTGTGTCTTATTCTCTTTCATATTTTCGTTTAGATTATTATTAATATCTTCATCTTCAATTTTAGGTAAATTTACGACTAGACGCCGCATGCCACTACACTTTTAATAGGCATATATTTTAAAAAATAAACTACCCCTAAACTTAATTACCACAAGAACCATCTGTTTCAGCCGAGAACGGCGGAAAAACGTGCATTTAAATTTATATTCGTAAAAACTTTTATTCGCGTAATTTTCCGTTTTGACGCCGACGCCATATTGAATCTTGTCCATAGAAACCACATAGTGATAATTCATAGTAAAATAATTTGCACACATTAAAGAAAGTGCCCCCTTTATACCGCCTGCTCGCGTCAAGGCAAGAAAAACATCACAGTTTTCAAGTAGTTTAGCGGCTACGCTAGGTTTGTGTAACATGGTTTGTGATACAAAAGAAAGTGCCCCTTTATAACGCCTACTCGCGTCAAGGCAAGAAAAACATCCCAGTTTTCAAGTAGTTCAGCGGCTACGCTAGGTTTGTGTAACATGGTTTGTGATTCTGGCGTACAATCTCACAAGACGAAAGCTAATTTTAATTTTATGTAATCGAAATTTAGAATGACTAAGTTTAAAAATAGTGTACTTTCCAAAATCTGTGCCTATTAAAAGTGCGGCGGCTTATTGTAAATTTAATCAATTTTATATTACATTGATGGAAATAACCTTCAAAAGTTATAAGAAGAGAGTTTTTCTTATCAAAATTATAATTCTTTTAATCAATGTTTCATCTTTCAAACATGGTGCTCAGGGGTTGGATTACCGCTTCTCCTGGTCACGGCACTATTTTTATAAATTTGGTCTCCAACTTTTGACTGACATTATTTAATCGGTCAAACACGGCGCTCTTCTTATCGAAGGTTGGTTTACCGCTTTTCATCTCGCACAACTGTCATGGTCCTTTATCTCAATTAAGGCGCCGCTACCCGAATTTCTTACATATCTCCCTTAAATATTTGAAGTTTTTAAGCTCTTAAAAAATAAATGTTATTTTTTAAGATAATATCTAGAGACGCGTTTCACGCCGAAACGCAAATTATATAAAAATCCCTCGATTGAAAAAAAAAAAGTATGCTCCGAAAATTATTATAAACACGTTTTTTTCAGTTATTTTACAAGTTATAGTTGTGAAAAAATTCACAACGTTTCTTTAAACGATACTTAAGATACCTTCCATGAGATTTTTGCTACATTAAACATTTTCGCAATTTTCGCATCGATTTTATCGCTTTAAATATTAGCGTGCTCCTCTAACATTCGTAATTACATTTCTCTCCATCTTTTTCTTTTTAAGCGCGGTTGCGGCGCCTTAATAATAATAATCCAAGTTCGACCTTCCCTCTTTTTCTCTTCTCCTGGCCACTATTTTGCTTATGTTAGTAACTTTTATGGAATAATGCGAAGACGTATGTAGGTACTTGTGCACGGTATGCGTTGAATTTCAACTGATGAATTATTGATAGGTTTTGATTTCGTCAAACGGTGGTTTAGAGGTGAATTTTTGATTTGTAGTTCTTTCCAACGATATGCGGTAATGAGAGATACCACGACAACAGTGGTACAAAAGTTATTAAGATGAGAAAGACTGAAAGATCTCTTACTGCTATATATGAGGAAACTATTCTTAACCAGGTTCGCCTAGCGTCGGGAACTATTCGAGGATGTAATCATTGTCTGGGATGCTGAAAGTTGGGACTCCCCTCAGCCAACATCAAACAATTAAAATTGGTACCAAACTTAAAATTTCCGAGAGTCAGGGGAGAAAATTCTTTAAAACATGGGATAGGATTAGACCTGTGATGACACTAGACACAAGACTTTACCACTCCCCTCGCGATTACATTCGCTCTATAGTAAGTTCTGTATTAAAAAAGGAAATAATTTTAATGTAATTCTTAACAATTATAAATATTATTTCCACCTTAAAATTATACACTGTCTTTTAGATTTCACGAAGAGAGTTTTTCCTGTCAAAAGGTTTAATAGCTTACAATAAAATAACTGTGAAAACTATTATTTTGTAAATAAAATATATGAAAAATACTTATCTGAAAGATTAAACATTCTTTTTAAAGCGGAACTGATGGAATCGAAAACGTACCCTTCACACCTAAAGTGAAACGCGTAAACCATTGTTTTATTTTTTAAATATGAGAGACGGGTATGGGTACCGCCGCCCTAGGAACCATTTATTAGATAACCAACACCTCAGCCATAGGTCACTCCAAGTAGTTCGCTACGCTTGGCGACTTAGCGGGGGTGCCCGGGTCCATGGGTTGAGTTTGATCTTGGCATCTATCCACCTTCTGCGGGGCGGGCCGAATTAAGAAAACCTGTTGAGGGAGGTCTTTTGATCTCCCCAGCTGGATTCTCTAGCTTTTCTTTGACAAGAAGACTCATTTTTTTTTAAATGAAAGTTCTATAGCCCCGCTCTGATTTGGATTTCGGATGAAACGGAAATTACGATTACCGCACCTGCGATGCATCAACTGCGCTCATTGGCCGCTTTGATTATGTTGTCACTTTTAAAGGCTCCTATTGTTTGAGATATTTATTGGAAATTATGTTAGGTCGCTTTTCAAGCATTGGTTTTGATTGTTTTGGTAAAGTTTCGCTTCTACCGCATGTAAATTATACCAGATTTTTTTTTGTGAAACATTCTTAGCCTCGTTAGCAATCAGAATTCTGATGAAAAGGAAATGACGCGTAGGCACCTGCTAAGCATTATATTCCTATTGGTTGAGATATAAAACGGAAACGACGCGAGGTCTGCGCTCATTGGCCTGCTCACTGCGCTGTGATTATGACCTCACTTTTCAAGGCTCCTTATAGATTTTCATAATTTGTGATTGTTTTGGTAAAGTTTCGCTTCTACCGCGTGTTACCTGCAATCGATTTTTTTTTTTAAATTAATTATTTCGTTTTGGAGTTATTATTTTCAGAAATGAAATGAAACCAGTTAAATGATTCATCAAAATTAACCAACTCTGTAAGCCATACCTGCAGATAGAAGAATTCGTTATCATGTTAATAATACCAATCCTAAGCAATTATTGTATCTAGTGATTCCAATGAAATTTATAATTGAGTATACAATATCATATGAAATATACAATTAATTTATTTACTAAATTGGTTTCTCTCAATTTGATCATAATATTATTTCGGAAATGAGGCCTAAATGCTTAATTCGTAGAAAAGTGATTCACAGTACAAGTTCGCCTGAAATGTGAAAACCAAATTCCCTGTGTAATTAGACACGAAAACACATAATGTTTGTTGATAACAGATTCTACCAAATACCCTCCTTTACGTTCTTCCATACTGGAAGATGTTCTCGCTGCTAAGTTTCCAGAGAAACCGCAAAAGTTTCGGCGGATCCGAAATAAGTCAAGATCCACATATTCAGAATGCTTCGCGAAGTTTTAACCACAAGGCTAAAAGGTACTTCTCTTCCGCTCAACCACGTTAAGTCGGTTTGTTGAACATGGCCTTTTCTTCGTTGAGCCGTGAAAATTAAATGTCCAAAAAAGATCGCATCATGAGTGATGACAGGCACCATAAGGATGGGATTCTGCGGCTTGTAGTAAGAAACGAGGTTAAAAAATTATAAGTTTTTTTTTATTATTTATAAATCATATGAGTGTATCATATATTTATTAAATTATATTTTTTTCTGTTGATTTCTTAAGATTTTTTTTATTTTCGTTTTTCTTTTCGACAAAGTGCACCAAATAACCGGTATTGTCACGAATTCTTTGGAACAAGTTTTCGAAATAGAGTGTTTGGGTGAAGCGTAAGTGCGAACTGCGACACATTCGGTCAACATACACGTGCGTGACTTTAATAAATAACAATACGTATTCAAACGGTTTTAAAAATTTCTCCACAATTTATTTTTTACCGTTACCTGAAACATGATTAAAATAAACGCATTTACCGTTATCGTGATTTCTTTTTGAGGTATTATGACCTGATGCGCTTTCTACTTCTTTATGCCAATTTATTTAGCCAACGTTTTGTACTGCTCTGAAGATATATTCACATAAAAAAGTTATATTATATGCAAGTAGGAATCTTTAGCGGTTTTTTGCACAGCCGTCAATGGGGGATAAAAAAGGCCTTCAGCTTGCAAAAGGTCGTGTAATAGCGATTTTTATATATGTTGATTAGATTGGGACTCTAAAGAAAAAAAAAAGTTTTCGACCTTGGGAGGGTCGAGCTCGAGCCGCCATCTTGGATTGAAGGTCCCAAAATTTAGTTTTATCAAAATAATTCCTCAACGGTTGATTTTACAACAAAAATGTCTATGGAAAATTTGATGAAAACTAAATTTCGTACATTTTTTGTTTGAATTTTTTCTATAAATCTAATATATAATGACTTACAGCGGTAGAAAGAAGAAAATTTTGACAAAAAATCGTAAAACTAAAAGTTTTCATGATAAATTTTGTAAGAACATATTACACAATATCATTTTAACATATTTCCACAACACATATGGCAAAATCTTCAGAGAGAAAGAGACGGCAACATACTGCGTGCCTACAGTCCTGACTGCAGCGTTTCCACGTCAGCGCCTATATTGCTACAGGCTAGGATCCCACTATGACAAACCCGACGTCATCGAGCGCATAGATGAAACTACTTTGTAGTGATAATAAACATTTAGTAAGCCTTAAAAAAGCTGGTCTGCAAGTGCGTCTTCATTAAATTTGGACAACTTATATAGCGCTGTTTTTGCGAAAAATCGCCTCAAGAGCGCTGTACAAATTGAGTTGAGTTGAGTATACGAATGAAAACAACATGATGCAAAACCAGAAGACATACTCGTAGCAGATGAAGGAAAACGCTTTTTTGTTGCTTTGTACGGGAGTTCAAAAATGGTATGGAATCCAAAAAAATCCAGAAAACTGGGGCTGCAAACGTGGCACCAATGGGCTTGTTCCAGTAAGAATGACAAAGAAACCAGCACCCGAGACTTTATTGAAATTTATTTCTTGCAATTGAATATGAAGAGATTTTGTCAATGGAAGCCCAGCATCTCAGTACCACAGGCAATGAATTAGATCATGACATTGATGACAAAGACTATTATTAAGATGTCAATATCAACCAACCGGCATCAACAAAAAAATATTATTACGCAATAGCGAATATGTAACATAATGACGAATATTAGTCGAACTCTCTGCGGCTCGCCATACCATCACTGGAATATCTGTGGAATAGACATACTGACCTTAACATTGTCGAAAGATCCCTACAGGCTGTAAGAGAGGTGTTTGGAGACTCGGCAAGAGAGGTGGGTTTGCAAATCAATGAAAATAAAACTAAAATCATGATGCAAACCAGAACCCCACACCATAGAATAAAAGATAAATTTAAATTTAAAGATACTTATAATTTCGAAGTGGTCGAAGAGTTTACATACCTGGGCTCCATCATAACGCATGACAAAGAAAACCCAGTAGAAGTAAGAAAGCGCATCACAGGCATTAACAACACTTACTTCGCGTTGTTCCCAGTTTTAAATCCCGAAATGTCCATAGGAAAACCCTACATAAAACAATTATTAGAACGGTCTTGGCCTATGGATGTGTAGCGGGAACAGATGGACACCTTCGAAAGAAAGGTACTTCGAAGAATCTTGGGAGCGGTGTGAGAGGGAGAGGCATTGGAGGGGACCCCACCACTTTCCCAACGGCGTTATAAGGAAACATATGGTTTCCTCCTTCACCGCACACGTCAAGAATCTATTTTATTGAACAAAGCTACATTTATTTGAACGACTCTAGACCCTCTAATGTCCATGTATGCGGGGTGAGAAAGCAGTATGCAAGTATTTACATTAACATGAGGGAGAGGCATGGAGAATACGCCACAATAAAGCTCAATGTTATTTACCAAGCTCCCAGACTCTCTATCCATCTAAGGCTCCAAAGACTAAGATGGGCCGGACATGTGCATCGAATGTCAAGCACACGAGTATCGAAGAAGGTTCCAACAGAACACCCAGGAGGTAAACGAAAGGCGGGCAGACCTAGGCTGAGACGGGAGGATGATGTCAGGAAGGATGCAAGAGGACTACTCGCAGTTAGGAAGACGACGGCCGAGGACGGAGGGCGGTGGAGGCTTATGTTGAAGGAGGCCAAGGCTTGAAATGGGTTGTAATGCCATTGAAAAGGAAGACGACCTTCTGGGGATACCACAATAAAAATGCGCAATTTTCTCTACCTTATGGTGGTGTGGAAATGAGTTTACAAAATTATAATTATGTAATGAATACCCCGAAAAAATAACAAAAATTGGGAATTTCACCATTTTTTAGAAAAATATTAACATTTCCGTCACTGCAACTCGTTACCTATTAGACTTACAAAAAAAATTTTGAAATGAAAAATATTTGAAATTTTATTTTCTTTAAGTTTGTCTTTCACAATTTGGTCGTAAAATCAACCATTGCACAATTATTTTGAAAAAACCAAATTTTGGGACCTTCAATCCAAGATGGCGACTCGAGCTCGACCCCCCCAAGGTCGAAAACTTTTTTTTTCTTTATAGTCCCAATCTCAACAACATATATCAAAATCGCTACTACACGACCCTTTGCAAGGTAAAACTCCCCACTGACTGGGCTATAAGTGTGTCGTATTTTGTTATTACCGCATGCTCCTGCGGAGAGTCGTAATTATTGTTACTAAACATATTTTTACTTCTTCAAGATGCCTTCATATGATATGTGTAAGTAAATTGACTTTGGTTGTACGGCTGTATATATCCTCATTGCATACTTACTTGTAGAAATAATATTTTAGAGGATCAACTGTCGGAATGATCAACTGTCGGGGGATCAAATGTCGAGGCGAATCAACTGTCAGAGGGATCAACTGTCGGGGATCAATTGTCACCATGTATATCCTATTCCTATTCCTATTAATATTATAATGGCGAAAGTTTGTATGGATGTAACTCTTTCACACATAAACTACTGAATGGACTTTAAAAATTCTTTCACTAATAGAAAGCTACATTATTTGCGAGTACTATAGGCTATATATATTGGTAAGCGCTGGCGTTATGAATAATCTCTGCCGTTATGAAATTATTTATCATACGTTTTCTGTCCCTAACGAAATCGAGTTATTGCAAACGTCAGAAGAGAAGTAGTTTATGTGTGAAAGAGTAACAAACATACATCCATACAAACTTTCGCCATTATAATATTAATAGGAATAGGAATGGGATATAAATGGTGACAATTGATTCCCCGACAGTTGTTCCCTCTGACAGTTGATTCGCCTCGACATTTGATCCCCCGACAGTTGATCATTCCGACAGTTGATGATTCCGACAGTTGATCCTTTAAAAGATTATTTCTTCAAGAAAAAAATGTCTTCCGGATATAGCGCCTGTAATTACCGCAATTATTCAGAAGTCACTAGTAAATTCATTTGTACCGGGAACACTTAAAAAATCAATTATAACTCCGATTCTAAAAAAACCAAACCTTGGTACTGACAATACGGATAATTACAGGCCAATATCCATTCTACCTTTTCTATCAAAACTGCTTGAGAAAATCGTTGATTGTTGCCAAACAATTGGTGGGGTACTTGAACTCCGCCGGTCTATTTGCCAAAAATCAATCCGCTTATCGACAGTTTCATTCAACAGAAAATGTTCTTTTGCGGGTAATTTCAGATCTGATCATCGGGATGGAATTAGGTAAGTTGGGTTTGGTATCTATTCTTGACATGAGTGCGGCTTTCGATACAGTAGATCACAGTATTTTATTAAATATTCTTGAAACCGAATTTGGCGTTCGAGGTGATGTCCTCCAATGGATGACATCGTACCTGTCTGGACGAGTAGCTTCAGTAACTTTCAATAAATATACATCACCTGAATCTCTCATCGAATTTGGAGTTCCCCAGGGTTCTGTCCTGGGTCCCATTCTCTTCATTTTATAAACGAATCGTCTCGAACGACTCATTCACTCAGCTGGCTTTGAATCACAAGGATTTATTTTTATTTTTAAGTTTTGCTCCCCGGATTAAAAAGACATCCTTAAAAACGAGGTGATTAGCTTCATTAACACAGTTTCAAGTTGGATTCCCTGTCAATAAACTCAAACTTAATCCGACAAAGACGGAATTTATTTGGATAGCTTCTCCTGGAAGGCAAGCCCTCATCGATTTCAGTCCAATCCGTATTCAGGGCACAGATATAATTCCTTCTACAGAAATAAAATTTCTGGGTTTCACTCTAGACAATAATCTTTCTCTTGAATCGCAAATTTCAAAAGATGTGAGTTCTGGCTTTCTCCATCTACGACGGATAAAGTCAATCAGGAGATGCCTTCCTTCTGATGGAGCAAAGTCCCTTATAAATTCGTTCGTTGTCTCACGAATGGACTATTCTAATAGTGCATATGCTGGCCTACCTAAGACACAATTAAATAGAATACAGTCCGTTTTCAATGCGGCGGCGAGAATGATTTTTGGTGAATCTAAGTACTGTCATATAACCCCGCTTCTAAGGGATCATCTTCATTGGCTTCAATGTCCTGAAATAATAGATTTCAAGATCTGCTTAATGACCTTCAAAGCATTGCAAGGAATGGCGCCAGCCTATATATCGGAACTATGTGTCCGACAAAACTTAAGCGAGAGACAGCTTACTCTAAGTTCAGCAGATCTAGATGTTACTAATCGTCTAATCGAACTTTCTAGGTCAAATCAAGCTGCTTACGACCGCAGAGATCGATTTGGCCGGACAGGGGGCATGGACAGCGATCTCATACAAAAAATCGTAAAAAAAATCGCGTTTTGATGATGCGATAATCGACCCTTCTCCCCCGCGATCCGCAAGACCTTACGGCGCACTGTCGCTTAAAAAAAAGAGTCGCTTACGCCCTTTCAGATAAAAAATTCAGAGCACGTTTCAGTACTTTGACTTTGCGACAAAAATTAAGCGTTTTTTGGCCTACAAAATTTAAAGAAAAAACTGGCGGCGAAAACTAGAACTCTAATAAAATCACTAAATTCGGCTCGGTTACACTTCTCGCCGACAGGTTCGCATTAAAAAACAAGAGATGTCTTTTTTCCAATAGTTTCAATACAAATTAAAATGCTAGGAATATCGAGTCAGGTCAGGATTAACCCATCTCTTTTTGCATGTTTGCGAATGCTGAGATAGGTATATGTAGATTTCAAATGTCAGTTTTATGCTACCGAAACGGACCTCTCAGCGGTTTCGGTTGGGGAATACTGCATTACAGCCCAAATATCACGCCCGGAAGCCAACATTCGGTAAAATAACGTCCACTGAAGTTTTTAGAACTCTAATTGACCGTCGTAATTATCACATTTCACGAAAACATCGTCGTAATATTCGTTTGAAATCTGACATGTGAGAAAAAAACCGCGGAAAAGTCATATTTTGAAAAAGATGTTTAAAAATAGGTAAAATTTTCAGGGAGACGCCTGTCGACAGAATCTAAAACCGCAGCTTTTCCTTGGAGAAATTCAAAGACGTATCGAAATTCAATTTCGAACGTTAGCAGATCCTAGCGCTAAAAAAATGCTGTTGTTGAACAGTGCGTGGAACGAGTTTCAAATTAATCGTATTCGTACGAGGGTGATTAATAATATTTATTAAATTTTCTTCAACCTTACAATACTGAGCGTGGAACGTTATCCAAAACCACCGCAGGTTTTCAGCGAGGCCCTGACAGCGTTAGCTGACGTAATTTGTATGGAAAATATTCTAAAACCGGCGCAGGTGTTCGATTTTCAGGCTGTGCTCGAGGCGGTTAGGACAACGTTTAACGGTTGTCTTGCCATATAAATAAAATATTATTTTAGAATATCGGGATGAACTAGGTAGGAACCCTGAAAATTACATAAACGGATAAATTATCCACGGTAATCATTTATAAAGTATAACTAACGAACGCATTGAGCAAATTGGAAAATTCTTTTTGAGTCGATTTCGTTATTGTCAGGGCAAGGTTTGTATAAAACTACCGGTGAGCTCTGGAATTATAAAATTTGTTTAAAATGAATCGCCGAAATCTATATATGCGCATAGCTTCCGAGCGAATGCACCAAATTGGATAATTCTTTCTTTGCTGTATTCGTCATTATCGGGACAAGGTTTGAATAAAATTACCTTTGAGCTCTGGCATTACGAAATTTGTTCAAAAATGATTCGCCGAAATGTAAGTACGCTCATAACTTCAGAACGACTGCACGTAATTGAATCAATCTTTTTTTGTCGCGTTCCTTATTGTCAGGACAAAGTTTGTATAAAACTACTGGTGAGCTCTGGCATTATGAAATTTGCATACAAATGAATCGCGGAAATGCATGTACGCGCATAACTTCCAAAAGACTGCACCAAATTGAGTAATTCTTTTTTTGTTATGTTTGTTTATTGGCTGGTGAGCTCTGGCATTACGAAATTTGCATAAAAATATTTCAATATGTGGCACGCGAGCTGTTTGAAAACTAAATGTAACGGCAATGAATTAATGAAAAGCGGGAGGGGGGAGGAAAACCAGGGAGGGGGGAGGGTAACCTGGGAAGGGGGAGGGGAACTCGGGAGAGGGGTTTGCGGGGTGGGGGAATAGGGGGGGTAGAGTACGCTATGAAAGAATATTTTTTCTGTTTTTGTTTAACTCGAATAAAACAAAAATTTTGTTTCTAAAAAATTCTGAATAATACATTTTTGTAGCGCCGTTTTTGAAAAAATTACTACAAGTCTATTTAGTACCAACCTGCGCACTATGAAATAATATTTTTTCTTACTGTGATAAACGTTATTTGTTGTTTCTAAAAAAATGTGACGAATACATTCTTATAGCGTCGTTTTTGTGAAAATATAAAACAAAGCACCCACTTAGAACCTACCCGCTTAATATGAAATTATGTTTTTCTGTAAATCCTTTACTCAGATAAATCACAGTTTTACTTTCTAAAAAATGCTGAATAGTCTATAAGTACCTACCTGCGCACTATGAAATCATATTTTTTGTATTTTTTTACTGTAATAAACCTTAGGGTTTTTTTCTACAAAAATGTGACAAATGTACCTATCGATTTGATGACTGTATCAGACCACTAAATTATAAATTGGGAGGCGGGAATGGGTACTGCCGCGCCTCGCCGGGAACCTTTATAGGATAACCAATACCACTGCCGTAGGTCACCCCAAGTGGTTCGCTACGTTTGGTGATTTAGTAGGGGTACCCGGGTACATGAGGTGAGGTTTGTCTAGGTCTTGGAGGCGGATGACCAGGACACACTGAACCCCAGATTCCTACCCACCCCTTAAACCCTTTTCGTTCCCAGAAATCTCCTCTCCTTCTTTGCCTTAACAAACCCTCCACCCAGCATGCCAAAATGACCTCTAAGCTCAACCGATTTCAAACGCCCCATGGAACTCTCTCCTTCGAAGCGAGTTCAGGGTTGCTATCTCTTTTAAAATGCCTGCAAAAGTTGAGAAAGATATATCGACAATCTCCCATACAAAACTGATTTTTGCTAGGAATTTATTCCAATTAATTAAACGGCGATCTTGAAAATAACGTAGAAAAATTGACATTTTAAAGGCCCTTTGCGGGGTGGTAAATTACGACGAAAAAAAAACATTTTGCGAGAGATATTTTTTAATCATCATAAATTATACAAGATTTATAAACTTTTAAAATAAAAACATGTGTAGCTTCCCATTTAAAATGTTTCGCAATGTCGCGTCAAACTTTGCAATTATATTTGACATTTGCGAAAAATCCAATAACATCGATATGCACATCGTTTTCAGCCTGTAAATTCGGTAGATATTTGAACTGTTTATTTAATTTTCTGCAACCTTGCAATACTGAGCATGGATTAAATGTCAGAGTCAAAACGGACCTCTCGGCGGTTTGGGTCGTTGTTTTTCGCCAAACGAAATTGCCGCCGAAAAACCGATTCCGGGCTAGATGTTTTTTAAAAATACGATAACCGGAAAGATTCCGCAACTTTTGATAATAATATAACATATGATTCTCATATTAAATATGTCAGTAGAAGCTAACAAATATCACACATTTCCTGAAAAATTCATGTCGAAAATGCGTTCTAAAATTATCCGAAAGTATTAAATTACTGGCCATATGAAAAAAACTCAATTTATAACGGGCAGGTACCTACCGTTCCATCGATAGAAAAGTAACAAAATACGTAATGTTGACGCAATTTTTATTGAAAAAACGCGTAGGTAGGTACCTACAACAATGTAATTTTTCTCGGGGTTTACCAGGTAGGTACCTACCGGCTTAGGAACAGTATTCTTTCATTTAAATATTTAATGATATGAAATTAAATAAATCACTCAAGATGGTCACTTTTTAATCTATGTAGGTACCTACCTGCACATAACTTACTCGGAATCATCTGATGATTTTGCTTATGTATTTTTTTTGTAAATGTATAACGAAATTGCTTGAAGTTGAACGGGATAGTTATTTATGAATAAAGCGTGGTTCTATTTGGATATTGTGAAATAACAAAAAATATTTATATATTACGCTGTTCTAGGTAGGTATTTTCTTGCAGGGACTTTTTTGATTTAAATAAAACATGATATTGAATAAAATTATTTGTGCTGAAAAGAAGTTTTTATAAAATTATTTTATGCTCGACAATAAAATGGCGTCGTTTTGGTGAAATATTACAACAAAGTACCTACTTAGTGCTTGCAATACAACTACAGATAGTGAGCTCTGGTATCATGAAATTATGCATTGCTAAACCGTTCATCTGATTGCGATGAAACTTTGGGGGAGCGGAAATTTAAAATCCAAAAAATTTTAAAATCGAAAAAAATTTTACAATCCAAAAAAATTCAAAATCCAAACAATTTTAAAATCGAAAAAATTTTAAAATCCAAAAAATTTCAAAATCCAAAAAATTTCAAAATTGAAAAATATTTTAATATCCAAAAAATTTCAAAATCCAAAACATTTTAAAATCTGAAAAAAATTTAAGATCCATAAAATTTCAATATTATAAAAATTAAAAAAAAAAAAATTATTTTAAAAATAACTTTTTGAGCTCCTTGAACCAGTTGACTGAAGTGGCCCTATAGTAGGTGTACGAAATTGAGCAGTAAACTGCCTGTGCCCTCTATGTGGCGCACACACCTCGCTTCGTCTACATTCAAACATCGTTTTTTTCTTCAAATACTTATTGAACACACACTCCTCGCATCATCCACGTTCACACGTCAAATCGCATAGTGTTTTAACCCGTTAGTTGCTTTTGCAACGGGCCCAGCTAGTTATTATTATTGTCCCGTGTGTGCTATGACAGCACTATCTTTGTTAATTTTGTTTTTCTGTCATTGTTTTGTAAATACTGTATATTCTTTTACTATTTTCTCAATATTATTATCCGTGTGTGCTTTAATAGCACTATTTTTGTTAATTTTGTTCTTCTGTCATTGTTTTGTAAATACTGTATATTCTTTAATTATTTTTTTAATATTATTAAGAGCACTATAGGATTATTTTTAAATTTATTATAGTTAAGCGCACTTGAAGTGAAATATCACAAAACTGCACTATATAAATACTATGTTATTATATTATTATTAGAAGCAAAAAAATTGTTGCCTTGGAAACAATGTTTTTTTTTAATTAGGCATTTCACCCTAAAAAGAGTGCTTTGTTGGCGTCGCAGTTAATGTCTATCTCTAAAAATAAATCGCCGAAATATATGTATGCGCATAACTTCCGGACGACTGCTTCAAGTGGGATATTTTTTTGTTTGTTTATTATTTTGTATAAAACTACCGTTGAGCTCTGCCATTAAGATTTTTGTATAAAAAATTGTAATGTTTGGGGGGGGAGGGGGAGGGGGGTTTATGGGGGAGTGGAGTGGGGAGAGGGAAGGTGGAGCAGGCGGAGTGGGAATCCCCTCATACCATGTGAGCGATGCCTCGGGAAAAAGCTTGTATTATATAATTGTATATATTCACATTACATTAATATAATATTTACGTCCCATACATTTCTTATTTTTAAAGATAACATAAAACAAATACCATTTTAGAAACTAGATAAAATTACGATTTTATTATGTTTTAGATTTTTGTATTTGAAATATGCTATAGCGTTTAAAAATTTAAGGGAATTAGGAATTTAAGGGTTTAGGAATCTTACAAATTACTTGCGTGTCTAAAAAAGGTTCATTACTTTGATACGTTTACCAACACGGCTTGAATTAGAAATTTACATTTAAAAAAACATCACTTTCAAGATAAACTTTTAAATTGGAAACAAAATATTATATATGAGTATTGATATATTGATAAAACCCCACTTTATTATTTCTTTGCTAACACTGACGAAAAATAACACAAATTAGTTGTATGTATATTGAATTGCATAAATATATCTAATAATAAATTGACCGTTTTATGTAACAAAAAAAACGAGTGTGCTTTGGACCACACGACTGAAGTAAAACTTCACTAACCTTTATCTCCCTCTCAACTTCCGTTCGCCTAGCCCGATCACGGCGATTTTCGTATCGCTCTCGTCACGCATTCACCAGCTTACTCCCCAAGTCAAGTAAGTGTACGTAAAGGCCCGACCGTTCGCCTCGCCCGATCAAACTTTTCGTAACGTTTTCGTTACGCATTCACCAGCTTACTCCCCAATGAAGCGAGCGTAAAGAGTTTTACTTCAAAAAATGTTTTTATTTTATTTTAATAACCTTTGTTTAAAGATTGCTACTGTTGATATTAATAACAATACCTAAGTATAGGAAAAAATAGCAATGTAATTTGTTGCCACTTTATTACAGTGAGGGGAATATTTAGTGCTGAACACATGACATTCCGGTAGGGAACTCTGGTGACTGTTAGGACAACATATCACCGCCTACAGGGATAAAGTTGAGAACACGTACAGATCCAATTTGAGGATAACTTGCTGTGCACCTGAAGATTTATATTAAGACTGTTCCCTTTCCTAAGATTATTTATTACAAGACTCCTCTGCAAGTTTGTCGTAACATTTATAAAGACATCGTAAACCCTTCAAACTATCAGACACGTCAATACTTATCTAGATATAAATAAATGCCTACATAACAAATACAACTTATCCGGGAAAAGTTTAAATCTTTCGCCCAAAAGTGTATTCAGTGGGTCGAAGGTAGCGCTGCTCCGGGGGATGAAATAATCGCGGGGAAGATTAAGGGTTAGTATATTAAGTTTTAATTGACCCCGATCTGTGGGCGACATGGGTTAAGTAGTCAATTTTATTGGGTACAATGTTTTAGCAGCGGGCATGATATTCAAATTAAGTTTAATAATATTATGATGTTGAACGTGGAGCGAAGTTTACACTATATTATATTACTATGAGTAGGCAGTACGCATTCCATTAACTTTGAGGAATTCTCTAAATCTTTCGGTTACACTATTACTTATTACAGTTAACATTTTGGCAAAGAAATATCTTAAAAGGAAAATAATTATAAGTTGATGAAGTTAATTCAAATTTAAGTTCCCATTCAAATTACAATGCCGACGTAGATAATGAATTGGCACTTTGGTTTCAATGTCAGAACATTATGATGATGAATAATTTTATGATTTAAAAATATGTTTAACTACCACCGCTTTATTTGAGTTAATTTTGGGCATAACCGTATCTTCTTCGGCACTAATGAGTTAAATATTTTTATATTTTTTAATGTAGCTATTACTTTGAAACTGTCAAATTAGTATAAGCTTTCCCTGACGAAGGAACGTTTGTTCCGAAACCGGTCGGATTTGCACATTATATAAGTGGTTTATACAAAGTTGTATTGTTCCATTTTTCTAAATATTTTTAATATGTTTGTATCGTTATGTGATTGTAAATATCAATTATCAACATATAAACAATCAAAGGATAAACAACCGTTTATTCAAAAACAATATTAACAAATGTTACATCGACTAACTTAGTAATGGTTGTAAATTAAATACAATTGAACAACAACCGTGTATGTGAAAACCTTACGAATGGAAACGTAAAATAGAAACTGACATTTAACCGCCATAAAATAGTTAGAGGAAAGATATCCATGGATTACTCAGCCAAAGGGAATTGTTTATATGTTTTCTTCTTCCTCTAATGTTAGTTCCTCATTGCTGAGGATCAAAACCCCTACTCTAATTTCCATGGTGGACAAGGTTCCTTAACTCTTGCGGTTCTGCGCTGAGTGGAGAGCTTCACGTAGAGATTCCAGTGCACTTTTTCTATACATTTACATACTGCAAATCACTGTTAGAATACGGTATTATCGGATAGGGCAGTGCAAATAAAAACAAACTAAATCAACTAATTAAAACTCAAAAAGCCATAATGAAAATTATACTTATTATGAAGGAATCTTCAACAATCTTAACACCTTGTCAATTAAACAACTATCATTTACATTCATAAGTACAAAACCCAAGAAATAACAACGAATACGTACATTAGAAACACTAGATTTCATGGTCAAAAACGTATCCAACAAGTAACTACTAACACAACATTTGGGCAAAAAAGCTTCTTATATTATGGCATTAAACTCTACAATAAAATACCACTCTCACTCAAAAACCTCAACATTATAACATTTAAATTTCAAATAAAAAGCTGGATACTAAATATAGGGAGATCAGAAATAGAAAATATACTGATATCAAATACAGACTAAAACCAAATCTAGTAAAAAGAATTATAAAAAAAACACTATCTTATTTACTTTATAATTATTTAAAAATAAAATACTACATGATATATGTTATATCTAATTCATATTAATTTCTTATAATTAAATTATAATATGTTAATGAAATCCTCAGCACGGGAGATCCCAGTGAGGATATCATTATCTCTACTGTTACTAAGAAATGAAGACAATAAATCATTTTTTTATTTCAAATTACGCACCAGATTTAAATGTCCGGGTTTAATTTTACCCACAGGAAAAACTAAACCCTTTCACACACTTTCCAAATGATCATCTGGTCAATCTACGCTATGCAATTGCACTATATAAGTATTATAAATACAAAACAATACAAGAACAACATGTCAACCTACCAGAGACCAAATGGGACAATAATTCACCGACTCCAGATATTTTCATATCAGAGGGTTCGGCTCTGTGGAACTCCTAATTGAACCTATAAATCCTACTGATCCCTCAATATAAATATTTAAAAAATCTTTTGTAATCCTACATGTACTTAAAATTACCTATTTTTGCATTTTTATATATAAATTCTTTGACAAATCTAATACGCCTAAATTTTGAATCAGAGACTTAGGTATAATGCCAGTAGCCGAAATAACAAATTGTAATATTTTTATAGTCCGAGAATGCCAAACTCTTTTAATCTCATTTCCTAAATCTGTGTATTTTCTAATTTTTTCAGAAACAGTTTTTTGAATATTACAGGAATTTGGAATAGCTACATCAATGATATAAGTTATTTTTTTAATTTTATCGTGTAAAACTATATCAGGTCTATTATGACTAATTGTTCTGTCTGTTAGTATAGTTTTATCATAATATATTTTATAAAATTCACTTTCTAAAAATGAATTTGGTTCATATTCATAATATGGTACTATATTACGGCAGTCAATCAAGTTATGTTTAATTTCCAAACTTTGGTGGATTATTTTTAAAACCTGATTGTGCCTAAATGTAAACTTTGACGGCGCTAATATAGAACATCTCGATATAATATGTTCTATAGTTTCCGGAAAAGCCAAACATTTAATACATAAATCATCAATTTGATTTATATCTTTGATTATATGCTTCCTATAATTTTTAGTATTAATGACTCTATCTTGAATGGCAAGCATAAATCCTTATATTTCTGCGCTCAACTCTCCAATACTCAACCATTTGTTTGACGAAAGTTTGTCAACATACGTTTGGTTGAGATAATTGAAGTGTTTTGTATGAATATATGAATAATTTTATTTGACCAGGAATCTAATAATTCCTGGTTAGTATTTATAAGAATGTTGGCATTCTCGTCATATAAATTTAAAGGTGTTATGTTTATATCTGCCTTACACATTATTTTGTGCATTTCTGTTTAATTTTTTTTAATTTTTAATTTTAATTTTTTTTATTTATTATTATTATTATTTGGTCATCTTATTAGTATTTGTATTTTTTGCTTTCTTCTTCAGAGTTTCTAAATGTCGCATTATTTTATGTTTTCTTTGCCTATTCATTTTGGAGTGGTTTGAAGATTGGATATTGTTTTTACAAAAATAAAGATATATATTTTTTTAGATTCGATCATTGGTCTGCTGAATGTCTGGCCGATAAGGTTCGACAGGCACTTTATACAATTAGACTAAATGAGGTCCATGAATTTACCTTATTATATTGGAACCAAGTACCCGTGAATAAAATAAATATTTTATTGCAATCTTTTTCTCTCGCTGGCTAAATCCTATTGATGTATGAGTTTGTCTCTTTTAGTGTCGCTCGCTTCCCTTTCATCGAGTTTCAAATCACAACGGTGCTAAAGAAGTGTTTATTTAAAAAAGTTAACATTTGTAAAAATAATTTATGTTTCCAGTACGTGCACAGTGTACCTGTTCAAAATAAATAAATATATAAATAAGTGAATGTGTTTTATAGTTTTATGGTGATTACTAAGACTTTTAACTTTTAAGAAAACTTAATTTTTTACAGATATTAAATTGGTTTTATAAAATTTTCAAAATGACATAGATTTTATAAGAATCTCCCAGTGATTCTCATCACGATCCAACAACAATGAGTCTCTCCTTCGAAACGTTAGAACCAGCTTCGAACAATCAAAACCCGCCAAGCGGAACTTCGCATGCTGTCAATTGTTCACAATAGGTTCGTTAAAACCTCGAGTCGACTCAGAAATGCCTAACTACAGCCTTTAAATTCCTTGAAACCCGATGGCTCTTTATAAATACGTACTTAAAAATAAAATTTCACATGTTTAATTATAGACTAGGCATTTAATTATAGACCACGCCGGCCATCGAGGGGTAAGGCTCTTGACTCGGAATCCGAAGGTCAAATAAATTTTATTTGATTAATTTGTGTCATTTTACAATTAGTTCATTTAAAAATAATCTATGGTATATATGTGGCACGTTCCAGAGTGGAAGATACTCGCAGTATCGCCCTGATGTAAGACCACCATTCAGAATAGAAACATTGCATGCTTGGTGACCAGATCTGAGTAGCCAGGTACTTCCCCACCTTCCTCTTCCCCATTTCCTTTCCCTCACCACTACCTTCAGCCTCACAACATACTCCAATTGGGGATGCCGAAGTCCCACTGGTTCAGACGGGAGCAGCTGGGAAACCCGATTAAAAATGAACTTTTAAAGAAACACGCCGTCAAATTGGCATTATTGAAATGTTTAGTGGTGACGTCACTGTTGCTCGTGTCGTGACGTCACCGTAAAGTCATTGTATGGGAAATGTATGGGAATGTAGGAATGACAAAAGCCATCATATTATTTATTCGTTTATTTACATACTTTTTATAGAGATTTAGTTGTTGTGTTTATTGAAACATTATTTAGACATAAATAATTCAGTTTCAAAAATAAAGGTATCTCTTATAACTTTATCTCTATTATTGAAAATATTATTTTTATCAGAAGTAAATACAGAAAAGTAACTCAAAACATTGTTTAAGATTTATACATACGACATACTTTTTAAATAAGCTGCTGATTGAAAACTTCTTTGTGTTTAAAATCAAGGGGCTTCTTTTAAATTCGATTTAATAAATTCAACATGAGGTTTTTTCGACCAAATAAAAAGCTATGAACGTGCCCATTAAGTTGGTCTATTGTCAATAATTACCCACGCTTATCTGAAATCCTACTTCAACTGATTCAAAGGCTTTGAATATTTTACGCTAGGTAGATAATAATACTACCGCAGATTGTAGCATTAGTCAAAAAAATAATTTCAAATGTTTTGTTATTAAATCCGATATTTTCCAGGAATAAGACATCAAAAGCTGGAAATTTAAAAAGTTAATATTGTTTCCATCTGATTTCTAAAGAATTTCTCTGTAAGCTCTCAAATTTTAAACATTTAACCATCCGCCAAATAATTAGTAAGGAATTACTGTTTGGAAAAAATAGGGGTAAAAATACTTATAATTAACTTAATAATTATATATAAAGATAATGAATATAATAATATTATTTGCTTAGCATTGAATCCTATGTCTAAAATGTTAATTAAAAGCAAGTTAGGAATAAAAATTAAGGGTAATACAAGAGAGAGTAGTATAGTTTCACATCTATTATATATGGATGATGAAAGGTGAAAAATTAGCAATTAAAATTAAAAACAGAGATAATGATAATTATAATCTACCAACACCTTTCATTCCTTGTAGCACACTAACACAATTTCAACGAACTAACTCTGATGAAATCAAAGATGCTATTAATGAATTAAAAGGAAATTCTTCCCCTGGTTATGACAATATTTCTGTAGAAATACTTAAAAGTAATTCTGACTCACTTTGCAAACCTTTGGCACACATCATAAATACAAGTTTTGTTAATGGAAACTTTCCCTTAAATTACAAAAAAACTATTATTACCCCAATTTTTAAATCTGGGGACCCCTGTCTAAGCAGTAACTATAGGCCAATTTCTCTTACTTCAAACATTGCAAAAATATTTGAAAAAGTTGTAAAAAAACAAATATTTAAATTTGTGAAAGAAAATAATATATTAAATGCACATCAATATGGTTTTAGAGAAAATTTGAGCACTCAAGATGCTATCGTTGATTTAACATCTAAAATTTATAAATCTTTAGATAGTAAAAAAAAATGTATTGGAACATTTGTTGACTTAAGAAAAGCATTTGACAGTATATCGCACTCTAACCTTATCTCTAAACTAACGAAAATTGGTATAACTGACAATGCTTTAACTTGGATCGAAAATTATCTATTTAATAGAGAGCAATTTGTTAAATTAAAGGGCCTTAAGAGCGATTCTCAGACCACGAATTTTGGCATCCCGCAGGGAACTGTACTGGGGCCAATTCTTTTTATCATTTATGTCAACGATATGTTTAAACTTAACATCAAATCTAAACTCATTTCATATGCAGACGACACAGCAATTCTAACTGAGGGTTTGACTTGGAATGAAACCCAGAAAACAGCAGAATTAGACTTAAACATCCTAAAAAAATGGTTCGACTCAAACTTGCTGTCACTTAATACGGAAAAAACCTTTGTAATACCGTTCACCATTAATAAACATGCATTCCCTGAAAATTTAAAGATAAGTATACATTCATACAATTGCAATAGAAACACAAATTTATGTAAACCTGACTGCTCTGTACTCACTGTTAAAACTAATATAAAATACCTCGGTGTAATTATCGATAGCAATTTAAAGTGGAAAATACAAATCAATGCAACAGTAGAAAGATTAAGAAAATTAATGTACATTTTTCTTAGAATACGAAACATTTTAAATTTTAAACTATTAAGAACTATCTATTTCTCACTGATCCAATCTGTATTACAATATGGAATTCTTGGTTGGGGTGGTGCATTCAAAACTTCTCTCATGCCTTTAGAAATCATCCAAAATTATTAATAAAAATAATTCTAAAAAAACCATATGACTTCCCCACCATAATATTATTTCAAGAATTTAAAGTCCTTTCACTACACAATATTTATAAAAAAATTACACTTTTACAAATCCACAAAGATTGTTTCAACAATGATAACTCATTATCTATTTCAAACAGCAAAAGACCAAGTATTCTTGGCTCTATAACTATACCGCGTTGTAATACCACTACAGCCCAACATTTTTATAAATATATTGGAGTCAAGTGGTTTAACCAGTTACCCCTTAACTTAAGATTGGAAATTAATTATAAAAAATTCAAAAGTTCTATAAAAACACTAAATCATTAGCATATTACAATAATTCAATTAAATAATACAATAGAATGTCTCTCAACAATTGATTTTGGAAATCCATTTACTTTAATATTCATTTCTCTTTTCTCTCTTCCTCTTTCTCTTCTTCTTCTTTTTTATACTGTTTTTCCTTTTTTTCTATTCTACTTCATATATCTTGTTTTTGAATATGTATATGTATTAAATATATGTATATATATATGTACATATATGTATATATATATATAAAAATATTTAAAAATTTATAAAAATAAAAAAATATATATTATAATTCTAAAAAAATATGTTAAATAGTTTTTCACACACGCTGCTCCACCTTTTTTACACGAGCACGCTCTAAAAAAAGGTGAATCACGTTATATAAAAAAATGTATCTGAAAAATGTAATGTCATTATTGTATGTACAAAAAAAAAAAAAAATTAAATAAAAAATAAAAAATAAAAAATATATAAAATTATTTTCAAATTCTGAATCAAATTTAGAGAAAATGATTAAGGTAGTTAAAAATTTTTCAGATGATATAAAAATGACTTTTGGTTTAGATAAATGTAAAACGATCCATATAGAGAAAGGCAAAATTGTAGATGGAGACGAGGGTATATTTAGAAATTTCAAAATAAAAGTATGAAAGGGGATGAGGTTTATAAATATTAACGATACCCGCTATCGAATAGATTAGATCACACTAGTATTAAAAATGATATTAGGATTAAATTTCAAACTAGGATCAGAAATTTTTTTAAATGCAATCTATCTGCTAAAAATTTAGAAAAAGCAAAAATACTTGGGCAATACCTCTATTAACGTACTCATTTGGCATAATTAAATGGTCCAATACAGATTTGGATAGTTTAAAATTTCATTTGGGTGAACGGTTCCATGACAGTTGATCCGGCGACATTTGATCCGCTGACAGTTGGTCCGGCGACATTTGATCCGGCCGACATTTGATCCGGCCGACACTTGATCCGGCGGACAGTTGATCCGGCGGACATTTGATCCGGCGATAATTGATCCGGCCTGATCCTTTAGAAGATTTTTTTTTTCAAGTAAGTATGTGAAGAGGATATACGGCCGTACAACCAAAGTCGATGTACTTATATCTGAAGGCATCTTGAGAGAAAATCCGCTGTAAAAATATTTTTACTAACAATAATTTCGACTCTCCGAAGAAGCATGCGGCAATACAAAATACGACATACTTATACGTGCAGTCAGTTTAACAAAAAAACCGTAAAAGATTCCTACTTTCGCATAACTTTTTTATCTGAAAATTACACTAGAGTCCCAACTGCTCTTAACCGTCTCGAGCCAGTGAGTGCCAATGGCATCCCCAATTTTGGAATGGTGTGATACTGAGGGTAGTGGGGAGGGGAAGTAGATGTGGAAAACATACCTGGCTATTCAGATGTAGTCACGTAATTTCAAGTAATCCGACTAAACCTACATACACTGTACACCAGCGAACAAATTACAAAAATTATATGATCTAAATTTTTATATTTATTTTTTAGAACTTTTATCAAAACACAAGAGTCCCAACTGCTCCCAACCATCTGGAGTCAGTGAGATTATGGAATTCCTAATATTGATATGTTGTGAGGCTAAAGATAGTGGGGAGGAGAAGGATATTTGAAGAAAATTCCTGGCTATTCAGATCTAGTCACCAAACACGCCTAGAGCCATTTCACGTAAAGTTTCAATTTTGAATGAATACTGACGAATAGCAAAATACGACATTCTTTTATGTGCAACATCTACTTAAAATTTAGGAGGCGGATATGTTTACCGTCGCCCCGGGAATCATTTCTTGGATAACCAACACGCTTGCCATAGGTCACGTGACCATACTACGTGACCAACTTTTTGCAATTTTAACCCCCCCCCCCCCTAAACATACCTAAGCCCACCGCCGCTCATTTGTACCAAGCGTGGTATTTTAAAGACCCCCCCCCCTGAACAGGTCATGTAGTATGGGTACGTTCCTTAAGTAAAGCTTATTTTTCACAAGCCGACTGCATTTTTTAAAATTTACAATAGCTCCACGCATGAGGCCATCACTCAGGGTCTATGTCATCTTTGGCGACGCTGTGTGGAGGGTCTTTTTAATAAAAGGAAGGATAGGAAGTTCTGAGAAAGAAAAATTTATTAGGGGTGGGAAGGAATCTTAGAGGCTCAATGTGTCTAGGAGTGAAAGACGTATGAATCCACCTCCCCCACTCCGGTGCAAGGTGATGGGTCGACAGAGTCCAGCTGGAGAGATCTAGATTATGTCTGACTCAAGCAGCCTCTCCTGATTCGGACCGCCTCACTCCAAGAACCTCACTCCAAGAACCCAAGCACCCCTGTTAATTCACTAAACGTAGCGAACCACTTGGGATGACCTATGGCAGGAATGTTGGTTATCCAATAAATGGTTCCCGGGGCGACGGTAAACATATCCGCCTCCTAAATCTTAAGTAGTTGTTGCACATATAAGAATGTCGTATTTTGCTATTCGTCAGTATTCATTCAGAATTTAAACGTTACTTGAAATGGTTTTAGGCGTGTTTGGTGACTAGATCTGAATAGCGAGGAATTTTTTTTACATATCCTTCTCCTCCCCACTGTCTTCAGCCTCACAACAAATCAAAATTAGGAATGCCATAGTCTCACTGGCTCCAGGCGGTTGGGAGCAGTTGGGACTCTTGTGTTTTGATAAAAGTTCTAAAAAATAAAAATAAAAATATAAAAATCGTATGATTTTTGTAATTTGTAGGTTTAGTCGGATTACTTGAAATGACGTGACTAGATGTGAATAGCCAGATACGTTTACCACATCTCCTTCCCCTCCCCACTACCCTCAGTATCACACCATACCAAAATTGGGGATGTCATTGGCACTCACTGGCTCGAGTCGGTTGAGAGCAGTTGGGACTCTAGTGTAATTTTCAGATAAAAAAGTTATACGTAAGTAGGAATCTTTTACGGTTTTTTTGTTAAACTGACTGCACGTATAAGTATGTCGTATTTTGTATTGCCGCATGCTTCTTCGGAGAGTCGAAATTATCGTTAGTAAAAATATTTTTACAGCGGATTTTCACTCAAGATGCCTTCCGGTATAAGTACATCGACTTTGGTTGTACGGCCGTATATCCTCTTTACATACTTTTTTGAAGAAAAAATCTTCTAAAGGATCAGGCCGGATCAATTGTCACCAGATCAAATGTCCGCCGGATCAACTGTCCGCCGGATCATGTGTCATGTCGCCGGACCAACTGTCACCGGACTAAATATCGCCGGATCAAATGTCGGGTCACCCGGTGAACATATAATAAATAGTTGGGGACGATAATACGTCACACGCATTCGCCTCATGGATATAATTTTTATTTTATTTTATTTATAGGCTTTATAAACAGTCAATATAAATTCATATATAACAATGTTAAGAATATTTGTGTAAATGACCAATAAAATGACGACATTTAAATTTATGACAGTAATAGAAAAAGAAAATTACACAATAATATACTTATATAAATTGTTAAATATTAAAATTTTAATTATCTAATTAACTGACATCTATCTATATGTACATATAAAAATGAAACCCTGTTTCCCTTGGTCACGCCATAACTTCAGAACTTTTAAGAAGGTTTTTACTTAAAGAAAAAATAAGAAATTTTGCTCAGAAAATTGGATAATTTCAAACTTAACGACTATTTTAACTTCGCGCGTTTGACAGCTCGCGCGTTTGATGAATTTGAACTTAGCAGGCAAATGTTTTTTTTTCTATAACAAAAGCATTGTCTATGAATTTTTTTCGATTATAGATATTTTAATTAGGTACTACCAAATTAGATTGATTGTTCTTATAATATGCAAAAATTAATATTTGTAATTTATGAAAAATTAAAATTTGAATAAAAAAATTGTAATAGATGGCACGCGAGCTATTTGAAAACTGAATGTACTGGGACTAAATATATGGAACGCGGGAGGGGGGTTGGCGTTACGATGAACTGGAGAGGGGAGACGGTAGGCGGTGATGGTGGAAGGGGAAAGTCGGAGGGGAAGGGGATGCGGGAGGAGAACGGGGACGCACCGGAAAGGACATGTAGGGAGAAACAATGTACTTCTTTGAATATGGCATTGCAACGCATGCTGGGAACCAGTAAGTAAATAATATATATAATTATGATATGGTGCATCCACTTATTTAAATCTATTTATTTATTTATTTGACGTAATATCTTACATTTTTAAATACAATTCAGCAATGTCGGCCTTACTGGGTAGCTCACCTGTGCTGAGGCCTCCATTTTATAAAACAAAAATTTATACATATTACATTAAAAATAAAATAAAAATAATGTTGCGTAAAAAAAAAATTAATTAAACTAAAAATAAAAATTCATAATTTAGGTAAAACGTATATTTTGAATGATGTGTTTTATATTTATTTTTGTGTGTTACATGTATGTGTTTTATTCTTATTATGTAATGAGATTTCGGATATATTGTCTTTTTTGTTCTTTAATCCAATTTTTAATTTTGAGTATGAATTTATTTTTGTTTTCTTCTATTTTATTTTCACGGGTAAGACTGTTGAATGCTTTTATAGGATGATATTTATAGTGCATTTTTCCAAAGCTTTTTCGAAAATCTTTGATAGCGAGTTTAATAATCTGATTGGTCTATAGTTAGTTATTAAAAGTGTTTTATGAAAAATTTCCCAAGTTTACATTTAAACATAGAATGGATAACAATAATACGTTTGAGGAAGTGATGTTATTAAAATTTAAACTGCAGAAAACGAAAAGGAAGTGTGATGGGCGAAAACCAAATCAATGAAATTTTAAGTTATCTGCTAAACATATTCAATTGGATGTTATTTTTTAATTTTACAGACTTGTATTAATTTCCCTCGAGGTGATCATTTATTATTTTAATTTTCGGTAGTAACTTTGCCAGTTGTCAAAAGTACATACTTTAGTTATTTTGTGAACATAATATTACATTGATGTATTCAACAAAATCACCAATCTTCCGACCACAACCGGTACCAGCAATATTTGGTTCAACTGTTTCGACATTCTTCAAAAAATTGTTATTGCGTGTTGGGTAGAGTTGTACAAGAGCGCGTTGGTATGGATTTTAGAATTTGTGCAATAATCATCTAGACCCTCATTTGTTACAAAAGGTACTCAAATAAAAAAGTCGATGTTCGCACTTGGGGGCATCCTACAGCCCAAGAGTGGGTGGGACAACATACACCAGTACGCGCACATTATTAATATAATATGTTGGGATAATCAGTGACAAAGTTAACAGATAATATTCTCCAGATCCCAAATAACCAGTGTATCTCTTGTTTAATTTTTCCAACATAATTTTAAGTCTTCCTCGGGCGTCCCCGACTTTTTCTACTATTCTCTTCCACGCCGTACATTCTCCTTACACCCCATTCTTCTCCTTACAGTTATGGGTGCAGATTTCATCAATAAGAATTTAAAAAACTGCTTTGAGGGTTAGGAAAAAAGTATGAAGGTAGTTTTCAAAATCTTATATAACAGTGAACTTTCTCTTATTTTGAAAGTCTAATGAAAGTCTCTGAAAGTCGAAAGAATAAAACTGTAAATTGGTATACAAAACCAATCACTACTATTGGTATATAAAACTACTCACTACCGCTTTATATCGCCATTTCATACTCTATTACATAACAGCACTATATTATATGAACACCTAGGATTTTGCATAACTCCTATTTGTACTGGAATAATTTTAATTCTAATTTTAATTTTAACTTTAATTTTAATCTTTATTCTCTCTAGAATGGTAACTACACTTATTACAAGATTATTAATTGATTTATTAGTAATATTACTAATAATTCGGCAAAAGAGAACTCTAATCAACATATTTTATATAACCCAGATATTACTTATTTTTCATACTTATACTACTTTTTACTGTCTTTTGAAAGAGAAAATGCCACACACTAACTACATACGTTATTTATTTCCTGGATTTTATTTCAGATATTATTTCTTACTCAGATATTATTTATTTTTCCTAACTACATCATTTTGTTTACAGTTTTGTCGCTACAAATTTCGTTCTACAAGTATTGATATGATAATAAAATACTGTTTTAAAACTTTACCCAGAAAACAACAATTAATTTTTGAATTCTAATGGTAATAAACGATCTTCAACATGAAATCGATACTTTCATAGTGCCAAATACTGAAATAATTTTTGAAAACATTAACAAAATTATGCAATTTAATTGGGAATCAAATAGGATTAATATTGTTCATCAAAATATTAGAACGATGGGAAACTTGGATGATTTTCCTATATTTTTGGAAGAAATAAAATCTGTGGTAAAGTTCCATGTACTAATTCTCACTGAATGCAGGTTAAATGATTCATACATAGCCAAACAAATTTCAGGCTATAACGAATACCATACAACATCGCATATTAACCAAAATAGCGGAGTAGTAGTATATATCGACAATACATTAAATTCCTTAGTACAAGAAATAAACATAAATCAGTGTAATTGTTTAAAAATCAACATTAATGAGAATTTAGGTATCCTAGCTATCTACCGATCACCATCGTTCAATGACATCCAAGATTTCCTGGAAAATATTATTTGTGAGTTAAAAAAAACTAAGGATTACGCACAATATGTACTGATCGGGGACATGAATATAAATACTATAGGAGAAGCATTGCATAGGCAGTCCGACGACTACTTATGTGCTATGGCTGAAAGTAATTTTATTTCCATTATTAATTCTCCAACTAGGGTACAAGGTAGCTCAAGCTCATGTTTGGATCATATATATACCAGAAATATAACAAATTCAAATGCATTTGTAATACATAATACAATCACTGATCATTACACCACTGCAATCAGTATCCCAAACTCAATACCCAAAAAACATAAAATTAATCACAAACAGATTATCAATTATGAGGCTTTATTAAATGATCTTAAAAATAAAAATTGGGAATATGTTTATAAAGAGACTGAAGTTAACAATGCTCTTAACTATTTTATTAATGAAATCAATACATTCATAACAAAACACACAATAATTAAACGCATTCCATATAGTAAAATACATCTCACCCCATGGATTATCAACGGCATTGTTAAATCTATACACAAAAGAAATCACCTTCATAAAATAGCTAAACGAGACCCATTGAACGATACTAAACAGCAAAACTATTACCGATACCGTAATATTTGCAAAACCGTTATTCGCAAATGTAAAGAGCGTTATTATAAATTCTTACTTGATAAAGATAATTCCAGCAAAAACATGTGGAATGTTGTCAGAGACATAACTAAAAGTAAAAGAAATACCAGTACATCGGTAACTGAATTAAACACCGGAAATTTGATTATAACTGACAATCAATCAATTGCATGTCATACTAATCAATATTTTGCATCTGTTGGGTCAAATCTAGCAAAAAAATTTTTATTAGAAACCCAGAAAACGGAAGACTCTTTAGCATCGACAATTGAAACAAAGGAACAATCTTTTTCATTTGATATTAAACCAACTACTGTAGAAGAGGTCTTAAAAATAATCAACAGCCTTAATACTACACATGCAAAGGGTCCAGATAGTCTAAATACACAAATACTAAAAAAAATAAAAAATCAGATTTCTGCTCCGCTATCATATATTTACAACTTTAGTTTTGCATCAGGAATATTTCCTGATCACTTTAAAAAATCAATAATTGTCCCAATTCACAAAAGTGGACCTAAATCTCTTGTAGAAAACTACAGGCCAATATCTCTTTTAAGCGCGATATCCAAAGTCATTGAAAAGCTTTTCAAAACTAGGTTAAACGAATATGTGGAGGAACATAACATTCTAAGTCCAAACCAATACGGCTTTCGGTCGGGTAAGGGAACGGATGATGCCATCGCATGTCTCACGGAAACTATTGCAGGGAATATGAACCGTGGCAAGAAAACTATTGCCCTTTTCCTGGACCTGGCCAAGGCATTTGACACAATATCTCATAAAATTCTTTTACAGAGACTTAGAAATATAGGAATAAAGGGAAAAGCTTTTCAATGGATAGAAAGTTATATATCTAATAGATTTCAACAAACCAGAATTAACGAGGCTATTAGCACTTCACTAAAATACACTTTTGGGGTACCACAAGGAAGTACACTTGGGCCCCTTCTCTTTATTATATACATAAACGAACTTTGTAACCAACACATTGGTGGCAAAATTATCACGTTCGCTGACGATACAGTTATTTTGTTTGAAGGAGATGATTAGATAGAAACACACCACCTTGCGAACACAGGTATAAACAGAGTAAAACAGTGGCTGGACAGTAATTTGCTTACACTAAACATACAAAAAACAAAATATCTCACATTTAGTGCTACCCTTGCAGGGCAACCCAAAACACCTCATCACCTCACAATACATAATATTAAGTGTAGCCTTAGAAATAATAACCATACTTGTAAATGCGAAACCCTTGAATGTGTTAAATCTATTAAATATTTAGGTATAATAGTGGATAACCACCTTAAATGGAAACAACAAATTGAAAACACAGCTAATAAAGTGCGCAAGCTTATTTATATATTTATAGCATTGCGGGAAATTATAAAAACTCAAGACATTAAAAAAATATACTACGGGCTCTGTAACTCCGTCATAACCTACGGTTGCATTGGATGGGGTGGAACAGGATTAACAATATTATACCCGCTACTGAAGGCACAGAAATCCATTCTACGCGTCATTATGAAGAAACCCTTCAGATACTCGAGCGACGCTCTCTTCAAGGAGTTTAATGTGCTTGATGTTCGACAATGTTACATAAAAAAAATAACAATCTGCGTCCACAAAAATATAAGCAAAACGATAACAGTCGATCATAATCATCAAACCAGAAGTAAGAGCAGAAACGACCTTTCCATTCCTACAAGCAATACTGCGGCTTATCAAAAAGTTTTCTCATACCTGGGACCAAAAATATACAACAAAATCCCCTCTCAATTTAAACTGTGTGAATTATCATCCTTCGGTACTAAAATTACAAAATGGTTATTAGACTTAGGTAGGACAGATTCTGAAAAATTATTAAAAAACGTAGTCTGAGTTGATTTCTTCGATTTTGTATTTTGTATTTTCCTAAAAAATATATTTTTTTAATTTTTCTTTCTTAATTATATTATATTTTTATTTTATATTTTACATGTATCTATCTGGATTTTATTGTTTATTACTGCTAATTTGTATTTTCCTAAAAAAACACTTTTGTTTTTATTTTTATTTCTCTTTCTTACATTTATATGTTATATTTTTATTTTATTTTATATTTTACATGTACCTACCTGGATTTTATTGTTTATTACTGATGTATACCTAGAATAACACAACTTATATCTGATATTGTACCTAATATCTAAGTAACTCCCCCAATATGTACCATTATTGTTAATTATTATTGAATCCATTAATGTGAAATTATGTACACGCAACCTGCCAATTTGACTGTCCTAAAACGGGAAACCTTCCTAGTTGGACAGTCAAAGCTTCCTTTTATATTGTTATATCTTGTATGTAATAAATGTAATAATAAAAAAAAAAAAAAAAATCCACGCCGATCACAGACAATCAACTTTTGAAGTGAAAAATTCTTTAGCACCGTTGTGATTTGAAACTCGATGAAACGAAAAAGCGACACCAAAAAAAGACGAACACATCCATCTACAGGATTTAGCCTGGGAGAGAATGAGAATAATCGGGTCCTCTTTGTGCGTTGCTTCGTATCCTCCCTACTCTCGTCTTTAGTTTTGTACCGCGTGTGAATTGCACACTCTGATATTTTTTATGTTGTGATTTTATGATAATGTGAAACTTATATTTTTGATATCAAAAAACCCATGATACCATAATATCCCAAATTTTACCTTTTACCTCCCACTTCTGTATTGTAAGTTCCTCCCGTCCTTAAAGTTTTGTAGTTTAGTTGACTCTTCGGGGTTGCCCTAGCAAGAAATAAAGAAATAAATATATTAAAATTAAAATTAAGAGATAACTTTGTATTAACCACTTAATTATTTACGAAAATAAATATATGTTATGAAAGAAAGTCCAAAAAACGTGCGGAAAGCAAAAACTCAGAAATGAGTCTCGGTACGATCAAAAGAGTTATACGGTGTGGTAGATCTCTATCCCCCCTAGGGAATAAGGGTACTTGTTTTTACCCAAGGGGCTTGCCTTTGAAGCTATAAGGGCTGAAAGTTCTAAGAAGACTCTAGAAATTTCAAGAAGACTGGAAACTTCTAAAAGATTCGATAAAACCTGGAAAGTTATGTAAGGAGTGGAGGAGTATGTCAGCGAATCTGGAAGGTTCCGGAAAGTTCTATAAGGTTCGATAAAGCTGTACAAAGTTCTAGAAGGAGTGGCGGAGTATGTCGGTGAGTCTAGAAGATTTCGAAAAGTTCTAGAATTCTAGAAGGTTCAATAAAGCTGTATAAAATTCTGGAAGGAGTGACGTAATATGTCGGTGAGTTTAGAAGGTTCCGAAAACTTCTAGAAGGTTCGATAAAACTATAGAAAATTCTGGAAGGAGTGGCGGAGTATGACGGTGAGTCTAGAAGGTTCCGGGAAGTTTCTAAGGTTCAATAAAGCTGCAAAAAGTTCTGGAAGGAGTGGCGGAATATGTCAATGAGTCTAGAATGTTCCGAAAAGTTCAAGAAGGTTCAAAGTTCTGGAAGGAGTGGCGGAGTATTCCGGTGAGTCTAGAAGGATCCGGAAAGTTCTATAAGGTTTGATAAAGCTATAGAAAGTTCTGGAAGGAGCGATGGAGTATGTCAGTGAGTCTAGAAGGTTCTGGAAAGTTCTAGAAGTTTGAGTGATCTTAATCTTCTAAAAAAAGTGCATGCCACTAAAACTCTTATTGTGTGGTAGCCCTCTTTCCCCCTATGACGACAGTTCCCGTTTTTACCTGGAAGGCTTGCATTTAACAGTTCAAAACATTTCAGAGTATTTTTGAGCATTCCACCACATACCAGAACAGCCCAGAACATTCTGGAATGTTGTGGAATTTTCGGGAACAGGATGGAACGTTCAGGAACATACCGGAACTTCGCAGATCATTGTGGAACATTCCAGAACACTTCTGAATGTTGTGGAATGATCTGGAACATTATTCTGGAATATTTGAGGTATTTTTTTTTCATTTGGAACTACCCATATCGGGTATATAAAGCAAGATCTGTCGTGGATTCAAACGACAATTCAATCTCACATCAACTCCCTGAGCGAAGCCGGACACCCCAGTCAGAGTATTTGGGAGCTTTCCACAACGTTCCAGAACATCCCTGAACATTCTGGAAAATTATGGAAGGTTCGGGAGTAGGGAATCGGGAACATCAATGTGAAACATTCCAGATCACTCTCGAATGTTGTCCTGAGCGAAGCCGGGTAACCCAGCTAGTATAATATAAAGAAACCAGATACTTTTGAAACCCCTGCTGAAGTGCCAAATTCACATTTTGTGAAATGCTGGGTCGGTCCAACTTATTACACGTGCACACGTTACTCATTATGATATACATACACTTTTGTTATTACACATTCGCATAATATACATGTACGTACTCTCACCGGCAGACTAATCATTATCTGGTCGAAATGGACCTCTGCGGTGTAATTGAATGATAGCCAGTACACAATCACCTTTGACAGATTCCAGGCGCGTTACACCAGATTATCTGTTGAATTTATGAATAAATCAAATCGTAGAATGGCATCAAAACACAGGTCTGGTGTGTCTAGGTGAACGGTAAAATAAATCTAAAAACTGTTTTAAATCTTAATCATAGACTGCATTATTTTTAAATGAAAATACTGAAACCAATATGTGCGGGGGATATCGTACTAACAAAAAAATGTATACTTTATCAATAAATCTGAGAAAAGACATTATCAATTTGGGTGAGTAACTATTGCTTAGATAAGGAACTATATAGCTTGGACATTCTTCTAATTTTTAACTTAATTGCCACATATATTAAGGCAGTTGTCGTTTTGTACCACCAGCTTCTGTATCCATCTTCGTAGAAATCTGCTGCCTAATTTGCTAACCACTGCAGCACTGTCGTCGATGTCGTTGTGCTGACCGTTGGTACAGGAACAAGTGTTATTCAGGGCTGTACGGTATCAGTGGGGATCAAGTTGTGTCAACCATATAACATGTTTGTCATGGATTGGGTGTACCACAGGGGTCTTTTCTCGGACCAACACTTTTTATAATATACATAAATGGTAAAAGTATTAACATATTCTAAAGTATGATTATTTCCAGACGACGCGTTGATGTAAATTACACAAGAAAGAATATTAATTAACTCATAATGCCTCAATGAAATGAAAACATAAATATTATATCAATATTGCTGACGAAAAATAAACTAAAATTGTAAGTAAATATAATCAAATTTTGGAATATTGAAAAACACAACACAGAAATATGACGGTGAAGCTTTGAAAAAAGTTTTTAAAACTAAATATTTGGGACTATAAACTGGACTACAAACTGATTTTTCTTCAAAATTCAAATTTCAGATGTTTCTAACTGAATCCACCGGAAATTAACTATTTTATAAAAAATAAAATTAAAACTTATCGCTAATTTTATAGTTGAAAAATGTTTTATAAATCTTTCAAACCCTTTTAATTATTTTAATAAGATGGTACAGTTTTTTTAAATTTAGAAAATAAAGGTATTAGAATTAAGAATTCGCCGGAATTAATAAATATGTAATCCTCGAATAAGCCCCTGTTAGTCTCATGGCGCTTTTGACGGACGAATGTTGCCTATTTCGTCTGTCATCGTGCACGTTTTTACAGCAGTCCTTAAATGTTCTAACCCATTTTCTAACCACTCCTTCTCAAATAGCATTTTCTCAATACGCCTCACTAATTTGCCGATAAATTTCGGCCGGCATCAAATATCTTGCTATGTCCACTCGCTGATGGTAAGTATAGATTCCAAGGTTGATTTTTTTTTTTAATTTTGTTATTTTCTGATCCATTAAAACGATGTAATTTTCATAGATGTCATACCTAAAAACTATAATGTGAGTAGTTAAGGTATACACGTTCAAATACAGCACTTAAAAAGCAACACCATCATAACTTTCAGGCCCGCCTGCGAAGGGTTTTGTCTTGTCTAACTTTAGCGTGGGTATTTAAGCTACTTTATTGTCTCGGAATTAGAGTTGACACAGTCCAGTCATTTCACTATACACATAACGCTGAGTACCTACTCTTTACTAAGAAAATATCTTTTTAATTACATATGTCTACCGAAAAGCCTTTTCTCTTAAGATGAATACAATAATGTAACAATATTGCCTGTATATTGTAAAATTGTTTTGCAAGAAACCGTAGGCTTCATTTTGAGCATAAAGGTCACGCTACTAATTTGAACGGGTATTTTAAAATTATTTATTTATGTTTCATTATGAAAATAACCCATTTACCGTTTAGACAACCAAGACCAATTTTTAAAAATTAAGAAATTCAGTCGGTTGTTGTTGTTTTTGATTTCCAAGACAATAGTTAGTTTTTTTTTTATATTTTGAAGTTACTTTATTGTCAAAATATGTGGAAATTTACCGTTGTACCGAATGCATATTAAATTCAATTGACAAACAGATTTTTTTTTCATATTACTGGCTAATTAAAATACTCGTAGTGTGAAGTGCCAAAAAATGTTCACACTATTAACTAAGTAGTTGCGTACTGTTAACGTAGGGTTAAACATAAATACGAGTACTAGGTACTTGTATTTGTGTTCAACTGCAGCATTTAGTGTTATTGAGTATGATTCGTAGCACAGAATTATTTTTTTTAAATGCATTGCCTTTAATGCTGCTATCATTTGCAAAATAAATCCAACCATCTAAAGAAATCTGCTTTCCTCGTGACGTTGCTCTTCAAAAACTAGAATAAAGAATGGGTTTGGCGAAGTCATTAATGCCAAAAAATTGAAGAATTGAAATTGAAAATGAAGAATTTTATGTGACAGAGGTGGTTTAACAAAGATTATTATTTTCACTTAATTATACATATATTATATACTTTAATTGCAAACTCGTAAAAAACACAGCAGTTAATAATTTCGTTCTTTCAGTTGTTTAATTATTATTATATTAACATTTTTTTATATTAACAACTGCAACTCCGGATAATTGTATTATCATAATCTCAATTTTTTTTCACCGTATAAAAAATCAAACACAAACATGAAACTAAAAAAAAACGAGTGTGCTTTCGACCATACGACTGAAGTAAAACTTCACTAACTTATATCTCCCTCTCAACTTCCGTTCGCCTCGCCCGACACACTTTTCGTAACGCTCTGGTCACGCATTCACCAGCTTACTCCATATGTCAAGTGTGCGTAAAGAAGTGTTAATTCAATAAAAACATTCGTCGCCTTTATACTGTATGGCCTGTAACTAATGACGTTGTATATAATATATTGACGCGTGGTAGAAATCTCAAAGTGGTATGCCAAATACAAGGCAATTGCATTGTCTTCGATTTCTTAGTTTTAGTACCAGTAAGTGAATTACCTGTAAAAACCAAGGAATAACATTTCATTCGTAAATAAAGACAAATTTTATTTATTATTATTAAAATATACAATTATTTCGAATATTGTAACTTTTGAATTAAGAATTTACTGAAAACATAAGTGTTTTTTTTTACATGCCACATTCTATTTTGTGAGACAATGGCGAGTCTAGATGTAATGAATAACGTCTTTGCCTATAACACTTCTTTTTCGACAAGATGAAAAACTATCTACGAAAAAAATATCTTGGCTTCCCACTTTCCTTTTAAAGCCTTTCTTCTTAAAATATAATTATTTAAAAAAAATGTACAATCCCTCGAGCTTTTATCGTGTGGAAAATGTCTCCGAAGAATGCAAATGTTTTATACCAAAACATGTCGAGGCCATCAAACGAACTGTCGAAACTCTGGAGTATTATAATTGGCTGTTTCAATAAAATAACAAATAATTGGAAATATACCAGGTAGGATGAATAAATTATCCTTTCGAGCAATTATGTTACCAAATGATAATTGTGAACACCATATTGACAATTTTTAATATGAACTGTGGGATTATCCAGTTGTTCGAATAAATATTTATTCTGTTCAACGTGAATTACAGCGCCACCACTTTCTGGTATTTAATTTCAGCTGTTTTTGTTATATTAATTCATTAATAAATCGTGTAAAAACATCAGTGCGATAGTGAACAATTTTATTTAAATGGTTTAAATCACAATTCATCCACAAATTGATTAATATTCCACTGAAATGGCTGTTTTGATGACTCGGTGGGTATTTTCTCTAGCGCATTTTATCTTATTATTTTATTTCTCTCATGTCGTTTTACCTGGCATCTCTACAAATAATATGATATTACTTGGCATCTCTATAAATAAGATTAATTTTTGAAGTAACGAATTTGAAAATTAAATTAGTGTTATCTTCTTCTTCAATGATATATTACATTGATTGAAGTTATAAAAAGAGAGTTGTTCTAATTAAAATGTAATAATGTTAAAACAAACTAAAATTAACCACGAAGCAATGGCTACATTCAAGGGCATAATTATTATAAATTTATCGGCCATAATTTTAGAATTTCGTAAATGATTCCGAAGGTGGCAAGTAAAGTCTTCATGTACGTCGTAATATAATTACATTGCTAATGAACTCTAAATAATTATATAGTGTTATAAAATCTTTGATGCTACATAATTAAGCGCCAGCAAATTTGTTTTCAGCAGCCTGCGAGTTGTTTGAGCTGAACTGTTTTCTCGAATTAGAAGCGTCTTAATATTTTAAAAAAATACCCTTCAAATACACCTTGGCGTCTCAATGTGTCAGTCGACAGTACCCGAATGCTTGTCGGCTGTTCTGACAGCCTTTTGAGTCATTGTAAATTAACTAAATTAGGCCGTGTTTGCAGCGGTGATAATAAATAATGAAACGCTTTGACGTGCGCCCGAGCCTCTTGTTTTGGTTTCGCCCGGGAAGGGGGCGAAGGCAATCAGGCTGGATTCTAATTTCTAAAAGGTTGGATATTATTATGACTTTTCGGTTGTCCATTTTTCGAGATAGTTTTCCAAAACATAATAAATTGTATTTTGTGAAAATAATGATTATAGTGTAGAAATATCCCCCTGATAAGAAATTTAAAGATTTTTTGTTGCTTTACGTAATTTTTTTGAAGTGAAAACTTCTTTCGCGCCGTTGTGATTCGAAAATCGATGAAACGAAAAATAGCGACACCTAAAAGAGACAAACACATACATCTATGGAATTTAGCCTGTGAGGGAATAATATAGTATATTCGGTCTCCTCTTTGTGCATCGTAGTACTTCATAACCTATTGGTCTCCTCTTTGTGCGGTTCGTAGTAGCCTCTCCACTCTTGTCCACTTAAGTTTAATGAAAGTTCACTTCTACCGCATGTGAATTGCATACTGTTATTTAGATTAACTGTCATGAGGCCTGATGAAAATAATTTTCCTCAGGGCCTATGTCCTCTTTGGGGATACTGCGTGGTGGAAATTATTACATTTTTACTTTCTAGTAGATTTATGAGAGAATTTAAAAAAGCATATTAAAGTTTATTCATAAAGTAGGTACCTGTTTCATTGCGAAAACAGATAATTAGAAAAAAACGTTTCTGCTTTGCGTTAGTTTGTGCATTTTACAATCATCTTCCGGTGAATTTTGTGGCCAACTGAATAAATTTGGGAGGCGGGAATGGGTTCCGCCGCCCCGGGAACCTTTATTGGATAACCAACACCTCTGCCATAGGTCACCCCAAGTGGTTCACTACGTTTGGTGATTTAGCAGGGGTGCCCGGGTTCATGGGGTGAGGTTTGTCTAGGTCTTGAAGGCGGATGACCGGGACATACTGAACCCTAGATTCCTACCCACCCCTTAAACCCTTTTCCTTCCCAGAACTCTCTTCTCCTTCCCTTTTCCTAAAAAAAAAACCCTCCACACAGCATCCTCAAAGATGACATAGGCCCTGAGGGAAATTATTTTCCTCAGGGCCCCCTGTGTGGAGATCATGTAAAAAAAAATGCAACACTGGATATTTGAAAAGGGAAAATCAAATACCTACTTACTCTAGGACATCTATTTTCCAATTTCTTCCGTAGAACGAATTTCGAAAGCGACTATAGTACGGCCCGCCAGCCGTTTTAAATCGCACAAAAATACAATTTACATGTATTATACATATAAACATTCCTCTTCAATCACTCTATCTATTGGTGAAAACCGTATGAAAATCCGTTGCGTAGTTTAAAAGATTAACGCGCACATACATTTTGAGCGACTTCATTTTATACTATGTAGTGATAGCTTTTGTATTACAGTCCGAGCTGAAAGAAATTGAGATTGCAGCCAGAAAAAATATTTGAATTTTGTGAAGCCGAAGAACTGTTTATGACAAAGAATTTTCCACATATAACATTTCTCAAATTGAAAACTAATCATAAGGCGTTGCACCCACATCCCGCCATCTTGGCTGATGCGAACATCAACACAAATGTGTACACTTATACGATTATAATCTTGCAAATATGTGAAATATGTACGGGGAAGGTAAGGGGACGGTTAAATTAACACCCTGATTAAGGTCCCGTCACCAGCAGAGTCATCATAACTCTAGAGCTCCGCTCAGCTGAAAGCTATGTTTTTTAAAAACCTAGCTTTCAGCTTAGAAAGACATCAGTCTTCCGAAGTATAATTATAAATAATGATATGTCAATAAACAGTCATCGTGATTCAAAGAACCAAAGTCTTTTAATAAGCACCCTGTAGCACTGGAGAATAGTGGTCCCACTACTTACAATTAACGAATGTCTCTAGAGAGAACAAAGGAGATATTACAATTACTTTGATGCATTGTTTCCAATTTAATTTCGATAATATTGTTGAACCGCTTTTCTTGCATTTCCTTTTCCTTCCTTTGCATTTTCATCCCGCTATCCACCCCCCTCATTAACAAACAAAACAATAACAAATAAAGTGTTACGAGAGAAAGTTACGTATCAACACTATTCTCTTTTTTGATTTTGTACAACCACACCATATATTGTCTATATATAATCACCGTATTATCAGAACTATTTATAGCAATATGTTCAAGACTTCAAGAGTCCTTTTAGTTCCATGTGAATTGTAACTTTACCGTTGTACGCATGTCAGCGGCTCCGGCGGTGTTCTCCGCCAATAATCCACCTGTGACGGCGCGACAAAGTGGAACAATAAAAAGGAACGGCGGCTGTGCTCCACAATTATTTATTCACATCCTATTTGAAGCCGGCACGACGTTCTTACAAACCGTCCGACACGTTTTAATGCCGACAAAGTAACTTTTATACCTGAGAATGGATACTCATAGTTTTATGTTTTGCCTATCTTCTATGTCAGTGTTTGTTTTGTAGGTGTGGCAGTAAAATATGTTCCTTTTAATCTTCAGCATGTTTTCCTTAAACTTTTCATTCAGCGGTAAAAAAACTTATGACTGATGAAACATGAATCCACAAGCTAAAGATATTCAATGCACATCAAAAATATATGCAATAAAACCAGCCATATTAAAAAATATGCATTCTTTGTTTTTATTTTATTTTAAACAGGAAACGTTTTAATGTACGCATTAATGCACACCGATAGCAGTTCTAAGTTTCACGTAAATTTTTTCGACCTACATAGTTTAAAACACCCGCCTTCAGTCCGCTCAAATCCCACAAATGGCCAAAAATATTAGGTGCGAAGAGACTTTTATCAACGTAGAATCACTGTTAGTGAATCACGTAGTTCTATTCGATAGTGTATGTTTTGAAGTGAAACTTCTATGACCCCGTTGTGATTTGGAAATCGGATGAAACGGAAATGACGCATAACAGCACCTGCGAAGCATCCAACTCCTATCAAGGCTCCTATTGGTTTTTTTTAATTTTATTTTTTATTTTTTTTTATTATTGTATAAAAGTTACATAAAATGGGAATTCATACCCGCTAAGCTACTGCAAGTAGCTTGTCAGCAGGAGAGATATAAAACGAAAATAACGCTAGGTCTGCGCTCATTGGCCGCTTTGATTAGGACCTCACTTTTCATGGCTCCTTGGTTCTTCATTGGTTGAGATTGAGTAGGTAAAGTTTCGCTTCTACACCTTGTTAACTGCACTCGAATTATTTTATTATGTTATTATCATTTATTTGGTTATGCTCATTTTTTTTATTATATCATGATCTATACAGTATACCACTGTAATCAAGTATCTCTTTAAAATGGTTTACCTCTACAATGCAACTCATTTTTACTACAGTAAAAAAAAAAATAAAAATTTACCATCTGATCAATTCTTACATTGTTTCTACTGAACCGAAAACCAAACAAGATGTTTACACAAAACGCGCGATGTTTACACAAAACCATGAGAGTACTAATCATTCTCTCTCGTTCAAACTTATCTTCATCCTAACGTGTCTGTTAAATCAAATAACTTTCGGGATAAGGTGGCTAGTCATAAAAATACTTTGTCCCCGTAACGTTTCCAGCGTGCTCAAGAATCCCCAGTAATACTACGATGTACGGGATTTGTTTTCCGTGTGAATTTTTACTGCTGAGCATTCTCGCTTGCCGTAATAATTCACGTTCACGTTTGTCATAACAGCGACTATAATCACCTTTCTTGTTTTCGACGTGGATATTTTTTCGAAATCCTAACGTAATCTTTTCAACGTACAGCCGTTAAACGTAGAGAGAGCCGAGTGAACGCTGACAAAAAGCTTTTTTTTTGACGGGCTGAACACTTTTCGGCATTCACAAAACAGAGTTTTCGTAACCTGATTATTAAAACGAAAGTCTTGAATAATTATAAAATTTTACTAACAGATCTACCCTTATTTTAAAACGTACTGTGTATAGTTCATTCTACGATGCTTCGAGTTAATCCTAAAATAGGAAATGCCCGTTGCCAGAAAAAGAAAAAAGTATACCTTCGTTTTTTTGTTATTGCAGTATGACTCTCTATGGTGCTCTACCAGTCTGCCATTTCACAAATGGGAGTAAAAAATGGAATCAGAGAACAGCTAACCATATTTATGTGTTTGTTTATTTCAAATGAGTGTAACAATATTTCGGAAATATAAGTACAGATAGGTACAATGCTTTAATAAAGGGTTGATATTTATAAACTAAAAAAGCTGGAATAGAGACTTAATTACTTGATGTTAGTTTAGAAAGAGTTTTATTTAAGAGATGGAATCAAGGATAGAAGGAGTAAAATCCGCCTGCATGCAGTTATTCCTATAAATCTATCTTGAAAAACCTTTCGTTTTAACACGCCATTAAAGTACATACGTATTAACACAGCGGCGTTCTTTTACCCGTAATCCCTTATAATTTCCCACGCTGAAGAATGTACCTACGCACCCCCGAAGCACAGGATAGAGAATGTACATAAATTATTTGGAAATAAATTTAATTAACAAAGGGTTGCTTTATGTTTTAATTTTGGCGCAACTCAAATGTTCGCGCTGGGTCTTGGGAGGGAGGTTGTATATTTAAAATAATTCAGGCAGAATTAACCATTGTCTCCGGGTCATCATCACTTCATCAAGTGGCTACTAGCCTACAAGTGCCCGTTCCGCACTTGCAAAGGAAATTTCAAGTGCCCGGGTAAACCTAAAACAAAAATAAATGCTACTTAAATTATACTCCTAAAATAATGTTCCAGCCTGCGCTTAATTATTAACTGACGTACCTTAATAATTAAGATTTCCTTAATCTTAACACGAAGAGGTTAATCTCAAACAACCATGACCTCCTTTTAATTGCTCGTTTTATTTTGAATAATTGAGTATTATTCTGTGGAATTAAGCCAGCCAACAAAACACTGAAATGGGGATAATAATTATACGAGCACTTACGTATTAAGTGTTAATGATCTCAAATTTATTATAGGCAACATTCTGATGATCGATGATCGTGGTTATAGTCAGTCATGACAAACCATCCTTTTACAGTATTTGAACAATTCATCAATTTCTAAATAAATTTTCTAGCTTTGTGAAAGTTCTATTCTAGTTCTGTTATTATGTCATTATGGGCCTGAGCTGTTTATAGAACCGAAATAATAATAAAACGTTCCCTGAAATTTAAAACTAAAGGTGGAATTTGATGAATTGTTCAAATTCCGATTTGTTATTTTAACTTTATATGTAAAGGTAACCCAGAAAACTTGTATCAGAAGCGATAAAAACTCTTCCATCTTTTGGCGTAATGAAAACTATAATTCTTCCCTGCTTTTCTTTGTAGGCTTTTTGGCTATATTTAGCGATGTAATCTTTATCACGATCAACAAATTTGAACAATTCATCAAATTTTGAAGTAAGTTGTTTGATTTTATTGCAGTTCTGTAAAGCAACTGGGCATAATGATATAATGACAAAGCTTGAATGGAACTTTCACAGAACTTGAAAATTAACTTTGAAATTTGATTAATTGTTCAAATTCCGTAAAACAACTGGACCTTAGAAAAAATTCTGAAACTTTGTTTATCTCATTATTTATTACTTATTAAACATTTCAACTAGTTGGAATTAAAAAAATCAATTACTCGAATTATTATTCATTAAATTTTTTTATTTATTATTAAATGATGATCTACTGAGAGACAAAATACAATGTTTTTTGTTGTTATCCAAATTCTTATATTAAAATATAAAGTTATTTATTTATGACCAAATCGTTTGGAAAGCCAGGTAGACTACTGATTATCTTTAGTCAGTGATTGTAAAAATAATATTTTGTGTTATTTTGTTTAAGAATCACATTATGCAGTTTATAATTGACAAATTGAATTACAAAGCTAAATAAAAAATCAACTTTTCTTTGTGCTGAGATGTATCATCCCACAAAACGTTTTGATATAAAAGTTGGCAACCTCTGACCACTATTAACCAAGGAAAAACTGTTATTGAGGTTTCCAAGACGATTAATAGAGTGTAATTTGCGCAAATCTGAGAAATTTGCTGATTATAATAATATTCGCCTTCCGATATGGAAGGCGGTCATTCTCCCATCCCTCCAGAGAGGGGTTCGAGGTAGAGGGTTGGCAATTGCTTGCTGAAGAGATTGGGGAACTGATGGGCATTCGCTGAATGCTGCCGACCGCTGGACTAGCTGCAAATTGTTGCCTCGACGCTTTATCAGGCTGAATCTGCATGTTTACTGATATTTATCGGTTGTTTTCATATATAAACAGGGTATGAGCCTGTGGATATTCTCAGATTTCAATTATAAGTAGAAATACTATCTAGATTCGCCACTATGAGGTGCGTTCTAGTGAAAAACGACAACTCAAAATCCATATGTTGCATAATAAAATAAAATGGGTTGAACAGTTGTTGGTGACCTCCTGCTCTCCTTCATACAACATTGTTAAACCAATGATAAAGCCACTGCCTTGGGACTGTTGGGAGCAGCAGGGGACTCTTAAAGATATTATGATAAAAATGGTAGGTTTGTACCTAATCTACATACCTACCATTAAATTTACAATTTATTGAAACTAAAATGAACGTTAAATTTAATAAACGTTAAAAAACGTTACAATTTATTGAAATCAAGATGATTGCATTCTTGAATCTAATCCATACACAATAAACTACTGCAAAATCAACCTAAACATTGCGAATACAAATTTCAACTGTACTTCTCAAGTTCATCAGAATATTATTTATGTGATACTACATAAGAGTCTCAATGGCCTAGAACCGTAGACCAGTAGGACCATGGTAACCCCGAATTTAATAGATTTTGAGGAACAGATTAAAAGAGAGGGAAGGATGAACCAACCAAGTTTTTGAAACACCTGGATTTATAGATTTACTTATAAAATCAGCAAAAGTAGTTTTAGGACAAATACTAAATGGTGGCCCCCCACCAGAGATATGCCGAGAGTAAATTTAGTTTTTTTTTCTGTTATATAAATATAATTCTATCCGGCATATAAATATAATTCCATCGATTTACTTATGCAGTTAGCTGGTAATTATATATAGCAATGAAAGTATCTACAAAAAATAGGTACTGCTCACAAAAATCAATTTTTAACATTTTTTTTTCTCGGTCTTATTAATAAACGTTTTTGTAATTTTAAACAATTGAAACATGACCGACTATGTAAAAACCTTGCTAAAAACGTTACTAGGTATATAGACTAAACTGATGTTTAAACCATAGATATTTGGAAATGCTACATACTACCTATACAGCATAAGAGGTTTTCGAAGTGAAACTTCTATAGACTTGTTGTGATTTGGAATTCGGATGAAACGGAAATGACGCATAACAGCATATCCAAAGCATCGAACTCCTATCAAGGCTCCTTTTGGTTGAGATATAAAATGGAAATGATCTAGATCTACGCTCATTGGCCGCTTTGATTATGACCCCACTTTTCAAGGTTATTTGGTTCTTTATTGGTTTAAATTAGATTGATTGATGAGATTGTTTTGATAAAGTTTTGCTTCTAACATATATAAACTGCACTCGATATATTTTTTTACATTGGCTCCACAAAGGACGTCATAAGGTAAATAATTTACCTCCAACCATTTCCCTCCAATAAATGGCGACGGTACCCATTCCAAATGGCTTCTTTAGCAATGGCGTTAACTCTCCAATTATTTTTTGGGATCGATGTATTTTCGCGCTTGCAGTTAAAAGTTACGTAAACTGAAAGCCTTTTGTCTAAATAGATTTCCAAAATGGCTTAAATTTACACGCGCTAAAATGCATTTATTAGTGTAATTTCATAACAGTCTTTATAAGGTGTTAGGAAATAATGTTTAACGGTTGGGTAGCGTTATTTTTTATTAGTAAGCCTGATCTTTACCTAAGCACAAATTTTGTTGTGCTTTTTGTTACCTGATGGAAATTGTTTGATAAAATAGTATAATTCCTACAAGAATTAAAGGTCGAACTGGGAGCGGAAATGAAAGCTCAGTGAAAAGTTTAATTGGTTGCAAACAATTTAACACCTTCCTACCGAGAGAGGTAAGTTTGCAGCCGATAATAGACCCGCCAAGCGTCCGATGCACATAAGGCGATAAAACCTCTCCGGCCGGGCAATATCCATACGCAAAGGTAAGCACGGGGCTTATCTCTGTTTTGCCAAGCCTAATGGCCCGCCACACCGCACCGCACCGCACCTCATCGGCGCACACAAGGACGGCCAAAGTAAATTACGGCACCAAAATAGCTCAAAGTATTGTTTTTACACTAATCAAAAATACATTTAAAATGTTCTTAGTGAAAATGAATGTATACGTGAAACCTTCAGAAAACTAAAGCAGACAAGAGGAGGCTACGAAGCACCGCACAAAGAGGAGGCAGATTTTACTATCTCACCCTGTCTCAGGCTAAATTCCAAAGATATTCAATTCAATATCTTTGCTAAATTCTATAGATCAGGGGCGGGGAGCCTTTTTAGCGTCAGGGGCCATTTGGATTTCCGCAGGCCGCACATTGATTTTCAAGCACCAGGGGGGGAGTAAAACTTCTTTAGAGCCGTTAGTGACTTTAAATTCGGGTGAAACGAAAATGCGTCGTATCTCAGTTCTACACAAATACTCGGTTCTAATATAATGCGGTATATTCACGTGTGAATTGCACTTGACAAGACTCAACGGCCAGAGAGCTAGACAGACATCAAGCGAACGGGAATCCTATGAAATCCAAAAAAAAAACATTTTTATTTTGTAAAATCAATTAAAAACAATAAGCAAATGAAAAGAAAACGACATCTGGCGACTTTCTAGTTTCACTTTTACAGCGCGTGAATTTCACACTCTGATATTTTTGTTATGATCTCATTTTATACCGTTTTTTTATATCACTTGTAACGAATATTCTCCCAATAAAAAACATGTACACAAATTCTGCAACCAGAAATTTATAAGTGCATTTGGAAATCAAGAATAGTATCCTTTGACTTGCATCGGTAGAGAATTTCGCATATCGAATTTTTACATTGTGATTAGAACTGGAGGCAGGTTTTAACAAGGCTGATTCTGCGGAAGAGTCCACAAGCTTAAATAATAGTTACACAAGGAACAGTAAATTTTCACAATTTTGCGGCATATGGTGCGCAACACAAATGTACTTGGTACATGAGAATGGCTTCCTTTGATGAATCTACAACTTATTTCTTAATTTATCGGTATATTCTGAACACAAACCAGTTTTAAATTCAGATCCGCATGCGATTCCACATCTTCAGTTATTATTACCCTAGTAATTTACGTATGGTTTTCATACCATTTACGAATTTTGTAGCATATGGTTTAAAACAAAAATTTTAACTCAACTTGAAACATTAGAACGGTTTTCTTCGAAATGCGTCAGTAGATTAATCCGCTACTGTAATTTTGACATTTCATTCGGAACATGAAACTGATTTTAACATGAGATTGAATGTGCATGCGAATCCCCAGCTTTAATTGATACTATGCCCAGAACAGGAAAACGGTTTTACTCCGATTTCACACAAGAGTAATTTTAACTTAGGAATGGATCTGCGTAGGGGTCTACCAGTCCACCAGCTTAAATTATATTGTACACATAACACTTGAATGGTTTTCCTGCATTTTACAGCAAATTTATTGGCGCAATAATTTTTTAATATATATTTAACATTTTAGAATATTTTTTTATTGATTTTTTTTTAAATTTAACTATTTTTATGGCAGAGGTGTGGACATATAGAGAAAGTACATCATATTTATTCTTTCTTGAATAGAATTGACATCAGTAATGAGATATTTTTTTTATATTAATTTTCCTATTGTATAATAATAAGCAATTAAAATAAAACTAAAAAAAGGACGTATGTATTTGGATTCACCCAATTCCTATATGCATATGTAAGCACATACCTATCAGCTGTGTTATAACTTTCTCTGGGTTTAGTAAAAACAACTTTAAAATGTTGAAGCAATTTAAAAAGCTGAAACACGTTGAAAGAAAACCGTTCTCGCTTTCTGAGTGTAATTTTTTTGTGGTGCATTCTGAGTGTAATTTTTTTTCGGCTAACCGCACCAAAAATGCTCGCGGGCCGCATCGAAAAGCTTCGCGGGCTGCAGGTTCTCCACACCTGCTATAGATGTGTGTGTTTGTCTCTTTTTAGTATCGCTCTTTTTCGTTTCATCTAGTTTCAAATCACAACGGTGCCAAAGAAGTTTTCACTTCATAAAAATATTGAAATATTTACTACTCTTTTTTGCAAGTTCGAAAAAATATCTCATAACTGATATAAAAAACGTTAAATATATGTCCCCTTTAAGGAAGTGGGGATTAGAAGAAAAGAACTACTTGTTTATAAAACAAAAAAATTACCACTTTTATAAGTTATCGTCATTTTACAATTTTATCATAATTAAGTGTTTTATGTAACTAAATCAATAATTCAAAATACAGAAATATATATATTTTATAATTAGAATTCTACGGCCACCTTATCCCGACAAACACTGATAAAGTATTTTTGAAATATTTTCTTCAAGAGTCTCCTTATAAGCATTTCTGATCGGAAAAATTGAATAAAAATGTTTTTGGCGTCATAAATTGATAGTTTGGGCTTGGGTGCGGCGAGTCTCCTTTTTACCGGGCACATACACAGTACACAGGGACCGACCACCCCTTATATGTAGGACACAATAGCACGATAAATTATTATGTAACTTATAGCGTAACTATTACAATGCTACAGTTTTTTTTGTCCTTAGAATGACAACAAGGTCAGTAGGATAGTTTGCTTCTGGATGCATTACCCTTTGTATGCAATACAAAAGAAATATTAATAAAATTGTTTTATTATGTTATATTGTTTTATTGTTTTATTATGAATAGAAATATAGAAACTTTATAATGTGCAAAAATCATGTTTTATTCCATGATAAACTGTCATTATTAAACATTACAGGAAAAAAACAACCAAAACTATTTTTTTTTTATTATAACTAAAGAACAAGTTTTTAAGACAAGGCTAACCACTAACTACCTTTTTTCATTTTTGAAGTGAAACTTCTATAGCCCCGATTTAAAGGCGCCTATTGGTTGAGATATATATTGGAAATTACGCTGGTCTGCGCTCATTATTCGCTTTGATTATGACCTCACTTTTCAAGTATTGGTTGAGATTGTTTTGGTAAAGTTTCACTTCTACGACGTGTAAACTGCACTCGATTTTTTAGAGTACCTTCTGCTCCAAGTGAGTCCATGACATCAACAATTGTGTTATGTTGTGAGGTCAAAGGTAGTGGGGAAAGGAAGGAGATGCGGAATATAATGGTTGGGAAGTACCTATGCAGATTTAGTCACCAAACATGGCTAAAACCATTTCAAGCAACATTTCCAGTCTGAATAATGGTCTTACACCAGGGCGATACTAAGAGTGTCTTCCACTGTGGAACGTGACGCAAATATACCTGATACTATTTTTAAATGATTAAATTGTAAAGTAGCACAAATCAATCACATAAAATGTATATGCGCTCGCCGGGATATTTCGAACCCGCGGCCTCCGGGTCGCTAGTCGAGAGCCCTACCTCTCGACTATGAAAGCCGTCCATTTTGAAATGGAGATCCGGAAATATTGTGCGTAAATAATGACTGGGGTGAGTGAAATAAAAAGCGAAAGAAAAAGACGCTAAAGTGGTTTGGCGGTATGGCGGAGTAACATAATCTTAATATATAAAACAAAGTCGGGTTAGATATACTATTTATAACTCGAGAACGACTGGACCGATTTTGATGATCTTTGATTTGTTGGATTTGTCTCCGCCCCGGATAACAGAATAATTATTAAAACATCGAAAAAATTCATGAAAAAGAAAGTTATGAAGAAAATTCATTTCCTCATACATTTTGTATGGAATGAATCTTCATCTTTTGAAAGAGCTGTAGCAGCGTTGTGTTAGTTGAAGTTTGCGTGAATTCCAAAATTCAAAAATGTCAAATGTCAATGTGCTGATTGTTTCGCTTTTGTTCTTCAACATATAATGCTACCTCTCATTCTTACACACTAAATGTCAACAGTCGAAAATGAGACCAACGGTTAACGTGTGTCTTGACCCTTCCAAAGGAAAAATACAATAATTATAATAAATTTCCCTCACACGTATAAAGAAAATGAAACGCAATTCCCGTAAGGGGCCATCCTGTGACACGTTAAAGGGGTGGGGGGGGGGGGGTGGGGAGTAGGAAGTGTGACAAGGGGTATGGGGGAGGTCATCGGTTCTGTGACTTCACATGTAAAAAAACATTGAACTACTGTTTTTATTATTTTTAGATGTCATACTAGGGGGGAGGGGTCTCATAAATAATGTGACGATGTGTGTTGACGATGTGGGGGGGGGGTAAAAAAATCATGAAATTCGTATGAAGTAATTTATGGATGGCCCCTAAGTAAGTGGAAAAGTAAGAAAATCACAAAAATATAAATCCGTACACAAGGTCATCTCTGATACTGACAAAAACAAAACACGGACAGTTGCGGATCGATAATTGCTTCATTGTGTAATTTTTAACTTAATAAAAAAACTTAATTTAATTCAGCTTATATATTAACACAACAGTTATTGATTCTGAGGGGGTACGAAGTTCGCCGGGTCAGCTAGTGATATATAAATTGAAAAATTTCGAATTATTGTTATATAATTTATTTATTTATTTGAACGTTATAAAATGGCCTTTACAATCAAGCGATACATAAGATTACACAGTGATACACAGGAGGCTAATTATACTAAAAACAATATAAGTATGTATATTAAACAAAGTATGTATGATAACAACTAGTGTTTAGTTATAATTTATATGATAAATTGTGTGTTACAACCAGAAAAAATAATATGAACCCGTATAGAGTGTTCGAATTTTATTTAAGCGGATTAAAAATAAGTAAATAAAGGTGATTTCTTAGAAAAGTTGTCATCATCAAGTATAATATACTTTACTTCTATTTGTGTCATTGGATTGTAGGAATTAGCTAAAATGGAGTAATTTAGTAATGTTAGTATTGTTACCCTCAGAGTTAACTTTGTTTGAAATGACTGCAGGTACTGTCAATTAGCTCTGCTTTTTCAGTACTGTGAGTTAGAGATTCAATAACAACTTTGGTTTAAAAATAATAATATTGAATCACTATTCTGTCTGATAGTTAAGATAAATGAAGTAAGTAGTTTGGAATCTGTAGTAAAGTATGATATAGAAGCCGTGCAGACGAACACTATTATGCCTAACATTGATTATTGTGATTGAGTTCCGTGCAGTTGAACACATCTACTCCAACTGAGAAAGCGAAGCCAACTGCGTGCAATCTAGGTATAAACGAGTATCTAAATGACTCGGTCCTGATATTTTTGTGCTATTAAAAAGAATTTTGGATCGGGTAGTTCTACTAGATATATGAAAGGTAATTAGGCTTAATAAATCAGGGCTGTCTATAATACAATTAACAATTTTTAAAAATAAAAGTCAATTCGGAAATAAGTCTTCTATATGAGAGTTTTAGTAAGTTTGATTACTTCATTAATTAGAAAAATGAAACAATACAACTTTGTATAAACCACTTATATAATGTGCAAATCCGACCGGTTTCGGAACAAACGTTCCTTCGTCAGCGAAAGATTATTCTAATTTGACAGTTTATAAGTAGTTTATACAAAGTTGTATTGTTTCATATTTCTATAATGGATAACCACAAAGTAATAGCTATATTCAAAAATATTTCATTAATTGATTGTAATTTATTGATTCTATTGATAGGCCTAGTTTATAGTTGATGATTCCTAGGAATTTATGCTATATAATCAGAGTAGATTTTGAAGTGAGGGTACCAAATAGAAGAATTATATTCGACTGGACTACGAACTAGAGAGTAATGTAGGATTTTTTATGTTGCAATATTTTGAAAGTCTCTGCAATTCCGGAGAATAAAGTCTTCCATTGGGAAATATTGCTTATTTCATATTGATAGTTAAGAGTTTGATATGTTCTGTAAAATCTTATTATCTGGCATTTATTAATATTAGATTTTTTTTTTTTACAGTGAATACCGCACAAGAATCTCAACTGCTCCCGTCTGGAGCCAGTGAGACTGTGGCATCCCCAATTGGGGTATGTTGTGAGGCTGAAGGTAGTGGGGAGGGGAAGGAGGTAGGGAAGAGGAAGGTTGGGAAGTACCTGGCTATTCAGATTTGGTCACCAAACATGGCTAGAGCCATTTTCAAGCAACGTTTCAATTCTGAATAGTGGTCTTACACCAGAGCGACACTTATAGTATTTTCCACTCTGGAACATGCCGCAAATATACTATATATTATTTTAAATGAATTAATTGTAAAATAACACAAATTAATCAAATAAAATTTATTTGCGCATGCCGGGTTCGAACCTGCGACCTCCGGATTGTGAGTCAAGAGTCTTACCCACTGGATTACGGAGGTCGTAGATAAAGTTTGTTAATTTTGCACCAACCTTGTAGTTTATTTAAATTTATTTGAACGTGAATACAATCATTTATTGTTTTTATAAGTTTAAATAGTTTTAAGTCATCGGCGAAAAGTAACACTTTAACATTATTATAAAAAACAGGGACAATATGATTTATAAAAAGTAGGAACAATATTGTGCCTAAATGTGACCCTTGAGGTACACCGCTAGTAACCACGAATTACAAATATATTTATTTTTATTTATTTATTTGTTTATTTAGCACAAGCGTATACATTTATAGCACAAGCGTATACATTTATATACATAATTTATTAAAAAAAATTGACTGCCCAATTAGGAGTATTCCCGTTTTAGGACAGTCAAAATATTATAATTACAATAAATATCTTCTCGCGCAGACCCGTGAAAATTCAAGACATATTAGTGATAATCATTTTCAAAATTGGAAGTATTTGTACCTACCTGAAGGCATATAAAATTATTTTATTGCAAATTTGAAAATTGGAACTGATTTGATATTTAGACGTGAAGCGAAAAAATTGGTTCCACTGTTTACCTCCAATCAGTTCAATTTGACCACCAATACTCCCAATGCTTTAGCGCCGATCGACTGGTCTGTTGAGGATTGTTGAGTTTAATGATCATATTACGAACTACTGGGATGACCTCGCCTTGCTCAAGATCTCTTGATTTAAATACTATCAGAGGGGATAAATATACGACTATCGACTCGTGGTATTTTGTACTGTTCGATTACTGGTGGGATTGAAAGATGTTCTAGACAGCCCACAGATCTTTTATATCTTATAGATCTCTATCTCCATGGTGTCTTTCGTACATAAAGCCAGATATAAGTCCATTATAAGTATTTGGTATATACATGGAGTAGGCATGTTGATTTATTTCCGCTGTTTGTGATTTTCGGGATAAAAAGTAGACCATGCTTGATTTTTTTTAAATATTTTTTTTCCAGAAATTCGTGGAATTATCATTATCGTACTGACTAACTATTTTTTGTCACCAGGAACAAGAAGTCTGCAACCATTATTTAAAATAACAGGGTTGTCGTAGTTTCTCTGGCTCCTGGCAGTTGGGACTTATGTTGTTAAGTTCAAATAAATAATAAAATAGTTTAATCCAAATAATCACAAACTTATAATAAATATCATTTTAAATGTTTTAAACTGCTCTAATTTTTTTTTAATTACCTACATAACATTGTTACTCTCCTACTGGGTACAATGGCACGATAAGTTGAAGATAAACACTTAGTAGTCAAAGGACTGAGTGTTTATGTAGGAAATAATACAAATATTCAAACTTCTCTTGTACAAACGTACAACGTAAGTTACACGTAATGGAAATTTGCACTTATCCCATTGATTAGCTCTAGGATATTCAATTAAACCCATCAAATAGAACATTATTTGACGGTTAAAATAATAATTGTTTAATAACCTCATTGAAGAGATTGGTTAGTACTTATCTACTTAGAACGGATTTGTTTCAAACTGAATATCGTTGTCAATTTCACAAGTTTAAAGTGCTGCTAGTCCAGTTAAAAAGTATGAATTTATCTTCATCGAAGTATGTTATACTTGGTCGAAGAAATTTATACATTAAATCTTTACTTCGAACTAAGATTATTCTTGTATTTTAAATACTTACGTTAATACATTAATAGTTCTTACCCTACTCCGAAGTTTGTTTAACTTGGGCCATACTGTACGTATATAAAATATAATTCTGTTGTAGTTGTAGTGTAAAACGGGAAATATCTGTTTTTTTAAGTGAAACTTCTTTAGTGACTTTAGTGAATTCGGGTGAAACTCAGTTCAACACAAAAACTCGGTTCTAATAATGCTGTAAATTCGCACCTCGGTGCGTGCCTTCCATAGCTTGGTTGGCAAGGTGCCTGGCCAGAAAGACAGACATCAAGCGAAAGGGGGTTCGAATCCTACGAAATCCAACGAAAAACATTTTTATTTAGTGAAATCCATATCTAAACTTCAAACCACTTTAAAAAAACAAACAAAAGAAAAGAAAGCGACATCTAGCGACTTTCTAGTTTCACTTCTACCGCGTGTGAATTACACACTATAATTTTTTTTTTACAAACATGTCGAATATATTCCTCATTTGGTAAATAAAATTGCAAATAAAATTGCATAATATCAAATACGAAATTGAAAAAATGTTAGAAATTAAAAACATACACGGTCGAAACTACAAATTGAACCCCCATCCTCTGTCTTCCCGAATCAACCCTCTCTTAATTGAGTGACTGAAACATAGCATGGGTTGTTTAAAAAAAATGATAAATTCATCAAATATTTTAAGTTAATTTTAACGTTCTGTGTAAGTTCTGTGATTATTTTAGTTTCATGCAGCAACTGGTCTTTAATGATATAATAACAGAACTTGAATAGAACCTCTACAGAACGTGAAAATTAACTTCGAATATTTGATGAGTTCATACATTTTTTTTAAATAGCCCGTTCAGTGTTGTATTCGCACTTTTGAAGACATATTAATTAAAAAAAAATTAAGCAATTTTTTAAAAAATTATTTATCTACCAAGATAAGCACAAAATACACATTTTTTTGGTATACACCACCTCACTAGGCTGAGCCTGTTAGTCTTTTGAACCTAATAGGTGGCAGGAATTTAATCAAATTTTGATTACTTAATCTTGTAAGAAAACAATAAGATGCATTTTTTAATTTATAATTTATCAAATAGATACCTACGTCATATTTCATCGAGATTTGTTAATATATATCTCCTTTTTCAATTTTTTATTATGTTTTATTAAGTGTACAGCGGTAAGTGGAAAATTTTTCTTTTATCGTACGGAGGCCATGAACTCCAAATCAGTCACTGACCGGTCATAGTCCACTTATCATGTATTCTTCGCGCCGTTTCCATGGTAATAAATTAACTAATTTATTACTGGAATTCACCGTTTGTCGTACAGCAGTTTTACTAAAATAATATCTTCTCAGGATTGCTTTTAAACAAACAATTTACAATCTATGTACTATTTGTTGGGTGTAAGTTAGTTGGAACAATGTGGTGTAAAGTAATAAATTGTAGTATTTCCCTCGCCACTGGAGCAGAAGTAGTTGGCACGCTCACTGTCACCCGCCAACGGACCGGTTAACACGACAGAGGAGGATTTACAAAGTTGGGCAACTTTGACGTTGTCCGAGCCTTTACAACAGAGGCGCAAAGACGCGGAGCAGATATGCCCAAAGATTCTAACCGGCCAAGTAGGGTCAGGCCGGATTCGGAATGTTCACAGTGTTTAAGTGAAAGCCAATAATCCACGACACAGAACACTATCGGCTCTGGAAGTTTCGCTTTGATAAGTTGGAATTAAAATTGTTTCGAATTTGTTGCCGGCGCCGCGGTCACATAGAACGAAGAGCGAAGGGAAATGAGTTGTTGCTGCAATTGGAGAATTGAGCGCATCTTTCTTAGCCTTGAGAATAAATATGTAATTAATGAAGACAATATTAGTGACACTCAATCAAAAATCTGAAACAGAAAATTCAGATCTAGGAATCGAACCCAGGACCATTGTCTTGCCGGGGTGGAGCCCGTAATGTAATGTAATGTGACCATATCTTTTTCTGATTTTACTGTTTCAGATTTTCGATGGAGTGTCGCTAATATTGTCTTCATTAATTAAATTTTATTTACAATTTGAGGTTTTACTCCTTACATTAAAAAGAAATTAAAAGAAATATTTCATTAATGAAGACAACATTAGCGACAACACAAAAACCATATGCTTTTTGGTTTGCAAATTAAGGTACCCCCCAAAAATATCCCACACAAAATATCACACGGACAAAACATCCTCCAACAAAATATCTACTAAAACCTAACCTAACCCTTATTTTACATTATTTTACAAACTTATTTTACATTTTGCTATTTTTGAACCATTATTTATTGTCTATATTTTTGAACCATTACATATCTGGGTCATATACTTCGAGGGGAGAAGTATCACTTGCTCCATTTGATATTGAAAGGCAAGATAGAGGGTCGCCGAGGGCCTGGTAGGAGACAAATGTCTTAGCTGCGTAATATACGAGAGTGGACCGGCATTAGAAGTGTGGAGGAGCTATTCCGGGCAGCGCAAGACAGAGAGACATTCTCAAGAGTGATCGCCAACGTCGGGGGGACCTGATACGGCACGCAAAGAAGATTTATTGTCTTTACGGGATGTCTGTAAGTTTGACCCTTTTTACTCTTTTTGAACAATTATTTATAAATACGGATGTGTGACATTATTTTTGTTCCATTTTTTTGTTGAGTTAGGTTAGGTTTTAGTACACATTTTGTTGATGGATGTTTTGTTCGTAGGATATTTTGTCGGGAATATTTTGTCACGGGTTATAACCGGAAATAACAACATTGATATTAATTTTTGATATGTGGTGGTAACTTTATAAATTTTGATTATTACTGGTAAAAATGTTAAACTTTTAAAGATTTTGATGAATACTGATAACTTATAAATTAATAAAAAGTGCTAGAGTTTTAGCAGATATTGAAAAAAAAACATCCCGATAGTCGTTACTCCTGAAAGGAAAATTACGTAATTATAGGGGTTTAGTACAGATGAGGAATATTATAATACAAATATTATAATATTTAGTAATTCTTCAGAGAAACGGCCTGGATGAAGGCGATACCCAAAACAGAAGAAATTACAACCTGAGAACGAGAAGAGCCGACCCCAACAGCCTACCTAGGCAATGAGTTGGGACAGCGCAAGGAAGAAGAAGTACAGATGAGGAATATTGTATTATCACATGTGAAAAAATTACGTTTAAAACACCATTGTAATGAAATTCATAATCAAAGTTTAACATGGATTTTAGTTAAATGCATTGAATAATTATTATGCGAATATTTAAATCAATGCACGGAGTTTTAAAATAAATATTTATATGACGTTGAACTCGTTTACAATGTCTCGGATGCATCTAGCTAAAACAATGGCATTCGCGACCCTCGACATCAATACGTCACTTCACCGAGGGCATTGGTTAAGGGTTCAACCCCCTCCTCTTCATTGGCCTCAATATTGCGTAGGAAAAAAGATAATAGTACTCGTACAACAATTTTATTCGTACCACCTTTTTATCAATGTGATGTAAACAATGAATTGTGATGAGGAGAAATTCTAATCTATTTACCCCCTTCCCCCCCCCCCCCTCCCTTCACTCGCTTAAGGGTTGAGATCCCTCCCACCCATATAAATGCTAAAGCTACGCCCTTGCTCTCCACCATGTTTGCCTGTTCGTGCATTGTCTTTACAATATCTTGTTCAATACATATCTTGTTAATTAAATAAACCACCTATTAAATTAAGGAAAGTATTAATATTATCCAAATTCTTCAGATGCCATAAAATAAAATCAACACTTAGTTACTATGTGTTTGTCCAGGTTAACGGTTTGATCGTAAAGATATGTATTTAGAATTCAAGAAAACTAATATATGCATTATAAACACCATCACCTGGAGACTTGAAGGGTCGTTGGTAAATCTGCAAGTCAAAGAATATTATTCAGTAGCTACCGCACTTGTACTTCGTGTTTACGAAGACTGGGTCAGTCTCGAGTCTTATTAGCATACTATCGCTCATCTTCACTGATAATATCGCTCTTAATTATTTAACAAAACCTCAGTAAATGAAAAAGCGTCTTCTACATCTTAAGCTTCTAATCTCTTTACAAGCGGAGAAAAAATATTTGACTTGCCTTGCACTGTTTCTCTATACGATTGTAACTGCCTTATTGACCAGCCCTATTAGAAAGGATTGCATTTCGTGCGCTAAACGCAACACCAGATCGAATACCTTACTGTGTATACAACATTTCAAATCGAAATACGCACAAAACTCTTTGCCAGGACGTATCTATAAATTTTACAATGTTCCAAGAGATGTGATTGTATTTTTCATTGTACCCTTAAATGCTTAAAATCAAATTAACTTTACAATGTGCCAAACTCAAAACTATCACTTCTGTATTTTTTGTTTATTATTTTTTTACTTATTCCTTGTAACATTATAACTTTTGATATCTTCTTGCTTTTTAATCTGTAAACATAACAAAATTATTATATATTGAACTTAAATGGTTTACACTATATTAACTATTGAATTGAATTTATACATACATAACTGGCGCCTTCTTTGTCCTGTGGATTTTTTACATTAACTCTATGTAGAAGGCCATAAAAAAATTTCCCTCAAGGCCTATTTCATCTTTGGGGATATTGTGTGAAAAGAAACTTTAAGGAAAGGAATGAGTCACTCCTGGACAAACTGACCCCCAGATTCCTACTCACTCCTCATAACTTTTTTCTTCCTACTACTAAAGAGACCCTCACACAGCATCCCCGAAGAAGACGTAGGCTCTGAGGGGAATTATTTTACTCAGGCCCCCTTCGTAGAGCTAATGTAAAAGAAATCCCTTCCACTGATAAGAAGACCGTGAAGAAGTAAAATTCGTGAAGAGGTAAAATCTGCTGAAGAGGTAAAAAGGTCTGACTCAATCAATCTCTCCAAATTAGGCCCGCCACCCAGTAGTCAGGCACACGCATCCGCCACCAAGACCTATATAATCCTTACCCCGGACTAACCCTGCTAAATCTCCAAACTTAACGGGGTGATCCATGGCAGAGATGTTGGTTATCCAATAAATGGGTGATATTAAATATACATTTCACCAACCTCAGACACTGATAATTTACCTACAACCAAACTTTAGAAAAAAAAAATTTTGTTCATTAACATATAAATTTTTCATTAATCCTGACGAAGAAACAATTGGTTTTGAAAAAAGAAAATGATTTTGATTCTAAATATTGGTGTACTCAAAATGATTTATATTCATTAAAAAAAAATGAGTTGAGGAAAATACCAACACATAATTTTTATTTTTTCAATACTTTTCAGAACTGCCATTATAAAAAGCATATTTTATGAAATACAAAATCAACAAATTTAATATAATCGACAAGGACAAGCTTTAATTTTCAAAACGGTCACATATCACTAAAATCAACTACGAGTATGCTTCCCAAAGAACCGATTTCATTCCATCATATCGCCAATACTGAAAGCACGTTCAAAATGTCCGGTCATATAACATATCTATTTGTATTGTTGATTCAAACCGCTTTAAAGACACAAATAAATCAAACAATGCAATAAATTATAGCTGTAAATCAAGTTATGCGAAAGGTTTTATTAATTCATTCGCGTCAAAAAGAGATGTTGAAATGCCATTATGCGGGAATAGTTGCACACTAACAACGAACTGGTGAGAATGATTTTAATTTAATAGGATGCTCCCAAAATTCCTTGAAACGCTAAACAATTGTTGATAATTCACTTAACGTTAATAAATTATTGATAACTCTCTATAAAGCGTGAATCAATTAAAATGTTGATAAAACTTCTGGTTTCCCGATTTTCCAATACGAACACTGAAAAAAATTGTTTCTGCGGAATCTAAATTTATTAATTTATCCACATTATATTTTACTTTGAACAATGGCTTTCAAAAGTAAACCACGTACGCTCACTTCAAATAATTAGTAAAACAAAAATCAGAGTGCGCAATTTACAGGCAGTAGAAGTGAAACTAGAGAGTCTTTAGATGTCGCTATCTTTTCTTTTGCCTGTTTATTTTTAAGTGGTTTGAAGATTGGATATTGGATTTTACAAAAATAACAATGTTTATTTTTTATGATGTCGTAGGATCGAACCTCCGTTCGCTTGATCTCTGTCTCTTTGCCCGCTGAAATTTGTCGAGCGCCTTACCCATTGCGCTATCGAATTTATCCCATTATGCGTATTAGAACCAAGGACCGTCAAATAATAAATTTTTGTGACGCATTTCCATTTCATCCGAATTTCATATCGCTAACGGGGCTAAAGAAGTTTCACTTCAGTAATATTTTCGGTACGGTTGTGTCTCTGTGAAACTCTGGTTCAAAACCTCTAGAACTGGGTTTGCTTTGATTTTCAAAACTAAATCTGATTGCCGGAAGGATTCAGACAAGCGATAAAATGGGTACAATTTGTTTATTTATTTAAATAGCTGAAAATGGATACATTTTATAGGTGGATATATCAATATTTCAATCACAGTTCACCACATATGCCTCATTTTACCAAACATAAGTACTTGTTTCACTTGAACGTGGCATGAATTCCTCGGGTGTCCCCTACATATTTAAAAGTTCTCTTCCACGTCGTGTATTCTCCTTACCTTCCTTTCTTCATTCACCACATACGCCTCATGTTATCTATCATACAATTGTTTCACTTGGTCCCGCCATGTCTAATATTGTTCTGCTCTGTTTTATTTTAGAAAACCTCACTTTAGAAAAACTACAATATGATGCTCGAATAACTCATATAACCCTTTCTGTTGCAGAGTTATTACAGATTCTTTGGTAGCGCAGTGTATTTCAATGCTCTCATCTGAGCTCTGATCCCCCCCCCTCAATGACGTTATCGCACGAAGAGGTAAATTCACTAACAAGCAAGAAACAATGGTATTTTAGAATATACACGCCACTTGGTGCCACAAACCCTGGGCCACGAGATCTATTTAAGTATTTGGCCTTAACAAAAACTTTCCATCACTAATTCTTGATTGAGGATCATTAATATGCTAACCTTTTCGAAAAACGTTTTTACATTGAAAATATTATAGATACAACCAATTCAATTATTTCACACGGATACACCATCCTTAGTTTGATTGAAAACATGTCACTCCAATATTCATACCAGTATGGGATTTTGCTTGGAGTCAATTGACTTGCATAATTATGCAGAAATTAATTTGGTGCAATAGACAGGTACTCGTACGCTAAACTCCTTGAAATGACAATAAAAGACTGCTAATTCACTAGAATTGAACAATCACACTCAGTGCAGATAATTTGGTGGCTTTGGTGGTTAAGTCGTTTCAACCCTTGGCTATGAATCCAATATGGTTTCAGGCTCAAATCCCGGCTTGGACAACGCATTTTATTGATGAATTTGTGTTTTTTTTTTATAATAATCATTCATTGGTAGATACTTTAATTTTAGCCCTCGTGGAAGACCACCATACAAAATAGCCAATTGCTTCCCCACCTTTCTCTTTCCCATATCCTTTCCCTGTATGCTATAATCTCACTCGCTCCAGAAGTTGGCAGCGGTTGGGACTCTTGTGCGGTACTGACGTAAAAAATTAAAAATTCAAATCCAATTTACCCACAAAGGGTAATGGGCAGCACAAGTGTAGCGTTCGTCGTATTCCAAACCGAGCTAATGTTGATTTAGCGATAATTTGGCATGGTTTTGCAAACTGCACACAGTTTTGCAATGAATACTTCTACCGTTACCATTAACTGTGTACAGTTTGAAAACCCAATAAACCGAGCACACTGCTTGTTTTAGTGTATACCAACTTTATTTATTATCTAGTTTTAAGGCCCAACTTTGCCCGATATTATGTATTTAAAATAGAGATAAATCTTGAAATATTGTTGTTTTTTCTCAAAAATTACAGTGGGTCTGAATATTGATTAGAACTTTAGTAGAATCTAGCTATTGGAACATCCTGAGTTCAAATCCCGGTCACGGAAACGTTTCATCATATTTGTTTAAATTAATACTGTTTCCACAGAAATTTTGGATTCGCCGTTGAGTTATAAATTTATTTTTAAATCAATATGGTGTTTTGACTTATTATATTATTAAACTGTTGTGGAAATGACGTTCTGTGTTTAAAAAATAGTACATAACACAGTTTCATGCAAATCGATTAATAACACATTTTTCAGTATAAATAAAAACTTCACCGTTTCAAAGTCTGTTGTAAATAATTAACACAACTTTTTTCGTCACACAATCTTATTTTTATACGAATAATTGAGTAAATTTCAAGGCGAAAATCCTTGCTTAACTATGAGAAAAACTTTTTGTTCGCGACGTCGAAATCTTTCAATTAGTGAAATTCTAAAGTAATGCTACAGTACTTTTCTAAAGCACCTGCTTAAAGCCTTATACAAATATTGGGCAAACGAATAAAGCTGCGGAGAGGCCGTAAAGAAAGGAGGACTTATTAATCCAAAAGATTAGACGTGATAACACGTAAAAGTTTATCTCGAAAGGGAGAGAAAATCTACACGGTCCGATTGCCGATGGCTTTTCAAAATGTTAGCTATTAAACTAAATGTCTAGGTTCTAAGCTATTTATTTATTTCGTAGGTAGCTATTTCTTTTAGCTTCTTTTTACGTTTATTTCGTTTACCTTCTCCAGTTTCTCCTTAGTTACCAAGTCCCTTATCGGAAAATCGAGTATCGATAGACGTATTATTTTATACAGGGTCATCGCAAGAATTCTCTGGAAATATTACGTCAAAATCAATCTAAAGAGGTGTCCTTCTTCAAAGGATTAAAAAATAAAACCCGTTGGTTTAGTTCACGGATGTTGTTAAAGGCAAAATAACCTGCGGTGAGGATTCAAATTCCAACAAAAGACGGTCCAGCCATGGGCACTCTTTAGAAAGAGATGGAGACGCTGTCCTTGCTCCTGGTGATGTTTACAGATAGGTTTTGACTAAATTGTTGAATTTTCGTATCTAGCAGTTTTATTGAATAAGTTGTCGTTAAAATTGTGTAAAACCAAAATAAACTTAGCATCATAAACCTACTACAAGTAACGAGCCATGTATGTGCCCAACACAATAAACATAGCATCATAAACCTACTACAAGCAATGAGCCATGTATGTGCCCAACTCAATATCAATTTTATTTCATAGAAAATTTGCTGTAACATATACCATATAACGACATTTGAAATTGAAAAAAGCGTAGAATTGATAAACGCTGTAGAAAATGCACTGTCCGTTTAACTGACGTTGGCTATCATTTTGGCTGTGTGGACTTTGTTTACTGTGGCTCGGAACAGCTCTACAGTAGACTGGCCAAACCACTGTCTCAGGTTTTTTAGCCATGAGGTTCTCCTTCTGCCAGGGAATCATCTTGAAATCATCAGGGAATCTTTCCTGCGTTATGAGATGCAAGATCTCATACTTCTTTGGATGTCTCATCACATGTCCAAGATATTGAAGTTTTCACATTTTTACAGTTTTAATAACTTCTTTTTTTATTCATCCGAACCATAACATCTTCATTCGTAACCCTGTCCATCCAGCTTATTTTTAGTGTTCTTCTGTATATCCACATCTCGAATGCCTCAAGTCGCCTAATTAGTTCTTCAGTAAGCGTCCATGCTTCCATTCTATAAAATAATATCGAAAACACGTAGCATCTGACAATTCACATTCGTAATCCAAGGTTGAGCTCATGACTGCAGAACATTTTTTTTTGCACGAGCTTGCTCAATGTGGCATTTGATTTCAACCGCGTAGTCGCATCTATATATCATTCTATATGTATATCATTGTTCTGTATATCCACATATCGAATGCCTCAAGTCACCTAATTAGTTCTTCAGTAAGCGTCCATGCTTCAATTCCATAAAATAATATCGAAAACTCGTAGCATTTGACCATCCGAATTCGTAATCCAAGGTTGAGCTCATGGCAGCAGAAAGGTTGCACGAGCTTGCTCAATGCGGCATTTGATTTCAAACGCAGGGTCGCATCTATTAAAATTGTAGCCCAAGTATACAATACTCTGCACCTTCTCTAGTTTCGTTCCAGCAATATAAATATTTTCATTCAATGCGTTATTTTTACATATGAGCATGTATTTTGTTTTATTTATATTCTGTTCTAACCCAAAATCTCACAAGTATTAACTAATTTATTCAGCAGAAGTTGTAGATCCTCAATGTTACTTATAAGTACCGTATCATCTGCATAACGCAGATTGTTCTTGAATCTCCAATCATTCCAATAAAGATTACCTACTATCCTTATATCTTTATCGTCTATCCCAGAGGTTTTCAGAATTTGAATCATTTTGTCATGTATAACTCTATCAAACATTTAAGATAGCCAATTAATTAAGCATGCACGTACATTTGTTTCCTATAAGGATTTCAGCCTATATTCCATCTGGGCCCGCTGCTTTCCCGGGTTTAGAGAGACGAATTTGTATATTCTACCTCATTTGTTGTGATTGGTGAGCCTGTTTTAATATTTCCCATATCAAATATTTTTTTATTTTTATTTTTTTTTATTGTACGACAGACGGGTGAGTCCAATTACGGTACAATTTTAATTTTCTTATAACTAACAATACATGTATATAGTTTTTTTAAAACATGATACGGTGATATCAAACACATCTATATCCGCTGGTAGGGCATTAAGCAATGCCATACCTCTTGTCATGCTGTTTTGAGCCATGACATCTGTCCGACCCTGCGGTATGTAGAATAGGGCGCGGCTACGAGTTCGACAGTATTTGTCAGGAGCGAATAAGCCACAGCATGACAGGAGATATGGACAATCAATAAGGTTTTTTATTAACTTCGAATACCATGAGTCCGGCATTACGCCTGGTCTCTAGGCTTTGATAATTTGTCTCCTTTAGCAGTTCCACGTGATGCATGAATTTCGGATATATTCCGTAAGATCGCATGTAAACATACCTTAGGAATTTTTTTTAATTAAAGAATATTTTATATTTTACTGTAAGAATACGGAGTAAAAAATATTTACTAATTACCATTGATTCGTTCTGATAACCCTATTCGTCTTAAGGTAAATGGTTTATTAAATGCGGTATTTCATGTATTTAATAATTCTTGTACCTACCTTAAAATGTAAATACCTATGTGGTTGTTTGATTTGAACTAAACTATAATCAATAATATAACGATGACACGGCCTTGTCACGGTGGAAGTGGAAGTAAGAATTTGACATTGATGTTGAGAAGGTTAAACTGAAGTAATTGACAACTTCAATCAACGTTAATCGATGTTTACCATCAAAACTTAAAAACTAAAAGTGTTGGAAATGTTCATTGTTCGTAAATAATTAAGTATCTCTGGTTATTGATAGAATGCTGAGTTTTTGGTGACCCTATCTTTGTTATTTAAGTAAATTGTATATGCAATCTTAGAGTAGATAGCCATTATTTCTTAGTAAATCCTTTTTTTTAAAGAAAGACAAACATTCTCGTGGTATTAATAACCTGACAATATTTAAAAATCCCGTACTACCATCACAGTAAGCGAAAATGTTGCTTGCATCTTGATGGAGGATTTAGCCACGTCACGCACAGATGAGACCCAAAAGCGATGCCCAACTCAGCCACTGACCCTATATATTATTTTTGGTCACCCTATTTTTGTATTTTGAGGAAATTGTATTTGCAATATTTGAGTAGGAGTATCATATTTTGTTTAGTCCTTATTATTTCTTAGTAAATCCTTTCCAGTAATATTAAATGTATTATTTTTGAGTATCTAGTTTCGTATCTTTGTCTGGTAAAGTTAATTCTCGAAAGTAAATATATCACTTTGAATAGGTTTATGGTAGCATTAAATGGTAGCAACGTCTGTTTATTTATTTCCCGGAATCAGAAAATTTAATTTATAAACAACCATGAAACATTTCATGAGATCTTGTAAAATAAACCTGTTTTGTAATTTACCCGTTGTAATTTTGTTAGATATTTAATATTAATAATAATTGCAAGCAAATTTAATAAATCTGAAATATGTTTTTATTCAATTTAGATAAATAAACCATATTTGTGTTTGTAACATATTTCAAATTTATTGCAACATATTTCAAATTTAATTTAATAAATTTGAAATATGTTACAAATACAAATATGCTTTATTTATCTAAGTTGAATAAAATCTGCCCAAAGTGAAGATTATTAAATTGTGTAGGACCATGTCGCTGAGTGATTAAAATGACTTTTTACTAGTATTTTATGCCTTTGTGACATCATCATACCAATAACAATAACATTACTGATTTCATCAACGAGTACCAACTGGCAAACACAAGTGCGGTCAAAAAATTATTCCTATTACAGCCTGGTGAATATTGCCCTGCTGATAGCCAACCTCCGTTGTAGCCATGAGGATAAGAAAAACCTATTCCTTTTATGTAACAAAACAGAAGAAAATATAAATCATTGATAAACAACATAATATCTTATCCATAATGCTTAAGAAAACTGCAATCAAACATAAAAATCATATTTTAGAAACGATTTACGTCGACAAAACGTTTGAACACTTGCAAACTCATCCAGGGGCTTACCACGAACCATGAACCGTGTTCAAAATAGATTTCAATCGCCTGTTTTCCAGTCCTCGGGGAGAGGTCGACATAAACGCTGTGTGAATGGTGTTATATATCATGTTTTAATGCGTGTATCTTTGTTAAGCAGACAGTGATTTGTTTAATTGCACTTTGTTGTTGGAGGCTTCGAACAATGTACCAAAGTGTACCGAACTCGCCCGCGCTAACAACCTTGAAACTTTCCCGGCTGGATCTCGACTGGAGGGAAGCGACCATTTACATGGCTGATAATTTCACCCTCCGGCCCCGTTGTCGGATGACAGAAAACAGCCATTAAGTATTAGACGCCGGGGCCTGTTTATTTATCATGCAGACACGGGTTTGATGTCCGTCAGTTGCGAACAAGGACTTTTATTCACCTTAAATGCCTTCAGAAATAAAGAGATAATGATAAGCCGTATGAGCACATTTTTTTACATTCTTTGTAAGTAGAAATGATAAGCTTTTCCAATATTTTATTTTAATGAATTACAACGTAACGGAGTGATACGAAACTACTATATTTGTAAGTCAGAAATGATAAAGCTATTAATAAAATGGACAATAAAAGATGAAATAAAAGGTGGATCAAATTTATGTGATAGATTTTAGGTTGATTAGGACTTCTAAACTTTTCAAAGATTTCGCGTCAATGCACAAGAGCAAATGCGGCCATTATAAATATTTGAAAATTGTTTACACTCACCTTCATATTTTGAAAGCTGTGTTACACCTTTCTCCACAAAAGTGTCCCATGGGCAACAACACTACATATTAACTGAGAAATTTGTGAGAATGGTGTTAACATTTACTTCTGAATTGTGAAAATAAATTATTGGTTATGTATGATTTGTCATTACTTATGATATAAAAGCAGGGTATTATTTGAACAGTAATGGGCACATAAACAGAGAGGTAAGTATTTATAGAAGGATTGAAATATAGCTGATTTTTTTTAAGATGAGAAAAAAAACTGAATGTGATTTTTTCTTGTTGGAAAGGGTGAGTTGATGTACATTGAAGCATATTATAAGTTGTTATGTAAAGGTGATTATTACGAAAAATTATTTTATTGCCTAGGGGCAGCTTTTTCAAGCATTTGAAGAAGTTAGAAATTACGCCGGAATTTTTGTGCAGGTAAAGTACATTGTATTGTGAAAAAAATAAAATATGATTTCTTCTTGTTAGAAAGGCGATAAGAAAAGAACATGGGTAGTAATGGGTGGAAAAAATAACGAATCCTTGGTTATCTTTAAAGTTATTATTAAAGAGGGCACCCCGTGTAACAGACGACAGGTCCTACCTCGACAATCGTCAAACTTGAATAGTTTATTGTGGTGCATCGTAACTTTAGGGATTCCCTTTTAACTTGAATCACAAAATAGTCCGTGATCATAAAGCTTTCAATTATTACAAGCAATAATTATCAGCCTGAAACACTCATCCACATTGAAAAATCTTCCAAGAAAAGATACATGACGCCAACGGGACATGAACCCGTGCCCTTCTGATTGCCGGTCAGCTGCTCTCCCATTGAGCTATAGCGGCTTATCTTATACCCGCCAAATGATTCAATATATACTCGTGTTTCATTCAACAATTACTGCTTATAAACAACCAACTTAATTTTTGCGAGAGAGACACTTTTAGTGTTAAATCCGTCGCTTGGTGGCGTCGAGACAAATTATGTCTTCATTTATTGGGGAAATACTTAAACTTGTCAAATATTAATTATTATTTTTAATTGTTAAACTAACGTTTAAGACAAGATTTTTATGCATAGCACAAAGGGTAACAATTATCTGTCATGTATCTTTTCTCGGAAGATTTTTCAATGTGGATGAGTGTTTCAGGCTGATAATTATTGCTTATAATAATTGTTACCCTTTGAGCTATGCATAAAAATCTTGTCTTAAACGTTAGTTTACCAATTAAAAATAATAAAGCTTTCTGTGAATTTCTTCTTTCCGTGGTGAATGTCGATATAACAAAGTTTATAATATAACTAGCTTAAAAAACCATTTTTGAAAGGTTTTCACCCCTATGTAGCAAGACAGAAAAAATAGAATAATTAATTCATCTCTTTTAAAGGACTGCGAATGATCTTTTTAATTGCAATTAGTGTGACTTGACTACTTAACCTGGCTTATATTTGATCGATATCGAGCGCCTGGGGTTACTTCCGTTGCAGAAGTTAATTTGAATATTCATTGTAATCTCTGCGAGGATTCGCGGTGTCGGCTTCCGTCGATTTTCCCCTCAACTGGTCGGGGATGGGGTGGGGAGTGAGGGGTAGGGGGGAAATGGAGGAATTATTCTCAAAGATGACAAGTTGATAAATTCTTTCCAACAACTGCGTCGAGCCGGGGCTAGTGCTTTATATTTCGCCAGAGCGAGGCAGTGAATGGAACACTAACTTGTTCTCGAAGAAAACCAACCAACATTCTATTTCTTCACGGTTGTGCATGTCAATCGAATCTTTAAGTTTTAATAGGCTATGAACTGCATTCTTGTGAGCTTGCATATTATTTTGTATCTTTAATGAATGTTGTATTACAATCAAAGAAAGCAATCCTGTAAATGGTCCGTGGTATTGGCAAATTAAGAAAATTCTTATTATTGATACTTGAAAATGCTTTAATCCTCAAGTTAAAAATTAAATGTTAAATCTATCTATACAAATAAAAATGAATCGCCGAAATGTATGTACGCGCATAACTTCCGGACGACTGCACCAAATTGGATAATTATTTTTTTTGTATGTTTGTTATTGCCTGGACAAAGTTGGCATAAAAGAAGCAGGGAGCTCTGGCATAATAAAATTCGCATAAAAAATTGCAATAGGTGGTTCGCGAGCTGCTTGAAAACTGAATGTACTGGGACTGAATGTATGGAATGCGGGAGGGAGAGGGGGGACGGGAACTCGGGAGCCGGGAGGGGAACTCGAGAGGGGGGTTTGAGGGAAGTGGGAAGCAGGAGAGGGAAGTAGGTGCAGGAGAGGAAGGGGAGGTGGAAGGGGAATGGGATGAATTGGAAAGGACACGCAGGGAGAAACAATTTATTTATTAAATGGCATAGCAACGCATGCCGGGAACCACCTAGTAATGCATAAAAGAAAAACAACTTAATATTTTTAAATAATACTAGCAGTGTGTTGAAATTTTTATCTTTGCTTCTGTACCTATTTCAAGTTCGTGCATTGTTATAAGAAAGTACACCATCAATGCTTATAACTTATAAGCATTGATGGTGTACTTTGCCGTGAATATCTTTTATGATCTTATTTCTTTCGTATTATAATTCTATAAAATATTGACAGAACTTCAGTATGTTCTTCCTTTGTTTATTGAATTAAAGACTTTCATAGTGCTGTATTTTCCAGGATGAGTATATTCCAGTGCATTACAATTTTTTTCTTCGTAAGTTTCTGTTTTAAGCTGTGATAAGAAAAGCAGGCTTTGTGCCTGCTCACTACCTTACTTCGTCTAAAAAAGTCTCACGTGGCTGAGAAAAATAACATTTTCAAGTCAACAGTTAGATTTGCAACTTCGAAAAAGCTATTTTAATAGGTCAAGTAAACTCAGGCAAGCAATGCAAACAGACAAAAATAATTAAGCATCAATGATGCCGCATGTAGGGCCGAGCTGCGAAAAGTCGCAGAGGTGGTTTTTAGGCGTCTAGAAATAATATAATATATTCCTCGTGCGTCCTGCACGTTTTACACGCGTTCACGTGTAATAAAGTCAACTCGGGTGAGGCAAGGAATAGAGTTATGTAGGGGGTACTTTTTAATAGATCGTGAAGTTATGTCAGGAAAATATATTCAATTTCAAAGTTCTCTTTGTGATGATTTTAGTAGTATGTGTAACTGATTTTATTCCAGCAAAAAGAGTACAGTTACATTAAACTAAATTGTTGTCAGTTTCTAGCAACTTTTAGACAGTTCTCTACTAGACTATCATAATCTTAAGAAATTTATTCGAATTAATCAAAAATTTACTATTGGTATCTTTTAAAGAATAAAAAAACACGATGGTTGGAGTAAAAAATGTTGGTTAGGAATTCCAATAGGTATGTTTATTTTCTTTATTCGAAAATTCAAATAAATACCTATAATTATATCACAAGGATAACAGTTAGGTACTCTTTGGATTTAACATAGACACCTAAATGGATTATTTTTAAAAATAGAATTCAAACAAGTAAATAACTGACATCGTCTGTTTTTATGGAAAATTTTCTTGTCATTGTGAAAAAACTTATGAGTTGTGTATTAATTGACAAATCTCATCTCTTGTGCAAGTTTTCAAGTCACAAAAGGATTGCATTGATTGAACTTAACTATTGATTGGATGAAATTACGGAGGCCTCCAAGCTACAAGAACTACAAAACAAGGTTGGTGGATCTGTTATTTTCCCTGTAGTTTTTGTTTGTGCCATTCTTTGTCATATATTTGTCCGCGCAAGTAGAGTTTTCATAATCATAATTCTTGGGCATTAAGCCCAGAGGGTCTGGGGTTACTTACACACCTCAGACTCGCATATTAAAATGCAAATGTAGTTTTGGTACCAGCATAATAAATGGAATAGACAGACAAAGAATAAAAGATACTGTTCAAATAAAATCCGGTGTGAGTGTAAATAACAAGATAAGTAGGGGATGTTGAAGGAAGAAAAAAATGTAAAGAGAATATTTGACTTTCGAGTGGATGGTAGGGTTGGGAACTTAAATTCTTTAACGACCAAATAAATCGAATAATTGAGTCAGTCATAGAAAGGTTCTTAAAAAAATAAGAGTTTTGCACCAAACAAAGAGTGTTTTCCAGGGTTTGTGGCATTTCACGCATTACAATGATAACATCGTCGTTCACATTGCAATACCGCGTGTCTCAATAAAAAAAAAACGATTTTTTTTTAAATCTATGCATGCGCCATGTCTTGAATCGACAAACAAATGTTTTGACCAATTACCTCTCCTTCCGAACAAAGTTTTGTAACAAAATAGTTGGTACTTATCATATAATTAACAGTAAATGTACATTCAAAAGTTTTATTTTATAATAAGGATAAAATATTACATTTTTTTAAAGCCATTACAATTTGTTTGTTTATTATTTGAAGAAAGTTAAAAAACATTTTACATTTTTCTCGCATATCTCAGTATTTTTCAGTTTTTTTAATGTTACACCGCGAATGTCGTTTAATATACCTAACCATATGTTTTTAATGAAAAAAATATACTTCTCCAATTAACTGATCCCTAAATATTAGTTTAAAACTTTTTTCAAAGATATGCTATTTTTATTTAATAAACCAAACGGTTTTTTGTTCCTACTGGTACAAGATGAGATACGCGGTGTTATAATGTGAGCGACGATATATGATATTTTATTATTATTGTGAAAACAATAAAGTCACAAAGTACCTAGGTAAAAAATAGATTTTTTTTAACAATTACCTACTTAACTATATTTGTATATCCATTGACCATAATATTTAAGGCCCTTGTCACCCCACCCGGTAGAGTAGAGTCAAAAGAAAGAAAAAGCTCAAGAAATCACGTTCCGGATACATGACTCTTTCGCTTCATTTGCATTCACATAATATATTATCATTTCTAGTTTCAATACTTCTTTACCAAATCTTTTTTCTGTCTGAACAACCAAAATATTTAAAAAAATTCATTCGACATGCCGTTTTATTTTATTATTATTTATATTTTATCAACTAACTTCTTGTTATGAACATCCATAATTTCATACTGCATTTTGTAGGCATTGTAAGTGATTTACTGCTTCACTGGACAAATCTTCTGGTAAATATTTGAGATTGTATGTGTGGGCTTTGAAATATTTATTTATGAAAAGTTAGGTATGTACAACGTACATCATTTATCAAAAGTATTCAGAAAATCAAAAATTCAGCTTAAAGGGGTGAGAGAAGAGGACGGGAGATTTTTATAGAAATCTCAAATAAATAGTGACCTTTCTCTTATTTTAAACGTCAAATTTTCCAAGATGTCACCAATCCCGAAATCAAACAGTAGATTTGTGTAAAAAGCAAAGCCTCACCGGGACACTTCTTCCTTTAAATCAGAAGTAGACAGTAATTTTTCTCTTATTTTGCACATACAAGTGTGCAAAATTCATTCAAGATATCAAGATACTGCTTTCATTGGTAGGAAATGGAGATGGGGTGGTTTTTTGAAATTTCATACCTTTGAAGATCAAGTGCGCAAAATTTCATCGACCTCGAAATAAAACTGGAGATTTGTACACAAATCAAATCCAAGCCATCCGCCCATACAAACCCCTCAAAACCCCAAATTCAATTATCTTTATTTATTTATTTATTTATTTACGCCCTAAGGGGGGTTTTACAAAGATAAGTAATAATAGTTAGGCAGTTAAATAGTACACAATACATTATTATTTACTATTATTTTAATTATGATTAAATTAATAGAAAAAATAAAATTAATTAAAGTTAAAATCATACGTTTCATTAAAGTAATTATAGAGACTTCGTTTTATAACTTATACGGAATCTGCAAACATGTCTACAATATTCCCAAATTTATTGCCAAAATGATGTAATCTATTTAAAGATGTATGAGCCTCATAGTTTGTTTTAAAATTGTCACAGAAGAAGGTAGCACTTTGCCTCGTATTTCTGGTCGGTACAATATTTTCAAACATTCTAGTGACTTAAAATCATTTGCTCTTCTGCATGTAAAACCAAGCATTTTTATAGCTCTATTTTTTATTTCATTTACGTGCAGAGTAAATGTTAACTTTTCATCAAATATTACACCTAAGTCCCTGATCTGAGCGACTGGTGTCAAAATTACATTATTTGAAGAGTATTCATAAGTTATATGGTTTGGATTTTATGAAAACCTATAACTTGGCACTTTTGAATATTAAGAAATAGTGAGTTGATCACACACCAATGAAACAATTTATCTAAATTAGATTGTAAAATATGGCAATCCTCTATACTACGTATCGTTTTATATATTTTTAAATCATCAGCGAAGAGTAAAACTTGTACATCTTTAAATATACTAACAATGTCATTTATAAATAATAAAAAAATAAATGGTCCAAGGTGAGATCCTTAGGAAACCCCACTTGTGGCTTCGAAGATATAAGACTCTGCAGAATTTATTTTTACACAAAGCTTTCTTTTGCTAAGATAACTGTTGAACCAGTTCAATAAGATTCCTTTAATGTCCAACATACTTAGTTTATGTACAAGAATATTTCGCCTAACTTTATCAAAAGCTTTAGAAAAATCAGTATATACGTATATAGAATCCACCTGATGCTTAAGGACAAGGGAATCAGTTATATAATTTTCATAAATGATTAAGTTACTTAAAGTATTTCTAACTGTGATTGGGAACAATTATATTATTGATTTGTTTTTTAAAGACATCTAGGACCAATGATTCAAAGAGTTTGGGAATATCGGACAATATACATATTGGTCTGTAATTTGAAACATCGCTTTTATCATCCTTTTTGTGAATAGGCGTTAAAACCATTTTTTTCAACTGTTCTTAAAACACTCTGATGACAAAGATTTGTTAAGTAATACGAATAATGGGAAAGTCAAACGTACGTTTTTCTACAGATTTATTTCGATTTGGCGTACTTGATCTCCAAATCAATAGAATGATCACCGTCTACATCCGATTTCCAAAAACTCTGCATAAAGCAGGTAACGCAAGGAATTCCAGCTATTTATTATCTTAAGAGGACACATAACTTAATGACAATAAAATTACTTGATATATTTTCATATTGACCTCAGACCAAAAATAAATATCATTTCCTTAAAAAATGTTTGCTTCTGGAATTTCACCTCAATGATTTGAAATTATTACCAGTATGTGCCTCAATACAATAGAACATAGTGGATTACCAAATGTGTTAATACCCAAGAAACCAATTACATGCCAGTTATTATGAAACAATAATGTGTTGAATCGGGATAGTGATGTCCTCTGGATCCCTGGGGAGCCCCGTGATGGGTCATAATGTGTTTGCTATCAACATTACCGCTAGCAATATCAATTCTGTATTTGTGGATCACTATGATATTAAACTAAATAAATACAGCCTTGTTTAACAGCGATTTTACCTTCATAACGGGTTATTTCGACTCACTTTAACCAACAAAACGTGTCAATATACAGGCTTGGTTAAATAGTTTAACGGCGTGAATGTATGCAAAATAAATAAATTTCATGTTTAACTTAATTACGAACTCAGTGGTGTTTGAGTTTTATGTTTTTATCCTTGCATTCATCAATTAATTTCGATATTATGGTGTTAACAATTTAATCAAAATTGAACTCCAGGGATTATTTAACAATGTGTGTGGAATTTCAAAATAGAGGTGGCTAGAGAAATTTTCCAAACAATTCTTAATGTATTTACAATGTACCTACTGATATTTTTGGGCGCGCGATATTTTTTAAATTTAAAGATGAAATTTAATTGTAAAGATTTAACTTCATAGAACTTTTTAAAAATGTTGCATTTTTCGGTATCAAGAAAGAACGAAAATTGGTGTATAGTCTCAAGTTTTCACTGTTTCCGAGGTACACGAATAACCCTTTAGCCTATTAACCTTTCATAATACAATATGATGATCTATGTACACAGATTATTGATTTTCCAAACTTCAGTCAACTTATCGCGTCCTAGCGTCCCGCGTTAGCTCCGATAGATTTGTGCGCCGGTGCACCTCCGAGAAACTCGGCGGCACACCCGTTCACAGTATTTGCTTTTAGCGGCTTGAGAACGAGTTTTTTGAACACCTTTTTTATTTATTTTTTTATTGGCAATGCTAATTGAAAATACATATAAAGTTACATAGTGACATAAGGTTTTAACAAAGAAATAAAAAATTGCCTTTCCTCACCATAAAGAGACAATGCTGTGTTTGGTGACGGAGTTCTAGATCAATTAGTAAATTAAAAGATCGTGTTATTTAGTAACAACGGCTATTGTAAATAATAAGTAGGTTAAAAAATCATGTATAAATTTAAAAATAAAAATCATGAAGAGTTTAAAACATCACAATATAAATTAAAAAATCATTATAAATGAAATAATCATGTAAGTTAGTAACAAAACTTATTGTAATAAGTAAGTAAAGGATATGTAAGAAAGAACGCAAGATTTATAAAATAGTGGACTTAGAGATATAGAAACTAAGAAATGAGAGAAAAAGAAGGAATGAACGATTTACAAAATAGCAGACTTTAAGATATAAAGTAAACATATTTGGGACTTTTACAGCAGTTTAATGTAATTTTTTTAATTTGGGTTTAAATTCCTGCATATTGTCGATGGTTTTTAATTTCAATGGGAGGTTGTTATAATATATTATGCCTAGATAAAAATAGGAATTTTGAATGTGTTTAGTATTAAATTTAGGGATTTTAATAGTTTTTTGGTATCTTGCTGATGTTTTGAAATGGAACTTTCAAGTATTTAACTGTATTTCTTTGTAAATTTGAAGTTTTGAATATTTTTTATACATTTTGTCTATTGTAGGCACATTGAATATTGAAAAAAGAATTTCAGTAGAAAATTTAGACGGTTTTCTCAAGATTACCTTAATTATCAACCTTTGAACTATTTTGAGTGGATTTAAAATATTGTCATATGTTCCTCCCCAGCCAATAATACCATATTGTAATATAGATTGAACAGTTGCATAGAACACTCTTTTTAGATTTTCTAAGCTAAGAATATTTCTAAGTCTAATAAATATATAAAAACATTTCCTAATCCTTATTTAAAATGTTGATCTATATATATATACACCAAGATATTTGATTTTGGGAGTTGGACTAAGTATAGCACAATCTTTATTGCAGTTAGTTTTATTACATTTTCTTTGGTGTATTATGATGTTTAAATTTGGTTCTAATTTGAATTTATTGATAGAGAATGGGATAAATTTTGTTTTTTCAGTGTTTAGAGAGAGGAGATTTTTATCGAACCAATTTTTCAATATGTTAATATCAATGTTCGCTAGGTTATTAACAGTATTTCAATCGGCACTTTCAATTATTACGACAGTATCGTCAGCATAAGATATTATTTTTCCGTTTAGTTTTTGTATGAATATGTCATCAACATAGATGATAAACAGTAACGGTCCCAGGACTGTACCTTGAGGTATGCCGAAATGACTCATTTTTGGTGAACTAAGCACACCATTAATTTTTACAACTTGGGGACGTTTGAAAAGGTAGCTTTTATAAAATTTTATTAAATAAATTTAAAAAAATACGTATCTAAGTATAATCTGTGAAATAAATATCTAAATAAAATACTAATCTATGTTTCAACGCTCAGTTTTGGTGATGCTTTACTGATCCTCACCATACATTTTCTGACATTTTTTCATTATTAGCCACCGGAGTGCCAAGACATTTTCGTATAATTACGCTCATTAAAAATATCACACCTCCGAATATTGATATAGAAACAATATATTTTATTGAAGAAGAAGATAACAATAATAATCTAAACGAAAATATGAAAGAGAACAACACACAGAAAAACAGAAAAAGATAATGGTCGCAACTGGGAGTCGAACCCAGAACCTCTCGTCTATCCGGTACTTGCGTTTAACAATTCCACCATTGTGCAATAAGAGAGTTAATAGGAGTTAATAAGAGAGTTTTTCTTATAAAATTGAACAATATATTTGTTTAATGCCTTGTTTGAGTTGTTTACTAAGTATGTCGGTTTTATAAAAAAAAAAACCGTTAAATTCACAAACGCGTGAAATTTGCATGATTCTTGACAGAAAACCTTCATAATTGTACTTATCACAAGATATTTGTAAGGATGATGAAAATTGTACTTATTATGACATATTTGTGAGGATGATTTTCAATGGAAATATAATAATTTTTCAATCGTCATTAATCAAACCAAAATTATATACCTATTTTTTTTACATGAGCTCATCACAGGAGGCCCTGAGGAAAACCATTTCCCTCAGGGCCTACGTCATCTTTGGGGATGCTGTATGGAGGGTTTTTTAGGGAAAGGAGGGAGAGGAGAGTTCTGGGAAGGAAAAGGGTTTAAGGGGTGGGTAGGAATCTGAGGTTCAGTGTATCCTGGTCATCCGCCTCCCAGACCTAGACAAACCTCACCCCATGAACCCGGGCACCCCTGCTAAATCACCAGACGTAGCGAATCACTTGGGGTGACCATCACAGAGGTGTTGGTTATCCAATAAATGTTCCCGGGGCGGCGGTACCCATTCCCGCCTCCCAAATTGAAATCGAAATATCCTAGAATAATCAAAATTATATATGTTTTTTGTTATAAATCACTGTTAAGAAATTAATATTAAACAGCGCATATTACGATACTACTCCTATGATTTAATTATCAAACATGCGTCGTCGCTCCAAAAAAAAAATTTTTTGACAGATTCAGTGATTTTTTTTCATTACATCATTCAATTGCAATGCTACTCTTCTCTTTTCAGCAATACTTATATGGATAAGCTAAATCACAGTTATTCTACATATAGGTTAACCAATGAAGTTTCATGAAAAGGATAATTATTGGAAATGTTTATATTGTAATGTATCATTATGAAAAAAAAATAAGAAATTGTTCATGATAATGATAGTGTGGTTTTCTTTTTAAATTTATGTTTTTTTAATTGCATTTGAGAATAAGTTATTATCATTTTTTCTAATATCTTCAGGTAGGTTGTAATGAATTAAATTTTATTCCTTGGTAATTGTGTGTGAGGTATTGATTTCATGTGCTGAGAATATGAAATTAAATTTGTTGCGACTTATTGTGATAAATTGATAAAATTGAATTGGGCAATCACCCACTTCCTGACATCCGAGCAAGCTGAAACTCGGCAGATAGACTCGTTGTCATTGAAATTTGCATTCTATAAACTTTTGGTTAAATGTAGGCATTTTTCTGAAATTCGAAGAAATTTCTTAAAAAGTCTTACCAGTTGATAAAAGATTAATTATATTAAAAAGGCGTTTTTTTCACGGGTTGATTTTTTATTATAAAATGTTTGCTCAGTTTTTTTTATAATATTGTATTTAATTCTAATAAAACGAGAATATCAGTTTTATTGTATGACATCTCATTTTTCGTAATTATTTGTTTACAATAATTATATTAAAGTACTAGTAGGTACATCATCATATTTTTGCTAATGTTTAACCCATTGACGATCCTAATGTGTACACATTAGAGCCCAGATTGGTAGAAGTTAAAATGTTATTCTTGAGTCCAAACCCTCTCTAATCTTGAAATTTGGAGACAATAAACCTTTTGGTTATAATAATTCACATTATATTCATTGCACTGCCTCACATTATCTGTAGAAGAAGGCCCGAATAGCTTGGTTAAAAGATAAAAACGAGTTCCTTTATAGAGAATTCGCATTTCTAAATATTTCATGTAATCGTGTTGTATGAATAATTTATTAAAATTATTTTACAATGTTTTTATTATATTATAATCACAGATTTAGAAGTGAAACCATCTTTAGCACCGTTGTGATTTGAAATTCGATGAAACGAAAAAGCGACACTAAAAAGAGACAAACACTTACAAACACATAGGATTTAGCCTGCGAAAGAATGAGATTGAATAATCGGTCTCACCTTTGTGCGGTGCTTCGTAGCCTCCCCACTCGTATCTACTTTAGTTTTCTGAAGGTTACACTTCTACCGCGTGCGAATTTTCCGCTTGTATTTTTTTGCTGCTAGAGGAAAGTTACTGACTCTCACATTCAAATAATAAGAAATGTGGCTACCTTAACACTCAAACTATGAGTTAGCACTAAATAATAATATATGACTGTTCATTATGTTCATAATAGTATGTTAAAATTTAAACGCTGGTTCAAGACTACATAAATCTTATAATATGTCACAATAGTAATGTATGTCAAACACAATAAAATGGACGACAGTGACACCATTCCGGGTTTTTATTGCTGTTTTACGAAGTTTTTTCTAAATAACGCTGTTTTTTCATAATTGAGTAAGGTGAAAGTCTATATCTTAAGTACATCTCTCGTGCCATAAACGGGTATTGTCTTACCTATCTCCCATCTTTATGTGTGCCGAAACACCATCACTTTACTCTCGCGAGGGAGCGAATGTGTGCAAGAATGTTGATAAATTAAATAACAGTGCAGAACAAAAAGGACGGAGCGGACTTTAAGCGTATGAGACCTTTTAATATCGATACAAAAAATATATCTTAAAAAATACGTGAATATATATACATATATATATATATATATATTTTTTTTTTAAATCTGAGACGGTTTACATTTAAATATAGTTCCCGTGAGCACTTAGGCCATAGACCCATTGTACTATCTCCCATTTTACCTCATTCCTTTGACATTAACCCAGTCCTTTTTATAAAGTTCACCAGGATTGTCATTGGAAATGAAGTTATATCTTCTGGTTCGACAATGTGTCTTCCCAGGGGTCCTAGCACACTGAAATCGTTATCTTTACATTATCGAATCGATATGGCATAACAACCGACGATTTTGTACCGAACCGATATTGATGGGCAATGTAAGGTAATCAAAAAGAAATTGTTATACGCTGGCAACACTTGAGGTACTTTCTACGTAGCTGTCACAATGTCTATGGTATCGCAGTTATAGACCGGGAGCCGGTACATAAATCTTACGTCACAAACCTTATGAATACAAGGATCAAACTACTTTTGTAGTGATATAAGCCTTAAAAACGCTGGTGTGCCGCGCCTCTTGGCAGATTCCGCGCAGTCATGGAACTAGTGAAATTCTTCAATGGGATGGTTTAGAATCTAGACTACAGTTATTCCTTGGTTTCATTCGTGTACTCTATGCACCCGTTGTATATAATGTTATAAAGCATGGAACCATTACAGTTGACCGCGAGGTTACAGGAGCCTTGCAACGCATGCCGGGTACCCGCATCCCCATCCCCATCCCCATCCCCATCCCCATCCCCATCCCCATCCCCATCCCCATCCCCATCCCCATCCCCATCCCCATCCCCATCCCCATCCCCATCCCCATCCCCATCCCCATCCCCATCCCCATCCCCATCCCCATCCCCATCCCCATCCCCATCCCCATCCCCATCCCCATCCCCATCCCCATCCCCATCCCCATCCCCATCCCCATCCCCATCCCCATCCCCATCCCCATCCCCATCCCCATCCCCATCCCCATCCCCATCCCCATCCCCATCCCCATCCCCATCCCCATCCCCATCCCCATCCCCATCCCCATCCCCATCCCCATCCCCATCCCCATCCCCATCCCCATCCCCATCCCCATCCCCATCCCCATCCCCATCCCCATCCCCATCCCCATCCCCATCCCCATCCCCATCCCCATCCCCATCCCCATCCCCATCCCCATCCCCATCCCCATCCCCATCCCCATCCCCATCCCCATCCCCATCCCCATCCCCATCCCCATCCCCATCCCCATCCCCATCCCCATCCCCATCCCCATCCCCATCCCCATCCCCATCCCCATCCCCATCCCCATCCCCATCCCCATCCCCATCCCCATCCCCATCCCCATCCCCATCCCCATCCCCATCCCCATCCCCATCCCCATCCCCATCCCCATCCCCATCCCCATCCCCATCCCCATCCCCATCCCCATCCCCATCCCCATCCCCATCCCCATCCCCATCCCCATCCCCATCCCCATCCCCATCCCCATCCCCATCCCCATCCCCATCCCCATCCCCATCCCCATCCCCATCCCCATCCCCATCCCCATCCCCATCCCCATCCCCATCCCCATCCCCATCCCCATCCCCATCCCCATCCCCATCCCCATCCCCATCCCCATCCCCATCCCCATCCCCATCCCCATCCCCATCCCCATCCCCATCCCCATCCCCATCCCCATCCCCATCCCCATCCCCATCCCCATCCCCATCCCCATCCCCATCCCCATCCCCATCCCCATCCCCATCCCCATCCCCATCCCCATCCCCATCCCCATCCCCATCCCCATCCCCATCCCCATCCCCATCCCCATCCCCATCCCCATCCCCATCCCCATCCCCATCCCCATCCCCATCCCCATCCCCATCCCCATCCCCATCCCCATCCCCATCCCCATCCCCATCCCCATCCCCATCCCCATCCCCATCCCCATCCCCATCCCCATCCCCATCCCCATCCCCATCCCCATCCCCATCCCCATCCCCATCCCCATCTCCATCCCCATCCCCATCCCCATCCCCATGCCAAATCCATTTGGCGGTCCGTCTATTCTGCCCCAGCGCGGCGGGGAAGCGGCGCACAGTGATTCGTTTCATACATGCTGGACGCTAAAACTCTTACACATTATTAAATTATTTTTAACCCTCTATTGAGATGTAGTCAATAATAATTTTATGAAAATTAGTGTTAAAAATGATTAACTATTTTTTTTCCTATTTTTTTTTAATTTTTTTTTTGTTAATTTAAAATAATGTATTAATAGAGCATTTGAGGTTTATAATAAAACAATTGTACGTAAAAAAGTAAGAAAGGTGTATTTTGAGTAAATAAATTGCTAAAATTACGGTGCATTTTCTGCTCATATTCAAAGATATAAGTCATATTTGGTTTTTCAACTTTTTTTCACCACTTGCACTGAGCTTATCAAGTTCAAATGTACTTAAAATTTTGTTAAACATTCCCTCAAGCTTTTTTTTCTTCGGCAAACTCTTCCATCTAACGAATAATTCCAGCCTGGAAATCTCGTATGTGATTCCTGTAAAATGAAATAATAATAATAATGTGGATTCGTGCGGGTTAATATCGAAACTGATATGAATATAATGTTAATTGCACTATTTAAAAAAAGGAAAATTATTGTGCGATTTTGATATGATCTCTGAGATAAACTCTCGAGAAGTTAGAAACTTAATATTTTTTAGACCAAAAAAAACACAAAACTTATTTATTATTTAAAAAACAACTAAAATTATTTACACTAAAGAATTAAGAAAAAACTTTAAAACATACCTTCAAAAGTAGCCACCATTTTACAAAACCGAAAAAAAAACACTTTTCAAACTTAGTACACAATTTTAAACATCGAGCTGCGACAAGCGAATAAATGCAAATGATAATTTCAAAACACATTATTCGACTTTAGTCCTCTGGTATGAGTCAATACGTGCACTAATCACCCCAATTAAGCATGCATTTATTATCCTGTCTATCTGGTAACGTCGCCATGACGTCATTGTTTGGGAATTCAAAAGTGACTTATAAGCATCTAACTTGTATGAAACGAATCACTGTGCGGCGCAGGCGTGGTGGTTAGTTAGTTAATTTTGAAACATATATTAATTCGCCGTGGAATTTAATGTTAAACTTTTCGATTTTTTATATATTTTGAAGTAGTTAGGTACTTCTTACCTTCACTTAAGTTTGAACATTTTTCATAAATAATAAATTCACTGATTTACAGCATCTCGTTTCATCTTGTACCGATGAAAAAAATATGTATTAGTTATTCCTACACGTATCCTAGTGAATTAACCAGTGAATAACCAGGATTCCTCGTTATTCATTATTGTTAAGAAGCACCGGGATGAGATATTTAATCGAACAGCCATGTATCTTTCTGCGGTTAAAATACACAAACAAATAATGCACAGAAGCGTTGTGCTAATTCTTCACCTTGGTATCTCCTACGTTCCTTGACTGGGGAACAAACAAGTGCAATTACTTTGTGTAAGCAATATGAAGCCATTTGTACTGGTCCCTTCGTGCGGGAATATTAAATGCTCCCTACTTATAACTTCATTACCTACTCTAAATGGTGGATTAACGTGAGAAGACATTACCGCTGCATATTATACAGAATTGTATATATTAATGGATGACTGAACGGTACTGGAACATATTTAAAAAAACACAAAGAAGCAAAGCTAGAAGTCCACAAAGGAGTTCTGATACTAACCCCGATGTATGGCAGTGAGGAATGAGATGTGACCAAAGATATTGAAATATAAGTAGATGTGCTATCTGCTGTTTTTACTATGTGGGTTTGCGCTTCCGGGTGTCGCCGATATTGTTTACCGATTAAAAAATAAACTAAAAGAACAAATAATTAACGAATAAACCAAACGAACGTTAAACTAAATGAACGAATTCTTTCCTTATTCAAAATATATTGTTAACCAATATTTGTGCACATTTTTAAAAAATCAACGAAATGAACAAATTCTTTTTGTATGAAAACTACGCTCATTAGCGCGTAGTCCGGCGACAGTTGCGCGGACACCATAGCATATCTCTTCTGTATTTGAATGTGACAAAAGCGGAATTACATAGATTGAGTGTGAAATAAATTCCCTTAGACCTATGCGTGTTAAAATTTTGCATGGCCGTATTACAAATTAGGAGCTTCGGAAGGAAGGCCGACATCGCAATAGCTAAGATGAAGAAAGATACGCTCAGATGGTGTGGGCAAGTAGAGTAAACAAACGATAAACAAAATTTTTAACAAAACAAAAAAAACGACTTCAAAAAATGCACTTAAAAGTAAAAAAATAATTTCGTATTCTTCTACAACTTCATAATCAACTTACTTTTTCTACTCATCAATATGTAGGTACGATTGTTATGTTTGGAGTCGGTGTCAGCCAAGGTAGGTTTGTAAATACATACATAGGTATAGGTGAGATGTGTTTGTGTCGCACGAGCGATTTGACGAGGCTAGAGCGGGGCCACGGCGTGAGGGGTGCTGTCAAGTGAACCCGCCGGGCCGGGTACCTTTGCTGACACCGACTCCAAAAATAACAATCGTACCTACACATTGATGAGTAGAAAAGGTTAGTTGATTATGAAGTTGTAGAAGAATACGAAATTATTTTTTTACTTTTTAGTGCATTTTTTTAAGTCGTTTTTTTGTGTTGTTAAAATTTTGTTTATTTTTTGATTTTTAGTGAATCTGAAGTATAGTAACTAATTTCTCTGAATATGGATAGACCTACTAAACGTGTTTGTCATATGAGTCAGACATAATTTGACCATAACGACGATAGGGTCAAATTAAGAGATTCGGCCGAGAATCGTTAATTTGCTCCTAACAATTGAAGAGTTCCGTTACTGTGTCATGGATCCCATAATCAGAACCTAACCAAACTACCCTTGAAGTATATCCTTTCCAATAAAAAAAAGAATCATCGAAATCGGTTGGCGTGATATTGAGTTATTCGTCCATTTGTCGCGCAGATACTTAATGCAAATTTAAGACTTCTATGATTTTCTCGTAGATGCCATTGTCGGAACTGAACCAAATTAAAATGAGACTACACGGGAAGCACTTTCAGCTTTCAAATAAAAAAAGAATCGTCAATATCGGTTCACCCAGTCGAAAGTTCTGAGGTAACAAACATAAAAAAAAATAATAATAAATAAAAAATACAGTCCAATTGAGAACCTCCTCCTTTTTGAAGTCGTTTAAAAAGGGGCGTAAGGAGAAAGCGAATGGTAAAAGAACTCGGGAATTCCTTTTATTTTTTTAAATTTTATTTATTTTAGGGAAAGTTGACAGCAAATCTGAGATTACATAATAAAATAATAGTAACATAGTTAATTATGCCAATTATGAACTTTCCACTTATGATAGTGAATAAATAATAAAGTGTGACATTGTAAGAGTGTTTTCATTAAATTAAATTATTTTTTTTACAACATATGAAAGGAGAGGGGGGAGGAGGAACATAGAATTAGGATTAAAAGGCAAAGGATGGGAATATATAGGGATTAAACTTTCTAGTTTGAGTCATGTTGCTTAGTGAGTTTTCGTTTTATGTCAATGTGGTAATAATTTACGTTAAATGAGTGTCTGGATCCATAGATAAATGAGTTCTGTTTGGAGTTGGTCTTGCAAAGAGGGAGATTAAAAGTAATTATTATCAAACTAATTAAATGGTTCCACGACTACTCAATAAAGTGGCATTTCAACGTCCCTTTTTAAAAGTCATTTTAAGTTGTAATTTTTTTATTTAAATCGCCCGTAACCGACTAATCGCCCCTAATCTATTTTACCTATTAAAAATAATAATTTCTTAAACACTAAAAATTATTAAAAGTAAACACTTTTAATAAATTTGCATGTCTCAGGTTTTGAAGTTGCATGTCTCTGAGTTGTCCGGTCACCGAATTAAACACTTCAGTCGGGCCATGGTCATGGTCATGGTCTTGATATGGTCAAGAGTTAAAATAACAGATGAGCATATTTAAGACGATATTATATGCACGTGAATGAAGGAGAGATTGTCGAGATGGAGTTCTGTACCGGTCTAACATCTCTGCCTACCCTACCCGTACTCACTCAGTATCTACCTTCCCATTATGAAAACGAATCATTTGGAATGAATGATATTTTTGAAGTAAAGGTAAACAATCCCGCTTTATGATTTTGACGCCTGACGACATTTGATTTGTTCCTATCTTCAACATTAAAAGCGGAAAATGATGCTTGCCAAATGATGAAGGACATACTCAACTAGCAAAGGATTGAATCTGCGACGCCCGGCTGGAACCAAAATACTGCGCGAGTCATTAAGTAGTTATACCGGGCAACACCCGATATCTCAACTTTTTTTTTCAACGCATTTAACTAAAAATTCATCATTCCTCCCTCTCTATAATTTGAAATGATAGCTTAGAACACTTTTCAGTCAAGATGACATTCATAACGTTTAAAAAAATTAACTGATTCTTTAAGCTTTTTAGCTTTTTATGCAATTTTCAAAGCTACCTGAAAATATTTTTTACTGTTTTAAATGTCTAAATAAAATCAAAATTTTCCATTAAGCCTTTTATAGATTTACAGATTCACATAAAGAGATTCTTAGAGAAAACGCACTTCTTACTTATGACTTTGTGACGGGTAATTTATTTATTTAAAGTTCAGAGAGATTTTCCATATAGGTCGTACAAATTTAAAATGATAATTTATTTCAAACATTAAAAATAAAAATACGCGCAGGAAATAAGAAATTAAAAAATACAGTGATAAAACAAAAAACAAAATATAAATATAAGTAGTTATGAATTATAACGTGAAATTTAATGCAGGAACAAAATATAAAAAAGAGTACTCCTGTAAGTGGGTTAATAACTAAGTAAGTGGGTTAAAATAAATAATAATAAGTAAGTAGGTTAACTTTAACTAATTTGATTATTCAGATAATATAATTAGTAGGAAGGTACCGTGAGAAAGAATAATATGTCGTGGAGTAAACCAGCGAATGCGAATGGTTTGAATTTCCACGTGAGTACTTGAACACTACCTTGCCTAAATTATGCAGTATTTTTCTTTGGACCTTTTTTCATCATTTTTTCCCTACAAGATAAACCCCTCGTAGTGTGTATAACTTATATTTTAAAAAGACTTAAAAAAACCAGGGGTAAACTCAAAGCTCAAGTATGTTGAGAACTTACATACTTATTTAAATTTGTGTAAATTATTAAGCATGTGAAAAATACTTGCCACGTTGGTTGTGATAGGATAATGTTTTTTTGCCACGCATTTAATTTAAAATGTAAATAAATTCAATGAATTTCGCGGCAACGTTGTTATTTCGAGGTAAATAACAGCCTTTAAGTCTTTTGCGGAGAGTTAATTTATTATTGTTTTCAGTTTTCCAGATGGCGCTGAAAATATAATAAGTATAAATATCCCGTCCCTTCTAAGGGAAGTAGTAACACAGACTAATCATTGTCCTTAAGTGTGGTCTGATATATATTTACCTCTCTGCGAAAGACAGTGAATAAGTACTTTTTTATACAAATCATTTTAAGTTGGCGTATAATTTTTACCTTATTCATTTTATATTCAAAATTTAAGTTAACCTTTATGACTAATTTAACGATTGTACTGTAAATGCTACAGATTTCCAAATATTGCATAGGCTTTTAAAGCCGTCCCATCTATTTCCCGTCCAGAAGTGCGTGTAAATATTGCATAAAGCAAGTTATCACACAAGTTTTTGTATTACGTAGGTAATTACTATCATTGCAGATGAAACGAAACTTACTACCCAAAGTAAAAAAGAGGAGCAAAATAAGTTTCCCGAAGATATACTACTAACAAGTTTGAAATGGTGATCGGTTGTAACGGCGCATAACTTTAACTGTGTTTTTTTGCTAGTCCATTTCGAGAAAACATGTGTTAACTTCAACTCGGTTGTAAACGTTTGTCTGCCAGTTCTTTTTAAAGAAAAGAATACTGTCCCAGGAACAACAGAAAGAACTTGGGAGTGTTGTCATTTGAATACCTTTGCTTGGAAAACCAAAATAAACCTCGCACGACCATGAAGTGTGAGTAAGATATTGTGGAAAGTAAAATGCTCCATCCAGACGAGGAACATAAAATATTATATTAAAATTGTGTGACGTATGTTTTCGTGTCGTATTACAAGTCGCACACGTAGCGCCTCGGTGGAGGGCAGAAAAACAGCAGCTTTTACCACTTTCGTTATGAACTATTTCCTCGGAAGATCGTGTTTATTCGCAGCATTATATTTGTGTTTTACGTGCCATCGCGCGAACATTCCATACACACGGAGTTCCCGGGATACGGCGGATGAAATATGTCACAGTTTTTCATAAAAGATACACATTTTTTTATTGTGCTGACAGGTTGTTATCCGTAATGCGTCATCAGTGCCTCATTCCGTATGCTGGCAAATTCTTATAAGGACTTATATGTTCGGGATTCCGCGGGAAGCTATTCTGCGAGATGCGTCAATCTCTTACGAGGGGTAGCGCCACTGCGAGCTAAGTGGACCAATATTTCCTGAATCGTCTGCTTGTTTGTTATTCCCTACTGAAAGAAAGCTGGGAACACAAAATATTCTACTATTTGGCAAATTAACGGCTATCCACCTCTGAATGCCATCGATATAGTAGTTGGAAAACTGGCTGAATAAAAGGTTCAGTGGGTATCAATACCGTCACAGCTGGTGACTACAAAAAAGGCATAACACTTATGGAAATGTTCCATTATTTAATGTATGTTACTCGAGGGTCGAAAGTTCATAAAAATAGTTCAAGCACCCATAGAAGCAAACCATACGGCGTTTAACCGTTATATTTATTTTGCCGTCGTTATAAGTTTTAGTTTTTTTTACACTATTAAATTGAAGGGTTTTTGTTATACCTACACGTGGAAGGGATTTCTAGGTAAGTTATTAGAAAACACCAAAAAACGGAAATTAAAAATCAATCCTTGAAATGCATTCCTTCTTTTGAAAATTAAACGTCAATCTTAATAAGAAGGTGAAAACATAAATCAGAAATTCCAACACCTCTGAAACTTATTCGATTTTGAGAAGTATTTCAACAGAGCCAAACATTTTTTTTTATTGCAGAAGTAAATTATACTAACAATTCTAAACGTAACAATAAACAGAACAAGAAATATAATAAAATAATATTGGGAATAAAGTTTACTGCATGCTAGGATTTGTCATCAGAAAAGGCCGCGAATTTCAAAAACCTGAAACCTATCTTCTTCTTTGGTTCCATGACATTTGATCCGGCGACATTTGGTCTGGCGACAGTTGGTCCGGCGACATTTGATCCGGCCGACATTTGATCCGGCCGACACTTGATCCGGTGAATAGTTGATCCGGCGGACAGTTGATCCGGTGATAATTGGTGCGGCCTGATCCTTTAGAAGATTTTTTCTTCAAGTAAGTATGTAAAGAGGATATACGACCGTACAACCAAAGTCGATGTACTTATATCTGAAGGCATCTTGAGTGAAAATCCACATTAGCCGGACGCGTACAAATGCTGGTGTCAGGGATCCAATCAGAAGAATGTGCGAATCGTTTAATCAAAATCAAAAAATCAAGGATTCCGACTAATTTTTTGATACACGCAGTACTTTTAGTAGAAAATTGAAGGTTTCTTTCCTACAAAGTACAATAACTTAGACATTACTTGGTTTATAATTTTAACTATTTTCTTTTTTTAAATTTCTGTAAGACATGAATTTTATCCATATATTGAAGCACCGCACAAATAGGAGACCGATTGTACTATCTCATTCTCTCGCATGCTAAATCCTATAGATGTATATATTTGTATCTCTTTTGTATTATATTTGTATTTCTATATTTGTATTTCTATATTTGTATTTCTATATTTGTATTTCTATATTTGTATTTCTATATTTGTATTTCTTGACATGAGTGCGGCATTTGACACGGTAGATCATAGTATTTTATTAAATGTGCTTGAAACCGAATTTGGCGTTCGAGGTGATGTTCTCCAATGGATGAAATCATACCTGTCTGGACGAGTAGCCTCAGTAATTTTCAATAATTCTACTTCACCTGAAACTCCCATAGAATGTGGAGTTCCCCGGGGTTCTGTCTTGGGTCCCATTCTTTTCATTCTCTATACGAATCACCTCGAGAAACTCATTCAATCAGCTGGCTTTGAATCACAAGGCTATGCAGACGATCGTTTCATTTTCAAGTTTTGTTCCCCGGATGAAAAAGACGTCCTTAAAAACGAGGTGGTTAGTTTTATTAACACAGTCTCAAGTTGGATGTCTGTCAATAAACTCAAACTTAATCCGACCAAGACGGAATTTATTTGGATAGCTTTTCCTGGAAGGCAAGCCCTCATCGACTCTAATCCAATCCATATTCAGGGCACAGATATAATCCCTTCTACAGAAATAAAGTTTCTAGGTTTCACTATAGACAATAGTTTTTGAATCACAAATTTCAAAATCTGTAAGTTCAGGCTTTTTCCGTCTAAGGCAGATAAAATCAATCAGGCGTTGCCTTCCCTCTGATGGAGCAAAGTCACTCATAAATTCGTTCGTTGTCTCACGTATGGACTATTGTAATAGTGCGTATGCTGGCTTACCTAAAAAACAATTCAATAGAATCCAGTCCGTTTTTAATGCTGCGGCGAGAATGATTTTTGGTGAATCTAAGTATTGCCGTATAACCCCGCTTCTAAAGGATCTTCATTGGCTTCGATGCCCTGAAAGAATAGAGTTCAAGATCTGCTTAATGACCTTCAAAGCATTGCAGGAATGGCGCCAGCCTATATATCGGAACTATGTGTCCGACAAAATTTAATAGATAGGCAGCTTACTCTAAGGTCAGCAGATCGAGATGTTACTAATCGTTTAATCGAACTTTCTAGGTCAAATCGAGCCGTTTACTATGATCGATCTTTTCGTGTAACTGGCCCGCTCATTTGGAACAAACTTCCCTCAGCTCTTACTAATATCCAGAACTTGGCTGAATTCAAAAGAGCTTTAAAAACAAACTTATTTAAAAAATCATACCTTTCATGAATTTTAACTCCTTTTCAATCTACTATAATAAGCCATGTTCCTCAAGTTTCTGGTAATTGTTTGGTTTCGATTACCTCTTTACTATAGTTTTATATGCACTCTGAATTTGTATTATTTCTAAATGTTAACTGCCTCCTGTTCTATATAATTTAGTTTAAATGATTCTTGTTGAATGGCACCGTGATGGTTTATCATTATATATTGTCCTGTGCCAAAACAGCACTCACTATTGTTGTTAATATTGTTCTTTAGGAATTGCTTTGTATATTTTTGTATATTCGTTATTTCACATTATTTAATTAATTTTTATTTGTTAATTTTAAGTTTATTATAATTAAGCGCACTTGAAGTGAAACATCACAAAACTGCGCTATATAAATACTACGTATTATTATTATTATTATTGTGTTGATATTTTTCGTTTCATCGAGTTTCAAATCACAACGGTGCTGAAGAACAAAAAAACTTGGCTTGGAAATGGAAAACCTGTCCATAAGTTGTATTTACTTCTTATCTTTTAGAAACAACCCTTTTAATGTGATTGAGAAATTTGACGTAGCAGTTCCACGGTGGTAGTAGGATCTTGAAAAATCAAACGCCGCGTATCTTAAATGGGAGATTTGTATATTTTCTAGACTACGTACAACTTATGATTTTTAAATGAAAAACTTGTGTACTTTAACAATGTACGTTTTTAGGGAACTCGTCTTTTTTAATGTGTGAGAGTAGCGATGGTTCCTACGGATGCACATGGCTTGTGCACGGTCTTTGGGAGCTCGTCCCCGTAATGGGCATTATTTTCTGAGAATGGACGACACACATTACTAAAACATCAACCGATGTGCAGCCACACTATTCAATATAATAATCTAAGCCTATAAATGCCTACTATATTGGGGTAGGCCATATACGGCTGGCACGGTGAAACAGCAGTAACTATGGAAAACGGTGAAAATCTTCTGAAACCAAAAGTCGCAACTTCGCTGTAAATAAGACTTGTTTCTTGTGGAACCTGCGAACTTTTTTTATGAAGCTCGTCCCGTAATGGGCATCACTTTCTGCGGATGCACATTACGCATTAATATCACATTAGCCCGATGCGCTGGTGTAAGGGTGGTGTAGGGGCGGAATAGGCGAAGCGCGTGTCGTTGTATTGCCGTGCAGAGCGGCTACCCGGGCGTCGTAAATCCCCGCTGCCGCCTACAGACCGTGAAGCATAAAAGTCAACGTATGTAAGTATTTATTGGCAGTAAGTTACACTGGCCGTATACAAGCGCATTAGCCCAGTAGGTATCCGGACCCCATGTTGACGATAAAGACAGCTTACGATACAACAAATAAGATTATTAAAATCTCCAGGCCACACGCAAGGGGCAGTAAGCTGAATAATCACTCGCAGAGAGCGAATCTCGCCTTTGGGAATCTCACTGAATTCTTGCAATTTTGCTTGTTTTGATTTGCGTTTGCTGTAAACACTTCTGGACTTGAAGGCTAGAAAATAAGGTTGTTTTTAATAAAAATATCATGAAATAAAATAAAGAATTTCATTGTGGACCACCATTTTTATATTAATTGTTTGGGTTCTTCAATACGGGATAAAATGATGATAATTCACTGCCCGGGAAAAACGCAGGTATAAGGGAAACCAAAATAAGACATGAAAATTAGAACTGAATTTTTCAAACAATAATCAAATAAAAAGCGATTATTTTCCACGAAAGTAGTCCTTTATCGACTTAAATGTAATTTCAAATATGTACATATTAAATAAATTTATATAATGAAACTTTTGTGAATAAAATAAATAAATATTATCCTATGTTAATTTATGGAGTGGTTGGTGGATGTTTGTATTACTTTAAGTTGATGCCAGCTTAGAAAAAAAAATCGAGTGCATTTTACACGCGGTAGAAGTGAAACTTTACCAAAACAATCTCAACCAATACTTGAAAAGTGAGGTCATAATCAAAGCGACCATTGAGCGCGGACCAGCGTCATTTCCGTTTGAAATTTCAACCAATAGAGCCTTTAAAAGTGACATCATAATCAAAGCTGTCAATGAGCGCATTGGATGCGTCGCAGGTTTAGTATTTTTCATTTCCGCTTCATCTGAAATCCAAATCAAAGGCGTGCTGTAGAAGTTTCACTTAAAAAAATCACTTCTTCAATATGTGCAAATTCACTTTGTGTCGTCATTTTTAATTAAATGAAAACAAATCACTTTATAAAACACCATTTATTTAATAAAAAATGTCTTTTTTTATCAAAACCAATGGTTTCTTCGTCAGGATGAATTTGACCATGTTAATCTTATCCTGACGAAGAAACCTGGTTAGGCATTACAATATGTTATTTTGTTTGTTCTAATATTTAAATAAATCTATTTATATCACAAGGATGGTAGTTAGGTAGGTACTCTTTGGATTTAACAGAGACACCTGATGGTTTGAAAATAGAATTCAAACAAAAAATAACTGACATCGTCTGTTTTTATGGAAAAAAATTTTTCATTGTGAAAAACTTATGAGTTGTGTATTAATTGACAAAAAGTTACAAAAGGATTGCACTGATTGAACTTAACTATTGATTGTATGAAATTACGGAGGCCTCCAAGCTACAAGAACTACAAAACAAGGTTGGTGGATCTGTTATTTTCCCTGGAATTTTTCTTTGCGCCATTCTTTGTGATATATTTGTCCGCGCAAGTAGAGTTTTCATAATCATAATTCTTGGGTATTAAGCCCAGAGAGTCTGGGGTTATTTACACACCTCAGGCTCGCATATTATAATGCAAAACTTTTGGTTTTGAAACATGTGGATAATTTTGATTAAATAAGTGGTGTTTTAAAAAGTGATTTGTTTTCATTTAATTTAGAAATATTACAATTTCGTGTTCCCTTGTCCCGGATCCGTCTTTTCAACAAGGCGCCACCAGGAATCCTGTAATTGGCTACCTCAGTGAGCTCCGTCCAATATAGGTCCAGCCTCTCCCCTAGAGGCTCTGGAGCACAGAATAAATATTAACACAAAAAGGGCCTTTTGGGCGTGTTTTGTGACCAATTATAGGGTCTTTAATTCCAAGCAAAACCGAATTTAAAATCGGATGGAGATCTGCGATAGCTGGGGGTTAGACTAAATATAGTGTTTCTACGGTGGGCACTTCTAGGTTTATATTCTTTATTCTATGTTCTGGAGTGTTTTTTTTTAAATAATAAAGCGGAGACGGTTTTCGTATGGTTCCCATGAGCAAAAAGGCCCGTTGTGCCCACTTCTTCCATTTCACATCACATCATTCCTTGAACAGTAACCTGGTCCCTTTCATAAAGTCCAACAAGATTGTCAATGAATATTTGTCTATGTCTTCTGTTTCCAAATATTCAGAAGGCGGGTATGATTACCGCCGCCCCGGGAACCATTTATTGAACTCTAACTACCACCTCTGCCATTGGTCACCCCAAGTGGTTCGCTACGTTTGGTAACTTAGCAGGGGTGCCCGAGTTCATGAGGTGAAGTTTGTCCGGGTCTTGGCGGTGGATGCATCTGTCCACCAGCTGCATGGTAGGCTGGATCAGGAGAGAATGGTTTAGGCAGTCCCTTTGACTACTCTCTCAGAACATTGCCTTGGATGGAATCATACTCGTACGTCCGTCACTCCTGGACACTGAACCCCAGATTCCTATACACCCCTAATACCATTTTCCTTCCCAGAACCTCCTCTCATTACTTTCCTGAAAAGACCCTCCACACAGCAACCCCACACATGGCGTAGGCTCTGAGGGAAATTTTTTGTCTCACGGCCTCCTGTGGACCTAAGGTAAAAAAATCCACCTTCTGTTTTCCCAGTCTTTGAGCAGGGCGGTCAATTAGCATTATTTGTGATTTTAAGTATTTTCATCCTCTTCAAATTTCATGCATATATTTTTGTTTTCACTCCCAACAGCGGCGTGTGTCTTCTCAGTTGCAATGTCCGGGAAGTAGTCCTAGTAGTTCCCTCAGTGACTTTCTGTCCATTTGAGTAGCCGCCTGGATATCCATTTATGATTTTTTTTACTTTGGATTCCGATTAGATTTGTAATTATTGACGGGAATAACTTTGCCCTATATTCCCCAATTTAAAAAAAAATATGTAATTTGTAATTCACATGCGATATATGTAAGTGGAACTAGAAAGTCGCTGGATGTCGTTTTCTTTTGCCTGTTTATTTTAAAGTGGTTTGAAGATTAGGTATTTATTTATAACTTCTCACCAAACATATATTCTTATTTTTTTACATACAAAAAAATTTAACCCGACTAGAACTAACAGCCTGCATTGAGGTTAACATTTATAAATTTGAGTGATGATTTTACACACGAAATACTGATTTACAAAAACAGAAACGTTTATTTCTTTTCGAACCTGCGTCCCCAAGATTTCTCTGGCCGCTGAAATTATACGCACTATACCACTCCACACTATGGGATGCGCTCAGCGAGGCACGAATTTACGCATTACATTCCGACGACCCGTAAAAAAACAAATCGGCCAATGAGCGCAGACCTATCGTCGTTTCCGTTTTACTCGTATATCTCAACCGATACCTCGCAGGTGCCATAATGCGTCATTTCCGTTTCATCCGAATTTCAATTCACTCTAACAGGGCTAAGGAAGTTTCACTTTTTAAAAAAGTGCATACTAATATTTGGAAAATTCCCATACCCCAATTTTTGTTTTACGAAAAGATGTCATGTGTTCGATCAACTCAGCCTTTTTGATTTTATATGATTCTTTTGAGATTGTTTATTAGTGAATGACGGAACGTACTCAACATTTCAAAAATATTATTCAATTTATTTTCGTAAATCTTAAGCACAATATTTTTATGTATAAAATCCTATTCGCGTCAATAATCCGGTTCGTGACTGGGGAAGAGCCAATTCGGTCGACCAATTTTAAAAACTCAAGCGTGTCTGATCTCGACAAAGAGGGATCAATGACTCGAATTCTCTAGACTTGAGTATCGGAGCGTCAGCGTGTATAGTTCAATACTGCGAAGGAGTGCGATCTGTCTGTCTTTAATAAATTCTTCATCTTTTGTAAACTCAGCATCCTACTTTGATTTCACGAACTCTCCTTATATAACATATATTTTTTTTTAAATTAGTACAAACTGCAAAAGAACCCCAATTGATCCCAACCGTCTGGTGCCAGTGAAAATATGGCATCCCTAATTGGGTTATATCGTGAAGCTTTTCAGGATTCTTTCAGTTGTGATTTCAGTATATATCTTCATACAAAAAGTTGAAATTTTGAAAAAGAATCGTTTTCAACAACAAGCGACAACAACATCCATAACGTCGTAATTTTCAATCTTAACACTCTAGCTCACTGAAAACTCACGGACCGCCACTGCTCTGCAGACCCTTTTTTAGAGTTTTGGCCCTTTGTACAGCAATTATTAGAATGTGTGCAAAAATTAATGTATATTTAATATATCTTCGTTCATTTGAAAATCACTACTCTTTTTGACTAAGAAATTTACTACCAGAACTCTTGAAATTAAGAACGCTACCGAAATTGTGAATTTCGAGTTTCTCCCCTCATAACAATTTTTAACCAAGTCGGTTTGAGAGCTCCAAAATTTCAAGATTACTGTTTTTTTTTACATATTATTTTAAGTACATTTTTGTTCATAGGAGCAGATAAAATTTTAGAATTTTATAAACGGCAAAAAGAACCGATTTCAAAATTATCCGGTTATTATATGGGGATCCAGTGCCAGCAAAGTTACCGGGACAAAAACAAAGATATATTTTTTTTAACATAATATAAAGAATATGAGATAACATTAAGTATTTTATATTTTACAAAATATTGTATTAATCTTATGAGAAAAGAGAAGTTCTTATGTCTGATAAGGGAGCCACGATTCTAACTTAGGTTGTATATTATACTAGCTTTTTACGCATGGTATTAGGGGATTCCCACTCCGCCTCCTCCACCTTCCACTCCACTCCCCCCATCAACCCCCCTCCCCCCTCCCCCTCCACCCACCCCTCCCCACACTCCACTCCCCCCATCAACCCCCCTCCCCTCCTCCCCCTCTACCTACCCCTCCCCACACTCCTTCCCCCTCCACCTTCCCTCTCACCACTCCACTCATCCCCCCCTATCCCTTCCCCTACTTCTCCAACCACCCCTCCCCCACCCCATACTCCTTTCCACTCCATCTCCCCCCAACTTCCTCCACCCCTCCCCCTTTGCCTTCCTTTCCTCCCCCCTCTCAAACCCCACTCCACCTCCTCCACCTAACTAATTCTCTCCACTCCACTCCCCCCATCAACCTCTCCCCCTCTTCCTCCCCCCACCCCTCCCCCCACCCCCTACCCCTCCACATTCCCTCTCTACACACCACTCCACCCATCAACCCCCTTCCCCCCATCCCCTACCCCTCCCCACACCCTCCTCCATCCTTCCCATTTCCCCTTTCTTCCCCCTCTCCTTTCCCTAACCCCCTCCCCCCACCCTCCTCCCCCCCCCCCCTTCCCCCACCTTCCACCTCTACCAACACCTTCCCAACACCCCCTCCCCCCCTCTTCACTCCTCCCACTCACCTCTTTGATTCCACATATTCATTCCCGATACATTCAGCTTTCAAACTGCTTGCTTGCCACTTATTATAATTTTTTAAACAAATTTCATAATGCCAGAACTCAACGGTAGTTTTATACAAAATAACGGACAAAAAAAAATAATTATCCAATTTGGTGCAGTCGTTTTGGTTTATGCGCATACATACATTTCGGTGATTCATTTTTAGAGATGTTTATTAAGTACGAAGCCAACAAAGCACTCTTTTTACGGTGAATTGCCTGATTTAAAAAAAAATACATCGTTTCCAAGGCGACAATTGGTTTGCTTTTTTTCTGACGTTTGCAATAAATCGATTTTGTTAGGGACAGAACACGTATGATAAATAATTTCATAACGCCAGAGATTATTCATAACGCCAGAGCTTACCAATATATATATAGAACTTTTAAAATCCTTTCAGTAGCATTTGCGTGAAAGAGTAACAAACATACATCCAGACATCTACACATCTAAACATCTATACATCCACACAAACTTTCACCTTTATGATATTAGTAGGATACATTGGCATAAAATATTTACTTTTAAATATAAGTTTTTTTTTAATATTGTTTAATTTTGTTAATTTATTCTGATTAGTAATATCTTTTACTAATAACGAATTTTATTTTCTTCCATTAGTTAATTTGGGAATTCCGCTCCCTTGGCAATGAATGGTTGCTTCAGATGGATTTATAGTTCCCGAGTATGCCTGGTTTCCGATGATAAATCTGGAAAAATACAATTCCGGTTCCCTGGCTCCTTGGTCCTTGAGGTCAATCGTCTTTTTCTTTGCTCCACGAAGAAAAAAAAATGCAAGTCACCGTCCTGAATGTGACTTAGCCCTCTCGCCCTCTAAGTCAAAATTATTATCGTCTTGCGTGACAAATAATCCACAACACAGATTGTGCCAACGGCTGTACCAGATGTAGTGTTGTTATGCACTATGATATCACAACGATCAGTAGATTCTTATGACAATCTACTCGGTATTTTGATGTTAACGTATTTACAATAAGAAAGCTACAAGCTAGCCAGCCTAACTTGGAGGGAACAAGATTGGATTTGCAGGTCGCTACCGAGCCGACCAAGTTCGCAAAGCGATCCCAGCGCCTCTATTGGTCACGTACAGAAGGACTTCCTAACTGATATCTTGGGGAGTAGTTTGAAAGCTTTTACGATACATTACATAGTTTTTATGGCTTGGTAAGGTATATTAGGGTTTTGCATTTGAGTTATTTTAAAATTAGGTGTAATAAATTGATTTCCATTTCTCATTAGTTTATAAAATTCTTGATATTCTTATTAACTTTTTTTCTTCACACATTTCTATAGTGGAAGATTGCTTAAATATGTCATTTGCGAATCAACCGGGTAAGTCGGTTGACGCGGCACTACACAGGTTGGTATACAAACTGGAGCAGGCGCAGACAACCGGGGAATTAACTGTTGGACTCTTCCTGGACATTGCAACACTGTTAATTCCATCGATGAAGTGGTAGAAAGACATGGACTCGACAAAATCACCAGAAGGTCGGATCGGCTCTCAGATCGGATTCTTTCGATGAAAAGGGGTGAGGTGAACCTCAGAGTATTGGTGACACGAGAGTGTCCACAGGGAGGGGTTTTTTTTTTTTCACAAGGGTCCGCGGATGACATCGCATCTATAATAAGGTATTGGGATTCAGACACGACCAGAGGCCTCGTACAATCAACACTGGCAACAGTGAAAGAATGGTGTGAAGAAACCCAGACAAAGAACTAGTAATCTTTACAGGCAAAAGGAAACGAGAGGGATGGAGCAATCCAACCTTCTACGGAAAGGAGAAGAACCCTCTAACACCTAAGTACCTCGGAATCATCATATTTGCCAAACCGAGATGGAAAAACCAGGTGGAAACTGTAGGCAGAAAAGCGTGTACTCTCATGTGGGCGATAAGTCGAATCTGCGGCAGAACGTGGGGACTTAAACCCAAAATGATGCAATGGCTGTACACAGCCGCTGTAAAACCAAGAACCATGCATGCAGCTTTTGTCTGATGGAGGAGAACAACACTGAAAACATGATGGCCACACTCAACACTGATGGCCATACTCAACCACATACAGGGACTTGCATGCAGAGGAATCACACGAGCTACGCGAACCACTCCAATACTTGCTATGGGAATGCTCCTGTACCTACCCCCATTAAACAGAAATAGAGGGTGCGGCGATTGCGGCAGCCTGCAGGTAACAATGCAAAGGTCATTGAATACAGTTAGTCTTTTTTAGAATTTTTTTTTACATTTTTAGATATATTAGATAAGAGTGAAATGGGACTATAATTAAAAATGTCCGGATTTAAATAATGAAGTAGTGGTTTCTTTTTTGTACAGGACCACTCTTAAAGTATTATTTATTATATTTTTAAGTTTGCGAAAAACGTTACGTTTGGTTGGACATTTATCTTTTAGATTTTGTTATTTAAATATTGAACATTTTTCGTTTTGGGAAATTTTAGATACTTCAAAATTATACTTTTTTGTAAAAATTCTTGAGGGAAAACCTGAAAAGAGGTTGGGAAATTTATTTAAAGATATTTTTCTTCAAGGAAATGATCGGGAATCCAAATCTCCAAAAAAATGTCAGAAAATGGGTAGAGATATTTTTATTAAAAAAATTTATGTGAAGTTTGGATATTGGATTTTCAAGTTGGAAAATTCTTGATCCCGGAATTTTTTTTTAAATGGATCGAAAAATTGTGTAAAAGTTTTTGAAACTGAAAATGCGCCATTTTCTAAGGGCTGGGATTTGTATATGCATACGGGGTACCAGGGGGATAATCCATCGGACATAAGCTGAGCACTCGTTTACAGTCATATCGGCTGCACGAGAACAATTTCCCGAACGATTTTTCAGCCCTTCAGCCCGTTCCTTTGTGTGGTATGCCAGTCGTTGATCCTAGAATTTAATTAATTTATCAATACCCGTTATGACAGCCGAAAATCCGTGTATCCAAGCAGAGCCAAAAATCGACACTGGCACTATATCAAAACATATATATATAAAGAAAAGGTGTAAACTATGCACTTATAAATTTGCTTTTAAAATATTGTGATCGATTAACACGAATTCAACGTTTCTACAAATATTGCTCTACCAAAAAACACTTGTCAGCACCGAAAAAGATATTGAGCACCAACCATACTACATTTTATCTTCAGCGAACATACAGGTTGTTAAGGATGTACTTGACTCACCCAATCATCCTTAACATCATTTACATAAAAAATATAAAAGAAAATTTTGGTGTCGGGTAACTTTATTTGATATTTTTCAAAAACAAACAACCACAAAAATCTTCCGTGTCGTCACTTGTCACTCAGGGGAGTAAACGCCCAACTCTCACATAGGATTCATAGGATTAGGATAATTAATCAAATTCACAGAACTTAAAAGTTAAATTTCAAGTTGTATGAATGTTCAATTAAAGTTCCGTTATTATTTCTGTTCTGTGAAATAACTGGCCAATAATGGCCTTGAATCATTACACAACTTAAAAATTAACACTGAAGCTTGATGAAGTGTTCAAAATTTGTGAAAACAACTTGTCCTACCTGCCCAAAACTTAGATACGTTGTTTGTAATTGAACAAAAAAAATATTTTGAAAACAAAATTTAATTTATATTATACTCCAAATAATGCTTGAAAACACCGGTTAAAGTAAGTCAAGTACGTCCCTAAGAGCCGCCAGTTATTTAACAATAATTCCTCTTGTCTTCACCCTGTTTTTTATCTCATCATCATCTCATTGTGTTCAGTTCATTGTCATTGTGTTCAAATAGTTTAATTTTAATTTAAAGGTTTTATAACTAGGATACATCTACAAACTACTGAAACCATTGATGAGTCGTTTTAATAATCTACATAAAATATATTGTAACAAGACTTTAAATAATATAAATATTACGTATCTAACAAGAGCGGCTCGTCGCACAGTGTGTTCGTGAGCACTACTATCAAATTATAATGGTTAAAATTACTCTATAATATCTTACTGGTAATGACTAACTCATTAAAAAATATTGTTTATCAATATAAAACCACGAATATTATCAGAAAAAACGATTTTAATCTCCCCGAGTACAATTGTGGACGTCGCGCGCCGCACACAAGGACGGCCAAAGGAAATTACGAGGCCAAAAATAGGTAAAAGGTAAAAAAGTAAATAGAAAATAAATACAAAAAAATAAATATATAAATTGATTTTTAAATTAATCCATTAATCTATTTATCTTCTAACCATATATATAAAAATCAATTGCTGTTCGTTTGTCTCGCTAAAACTCGAGAACGGCTGGGCCGATTTAGCTGAGTTTGATTTTGAAATGTTTGTCGTAGTTCGGGGAAGGTTTAAACTGTGAGAAAATATTGAAACATTGCGAGGAAGATAGTAAAAACAACAATTTCATTTTCCTATATAAACTGTTCGTCCCTTCGGTACGGTAGACTGGGGTCCACGCCCGCGAAATTTTCTATATATACTGGTGAGCTCTGGCGTTATGAAATAGGTATAAAAAATTGCAATAGGTGCCACGCGACTGGTGCAACTTGAAAATGAATGTATCGGGAATGAATGTATGGAATCCAGGTGGGGGGAGGGGAACCCGGGAGGACGGAGGGGAACTCGGGAGGGGGAGGGGGGAATAGAGTGAGAAGATGAAGGAGGAGGAGGAGTGGGAACGCAAGAGGATAAGGGGACGCGGCAGAGGAAGGGGGGGAGGAAGGTGAACGGGACGAATGGGAAAGGACGCGCAGGGAGATTTATTTATTAGTCAGGGGACAATTTATTTACTAAATGGCATAGCAACGCATGCCGGGTACCAGCTAGTTATAAATATTTTTGAAATGTTCTTAATTATTCAGTTCACAACGATTTGTATTTTTTTTTCTGAGCGTGAACCAATAGCCTGCGCATGAGCGCAAAGTTGAGATACGTATCGCGCTGCCAATATTAGTCAATTTCGCCTGATGCGTTGACGGAATAGCTACGCTCGTCCTGTTTTCCCCATTTAAAAATCAAAAAGTTATCAACATGGTATGTTATTTAATTTGAAATTATTTTTAATATAAGTCTTAACGTAATAGAGATATAATATATGTTTTATTAAACATTAATTTTGTTAAAAAAATATATTGAAATATTTACTTAGAATTTAGAATTTAGAAAAAAGTTCCACCGAGTTCGACGCCATTATTTTACTGGTTCAAAAAATACCTCATAAGAATTATAAAAACACAAAATGTACATCAACCCTTTTCCAGCTTTCTTAAATCCAGTGCATTATTTTCAGATAGTCATGGCGACCCCGCTCTAAAGAAAATGATGTTTAAGAGAAAAGAACTACATAATTATAATGTTTAAAAAAACAACCAAAAACAACAGCAGCAAGAAACAGCTTACAAGAACAGCCTAACAACTTACTTGAACAGCCTTACAAGTTATCATCATTTTACAGTTGAATCATATTTATATATTTTATCTAACTATCACTATATTATTCAATACGAATTAATTCATATTTTTAATTAGAATACCACGACCACCTGACCCCAAATAACCCTAATAAGATATTTTTTTAAAGATTTTCTTAGGTAATCTTCTCATGCGCATTTCTGGTATTTTTGGCGTCGTAAATTGATAATTCGGCCGTGTGTGCGCCGCTCGGTCGGTAGCGTGCATGCGTTTGCAAGCGGGCCATATTATGTTTTTGTACGCATTATTTAAAACTTATAAGTTAGCTTATATACGCACATATGCAAATAAGTATGTCCAGTTGTTTATCGTGATTTTCTATTTAAAAAGTGAGTGAAATGTTTGTAAAGGTTTTCTAAAACGTGCATTATATTATTAAAAAAATCAATATAATATCCGAAACCCCTAAGAACGGATGAGAAATCCACAAAACTCTAAGAAATAAAATAAAAGTGACAGTAAAATTAACCATAGACAAAAACCCAAATTTTTGTCATCATAGATACTGTATCACTACCTCAAAATAAGAACGGGGCAGGTTGTTACATTAATATACATAAAATAATTAATATTAAAAATAACTGAAATGGCAAATACAAGAGGAGAGGGAGCCATCATTGAAAATGAAGACAAATTAAACATGGAGAAGATATTACAAATTATCGAAAAAAAAATTGACTCCATGAAAAAAGAAATTATATCTAAAATAGATAAGCAAACACTGGACAACCAGAAAAGCATCGAATTTATGAGTACACAATATGATGAACTAATTAAAAAACTAGAGATAACAATCCTACAAAACAAAAAAATAGAAAATGAATTTATTATGATTAAAAAAGAGCAGCAGGAGAAAAACACCATAATTAAACAACTTGAAATAAAAATTGCAGATATGGAGTACAAAACCCACTCTAACTATATGTAAATAGCGCGCATTTCTCAAAAAAATGGGGAACAGCAAATTGAAGTGATAAAAAGAGTTGCGGAGGCGGCTGGAGTGGAATTAAAATATGCAGAAATAATCGAGGTAAAGAGGATACCTGACAGACGTATTAATGCACCACCTAAAATATTAGTGCAATTTACTGATAAAATAGTCAGAGACAAGATTATGCAAAATAATAAAAAAATTGATTATGCAAAAATTAAGGATATATCCACTGAAACCATATACATTGCGGAAGAGATAAGCTTTTACCATAAGGAACTACTATGGAGAACGAAACAAACTGCAAAAGAAAAAAACTATGCATTACTATGGTTCAAGGATGGAAAAATTATGGTAAGAAGAATGCCGAATGAAAAATTAATATACATTAGACACGTAGACGATTTAAAAAAAAATTGTATTAATTAAAAGGAACGACGTAACAATAATTAGAAAAGTAAAATAAAAATGACTGACACTATTGTAACCACGGAACCAAGTGATCTATCAAAGTTTAACAATAATTACTTCAATATAATGCACAAAAATATAAGAAGAATCAGAAAAAAATTTGATGAATTGCAAATTTTAATGAAATATTTAAATATCAATCTACATATACTAATTCTTACGGAGTGTTGGATAAACCAGAAATACTTGAATTAGGAAATAGCTGATAAAACAAAATGATGGTGTAATTGTATACATAAAAAAACGAAATAAAAGCTGAAGTCGAGGAAATTATTGTTGCAAATGCCAATTGTTTAAAAATTAAAATCGGTAAAGAAAAAGCTATATTAGCAGTCTATCGGTCTCCTTCCACAAGAAATATAGACCCATTCCTTAAATCGATAGACGAAGAACTCTGCCTACTGAAAGACACAAAAAACATATTTTTTATTGGAGATGTAAATATAAATATACTAGAAAATGGACATCCCAAAAAAATACAATATCTGTAGATGTTAGCCTCCCATGGACTGGAAAGCCTAATAAATGTACCTACTCGAAAAGTTGACGACACACAAAGCTGCATAGACCATATTATGAGCAAAACAAAAGAAATTACTCAAACTGTTGTATTTAACTCGACTATTACTGATCATTATATAACTATGCTTTCAATAAAAATAAACAAACCAAATAAAATTTTGGAAAGACCGCTAACAACAGAAAAAACACAAACCAACTGGAATGTCATTAAACAAAATCTACAATGTACCGATTGGAATAAACTACAAAGTATGGACAATACAAATGAAGCATGGAATTATTTCATAGAACTCATACAGCAAAACATTTTCTCTAATACTGTAAAAATTGTAAAAAAAATTTCACATAAAAATATACACATTGAACCATGGATCACACATCATGGATCACCATGGATCACATATCATGTTATAAACTGCATAAGAAAAAGAGACGAGTTACACAAGAAGCTCAAAAATAATCCATACGATATACACATGTTAAGATACTACAAAAGATATAGAAACATATGCAAAAAAGTAATTACACATACAAAAGAAACTTATTATAAGAAAAAAATAGATGATTGTAAACAAAATCCCCGTAAGATGTGGCAAATAATAAATGAAATAACTAGTACTAAATCTACCAACGCCACATCAATTGACGAGCTGAATATAAACAATGTTCTCAGGAAATACGCTGAGAATCCTGACGAAATTCTTGAATATGTCAATAACTTCTTCATAAATATAGGATCTAATTTAGCAAAACAAACTACGCAATGTGATGAAGCAGTACAAACAAATGAATCTCCTGAGCAAGGAAAAAAGCTCGAGTTTAAACAAATCACAGGTGATGAAATCAAAAATACAATATCTTCTCTAAAATCAAATGTATCTTCCGGGGAAGACTTAATAACAACAAATGCAATAAAATTTCTCTGTAAAGGACTTATTGTACCTCTAACATATCTAGTAAACGTGGCTATAACTGAAAGCGTATTCCCCACAGCTCTCAAAAAAGCTATTATAATATCAATATATAAACAAGGATGTAAAAATGACATAAACAACTATCGACTAATAAGCCTACTCAATACATTTTCAAAAATATTGGAGAGAATATTAAAAAAACTACTCCTATCCTACTTAGAAGAAAATAAAATATTATCAGAAACACAGTACAGATTTAGGGAGAATCTAAGTACTGCTGACGCCATAGAAACTATTACAGATATGATCATAAAAAGTTTAGACAGAGGAGAAAAAACACTGGCAATCTTCATAGACTTACAAAAGGCATTTGATACAATAGATCACAAAATCCTTTTTGCAAAACTTTCAAAAATTGGTATGTCAAATAGAACTCTAAACTTATTAAAAAGCTATATGATGGAGCGTACACAGAGCTTTCAAATTAACAAGAAAAAAAGCAAACCTCTCCTAATCAACCATGAAGTACCGCAAGGAAGCGTACTAGGACCGATATTATTTCTAATATACATAAATGATATCGGTAGCCTAGGAACGAGAGGAAAAATCATAAGCTTTGCTGACGATACAGTAATTGTATTCAACGAAAAAGATTGGAGAAGTACCTACAAAGAAGCGGAATATGGACTTGGTCTACTGCAAAACTGGCTTAAGAGAAATTCCCTTACACTTAATGTCAATAAAACAAAATATCTGACATTTTCTATAACAGCCAGAGGACAGCCAGAGGATGACTTTAATCTCAAATTACATACATGCCAAGAAAACTATCAAAATCAAGGCTTATCATGCCACTGTCCTACAATAGCACATTCCAAAAGTATCAAATATCTTGGTATTGAAATTGATGATAATCTCCGATGGAAAGCACATATTGAAGTAATCACAAAAAAACTCACCAGGTACATTTACTTTTTTAGAGCCATTCGTAACATCCTCAACATAAACGACATTAAGAAAGTGTACTACGCTTTATGTCAATCATAAATAGAGTACGGGATAACTGGATGGGGATCTGCCTTGAGCACTCACATGGACCGGCTCAATATAGCCGAAAAAGGAGTACTAAAAACAATTTTGAAATTACCGGTTAGAACTCCGACAGAAGAATTGTTTCAAAGCATTCAAGTCTACAACATACAAAAACTTTATGCAAAAAATATTTTATTTAAAATTAAAAAAAAAACATATCAGAATACTCCACTGTCCAACATAGATACACAACCAGGGCAATAAACCAAAATATTCTAGCTACAGCCAGTTTGAAAACATCTTTTGGACAAAGAAATATGAAATTCAATTCGACAAAACTATACAACGCTCTACCAACTCAAACAAAAAAAAACAGAAATAAATAAATTTAAAACAAAAGTAAAAATATGGTTGAGAGAACAAAGTGAAAATGAACTACCAAACATACTGAAGACCATGTAAAGACAACTGGATACTAAATACAAATGTGGAAAAACTACAGGCCGCCTCAGAACAGGAAACCCTAGTGAGGAGGACTGTGAAAAAAAATATAATGTACTTTATAATACCTTAATATAATATAATTTATAAATACATTATGTACAAATTTTGCTATAGATACTAATAAAAACAAATAATAAAAAAAGTCGTCTGTCAAACATAATCCATTGGTATTGGATGACTATTTTTTTGTATCGATTGTGCGAAATACTGATAACTAATTTATGTTTTGTTAACAGAATTAGCAATTTAAATAAATATTACAATAAAATTTACATATTAGAAAAACAACGACGAATAGATCTTCTCCACAAATAGGGCAGGTGGAATCATTTTTACCCAACGCTGCTTGATATTTTTTTATGTACGGGTTGCTAGTGAACCACCACATTTTCGGAGCAGTGGCCGCCATTGGGATCAAATAAGAATAACTTAACCACACAAATTCTTATGATACTCTAGCCACCCATTGAGGAATGTTATGTATGATGCTGAAGAAAGTGCGATACAGTTTCCCTAGTTATGCGAAAAGCGTTAACGGTGTCACGTAAAAATTCATACCAAAAAACCTAGAAATTTTTTGAATTCTGTTAATAAATCACGGTAGATATCAGCGTTTGTTGTTTCCGGAATTCAAATTTCTAGATTACATTTATTATTTTTCTTTATATTATCAAACAGTGCGCCCCTAGTTTTAATCTTCGCACGATATTTAAAAAAAAATAGTTTCACACATGAGACATCTTGTGGATAGATCATGTCATCTTTGGGGAAAGTGTGTTAGGGATATTTTTATAAAAGGAAGGAGAGGAAGTTCTGAGAAAAAGGTATGAGAGGTGGGTAGGAATCTGGGGGTCAGTGTGTCCAGGTCAAAAGTCAAGAGTAACGGACGTATGAACCCAGCCCTCCTACTGCGGAGTAAGGTGATGTTCATAAAGAGTCCTGCTGGAGAGATCAAAAGGTCTCCCTCAACTGACTTCTCCCGATGAACCTCGCCTCATGAACCCAGGCACCTCTGCTAAGATACTTAAAGTAGCCAACCATTTGGAATGACCTATGGCAGAGATGTTGGTTTTCTAATAAATGGTTCCAGAGCGGCGGCACCCATAACCGTTTCGCAAATTTAAAATGTACAAAGTAATATGTATAGAGTAATATGTGCTGAATGTGCTATGAATCATGGATTTAGGGGTTTTTCGATATCACATGTAGACAGTATCCCTGCGCCTGTTTTGAAAGTCAAGTCAAAACATCACATCGACCCAGCCCCGCCGCCTTAAATACTTTTTTTATACATATGCGCAGAGTTTTTAAAAATCAGATTTAGAAGCCTACCTTCATTTTCATTTGTTTAAATTTTCATCAATTTCGGAGTAAAACTTTAGATATACATAAAAAATCAAAACTACGCTAAAACAAACACTCTTCATTATATAAGTAGATTTTTTAATGTAACTTTTTTTTTGGCCTTGGTCACCGATTACATCAGTCAATATAGATAAAATAAAATGTAGGAGGGATCTTAACGGTTAGTTTATTTAGTCCCGCATGTTTGTCGGCCATTCTGTTCAGTCACAGTAAATTCTTCCGATGGAGAGGTCATCACGCGCTCCCGCCACCTCCCGTGCGTGAATTTTTGGATCGTTTTGCACAGGAGGAAGAAGCTTTTCTGGACTCCATCCTTTCATGGGGGGTGAGACGTGTATTCCTCACTACACCCCGGAATTTAAAAAAATCGTTTCAGTGGTGTCATTCATCTTCTACAGCCACCAAGAGTTCAAGGCCATCCATGCAGCCGTAAAAGTCATTGCATTGGATTTTTGGGACCGTAAGGGGTTTATTTTGGATGATTTTATGCCTAGAGGAACTACCATTAATGCAGATGCTCACTGCAATACCCAAAAAAAACTCAGAAGAACTCAGACCGCACACCGCGCGAGTTTCAACGGGAGCGGTTGATATCATTTGTATGGGATATTGTCACCCACCCCCTTATTCACCCAACTTTGCTCCTTCGAAGTGTCACCTTTTCACTAAACTAAAGGAGTGTTGGTAGGAAACGTTTTCCCATCGATCAGGAGGTCGAGGAAGCTCTGAAGAAGCGGCTGAAAGAACTATCGGCGGAGGTCTATGGCACTGGTATACAAAAGCTGGTGCCTCGACTACAGAAATATCTCAATCTTGAAAAGTTGTTTAATGTATTTATAATGTATCCTGTGAATTTGAATTAATTAAATAAAAGAATTTTTTGATCCTACATAAATTTTGTAACCTTACTTTCAGGATTCCCCTCGAACGTAGGCACGCCATTTAATTAGATCGCTCATAATCTGACTGATGTATTAATAATAATTAATTTTCGGTACGTAGCTGATTGAAGTCAACCGCCACTCAGCGAATTTGATGTGGTTGACCTTGGCATAATTATTAAGAACGTTAACGTGTTTAGTAAAATATTATTAATAATATTCCTGTTCAACATAAAAGATATTTATAACTTGATTGATTTTACTCGCGTGGAATATTTCCAGAAAATACATATTTTTAAAAATACCGGCACGAGCAGGAAAAGCATGCCCACCCACGCAAATAAATAATACCTGGTCGTACAATTGTATTCTAATCCAGTTAGTCTATTAATACAAAATACTGGTAAATTAAAAGTCATACCAAACAAGCATATTTTATGAAAATTCAAGCTTAGTAAACTTGATTGCACAAGTTGTAGAGATTTTTTTTAAATTATAGGGCTGCAAAAACATGAAATATAATTTGTTATATTTAAATAAATGAAGACAATATAAGCGAAACTCAATCTAAAATCTGGAAACAGAAAAATCAGAAAAACATATTGACACCTCTGGGACTCGAACCCAGGACCTCTTGCTTTCCGGGCAAATGCGCTTTGCGTTTGTGCGTTTGCCCGGAAAGCAAGAGGTCCTGGGTTCGAGTCTCAGAGGTGTCAATATGTTTTTCTGATTTTTCGGTTTCCAGATTTTAGATTGAGTTTCGCTTATATTGTCTTCATTTATTTAAATATTACAATTTGAGGTTTTACTCATAAAGTTAAAAATTAAAAATAAAACATAATTTGTTAACTATTTAAAAAAAAAATCTTTTCACTCTCCTAAATAATTAACATTTTTTTACTTTAGAGCATTTTAAATTTCCGTGATAGATAAAGTTACAGTTGACATTTATTGGTAAACAAAGAAGGTGACGTAAATCGTAGTATGTGACAGGACAACTCAACACAGTGGCGAACCAAAAACCTTTGAAAAGCGATATAAAGTCATGAAAAGTGATGAAAAAAAAGTTAGGTTATGGGAAATATATTTCCTTTAAAATTTTTCTTGCATCATCCTTAATGACCCCTCCCCCCCCCCCCATGAAGGCGCACTGATTCACCACTGTGTTGAGTCATCATGGTACCACAGTTAATTTATTAAAAGATTGCTTTGTTATTTTCTAAGTGTTGTTGAGACGAATATCGTGTCTATTTATTTTTCAAGGTCGTTATCAGAGTTAATGTAAAACCTCAGTCTCATTGATTTAAATTTTTTTTCCAAAAAAACTTGTATTTATTTGTTTTTGTTAAGTCCCTGACCTTTTTGTAAAGCAGATTGTTTTTAGAAGTTGTGTTTATTTATATAAATACAATTAATGTCCTCAGTATTACTTGAAGTGAAATAACACAAAACTTCGCTATTTAAATACTACGTTATCATTATTAGGCCCCTCCTCGTTCGAATTGCAGGGATGATTTCATCTTTTTGCTGTCTGCAAGATTCACAATTATAAACCGTGGTCTTTCTTTAATCTTATCCAAAATACTAAAGATTTCAACATGTAAAAGTAACAACCTTTTATGATATTTTATTCATTTGGTAATAGAATTTTTGAATTCTAAATAAAATCTTAATTGTGAAGCCAGACGCCAAACATCACGATTATTTTTTTATGTGAATTCTGCGCTGAGTTCCAATTACCCCCACCTGGAGCCAGTGAGACTATGGCATCCCCAATTGGGTTGTGAGGCTAGAGGTAATAGGGGGAGGAAGAGGTGGGGAAGTACCTGGCTATTCAGATCTGGTCACCAAATACGACTAAGGCCAATTAAAGCAACGTTTCATTTTTAAATGGTGGTCTTACACCAAGGCGATACTGAGAGTATCTTCCACTCTAGAACATGCTGCAATGTACTATATTAATTATTATAATAATTATTATGTCAATATTAATAATTAATTAATTTTGAATTAACACAAATTAATCAAATAAAATTTATTTGTGCATGCTAGTATTTGAACTCGCCACCTTCGGATTGCTAGTCTAGAGCCTTATCCTTCGACCACGGATTTGGATGATTACGTGGGTACATTAAATACCCAGGTGCGCGCATATTATAAAAAAACTTTGTTTATTTTATTGAGAATTTAAAACAAGCTCATTAAAAACTTCCATGCATTACACAAAATCAAATTAAAATTCCACACAAAAATATTGTAGGTATTTACTGAAAGCGCTGAAAAAATATTTTAGCAAATTATAAAGTACCTACCTACCTGACTAATATTAAAATAAAACATTGTTCCCGTCCCATAACAATTGAGCACGCTCCTTTTAATTTCCATTTAACGATAATATTTCCTTTATTGTGACATTCCGTATGTTTTGAACCTCGATTCGGCCCGCCGGTATTTTGGTTTAAGTTTAACTGTAAGCCTTGTAATATCGGGAATCGTTACGAACACATTTAGAAACTTCGGTGGGGTGAAATTGGCGCTCCAGCGTTTAAATTATGCCTTTGAAAGGAAGCGGTAAGTATAGATTAACCCATTGGCATAGCGTCTGACAAGCCAACGCATTCGGTATATGTACGTAGTGCCTACATAGTACCCGTACATGGCACGCTACATAGGCCATAGGCGTGTGGGGAGGCATACATGAGCGAGTTCGCCAAATAAAGTCGTTACGAATTTGAATTGGATGTTCCTAATAGAATATAATGTAAAATGTTTTCGAGCGCTATTATTATTTTCTCCTACGTCTACTCGTGATTACTGGTCGTTTATTTTTACCTTAAATTAGCTTTTTTGTCGTTTGATGTCGATTTCGTGTTTAGTTTATTTTTATGTAAAGCTCACACCAAATTACAAAATTTTCAAGCCCGGTATATTTAAAAAAAAAGGTAGGGGAAGAAATGTAGAATATTATTACTTTTATATTTCAGATACTTTTCACTTCTGAACTGCATTATTGTAGTTGTCTTTTAGTATCGTAGATATGTTTCTATCCTACCTTAAATACTTTCCCTCAATTTGCACCCGATTATAAAAATATTTTGAACATTCTACCGGCCAAATGAAAGAGTTTCTTCACACTCTATGAGAAATTTATTTATTTATAATATTAACGCCTTTCAACTTTTACATAATATAACATAGTGTACAGCAAAAACATGAAAAATACAGCTGTAGAGAGTTTGTACAAAATAAAGAAATAGTTGAGAAAGACATATGTAGATATTCAGGTAACAAAACGAAAATAAATGCTACGATATTTAAATATTACAATATTGTAACAATGAAAAAATACATTTGTATATAATACATGCAAATAACTTATCCTAAAGAGGATAAATGATTTAATATTTCATACTTATATTTTATCAGCGACACATTTCATACATCTGTGTGCGAAAACATATTGTCTAAGTTTTGAATTCTGTGAAGTGGTAAAAAATTTAATATTTTGTGGCTTCAAAGATTTTAAGCCACAAAATATCTTACTCCTTGTGTTTCTTCCAATTTTTATTTACGCTCTCAAGATTTAAAATCTTAAAACTGATGCATTCTCAAACTTCAATATTCTCAAAAATTTCAGATAGACCAAATTTATATTTTCTCAAAATGTTCGTGTCATAAAATTATACATTTTCTCAAATTGCATTAATGTTATACCGCTGATGCAAAAGAATCCCAGTTTCGACGAAAATAAAAGAAATTGTTGAAAGATACATAAAATTTTATTAGCAATAAAGGAAATCCCCGCGCAAAGGCACGTGCCTTCTTGAGCAATAACGAATGGTGTCAGAACGTCACCAATATTGGCAAGTACCATAAACTGCCACCGACACCGACGGTTGAGCACCTGTTGAAAATTAACGAACTTAACTCCAGATTAAGAGGATTTAAAATAACGACTAAATTGATTTATAGCCGCAAATTATTGGAATTGCGATCAAGCCGCTAATAATTTTGAATATACTACCTTTATCACTTCACACGTTTATTCCGGATAAGTGGATAATAAAACATTTCTAACGTATTGAATGATGACGTGATTTCTTAAGACTTACTTTAAAAAATGTTACCTACCTACGTAAAATTACGTGGGTACTAAAACGAAATCTTTTTCTTTATGTACGTAGATTGAACCAAAGCTTGGCATCGTTACAATTTTCAAAACCTTTCATTCTCACATAACACACCTCCAGTAAGTAGGTACACTTTATGACAATGCAGTGGCTTTCAACTACGCTGGGAACTTCTTACTTATTCGATAAAGTATCTAATCATAAGCATAAAGCAAAAATTAACAAATCCTTTTAATTTGACTACTTATGGTAGGTAGGTACCTTTAGACCTTAATTAAACTTATCTTGCACTATAATATTTTGATATCCGCTGTGATTATCGAACTTTAACCGAACGCCACTCTCCGACTAACTGATTGCCCCGTCCTGGGTAGCCTGCCCCCGACCACTGGGTAATCGCCCTTAACCCGTAAAATGTTTTTTTATGGATGATTTGTCTTAAGTAACGTTGTGTTGACATTTACGTTCAGCCGCGTTGACACAAAGACAGAATTTCGTAATATTATCTTATTATCATCGCAGTAACATAATATAAGGATCGTTCTAACGTACATATACCTACTTCCACCCAAAGAATGGATGCTCAAAGTTTTAATTATCAAATTCCTTATCCATATTCAAACATTCCCTAATACGCTGGACTTGTTAAAAAATGTTTTTTCAACAAAGTAAAAAATACCTAAATCAAGAAGAATAGTCCCAAAAGAATACAATACCCACTCAGCAGTCCCTAAAATTCTCTGGCTGGCTGAAACAACCACTTACTGAGATAGGTTTCCGGCTACAAACGGAATGCATTAACACAGTTTTCAGGTACAATGGTCAAATTTAAATAAACATTTCGACCGAAGAACAAAAACTCCTTGGCACACACTACGGCTGGCATTCGTAATGAGACACAGCGCGATGTTATCCGGTGCAATTTATGCCGCACAAGTATGGCAAACTATCTCAATGTAGTAAAGAATGTAAGGATTTCAATATTCGGCTGAGCGCTTTCGAAAACACTTATTTTTTATTTCTTTCCAAACACATAAAGCTGTATATTTTTACATTTCTTTCAAAAATGCTACACACCCGAAATCGGCTGTCTCGCTAGAATTCTAGATAAGACAAAAGTCTTTCGCAATTTGATTCTATAACTTTGATCTTCATTCATATATATTATATTTTATTTGAAAAGCTTCCAATAAATATTATTATTTTCTCTTTTTAACGTTGTTCTGAAGAATACAAATAAATCTCCCTTTCTCTTATTAGTAAATAACATGATGCGAATAAAGTACTCCTACGTATATTTCATAGTAATTGTTTCATAATAATTTTCCATAACACAAAAATTCGCGAGAACAAACTTATCTCCCGACTGAGAACATGGACTCAATTGTAAATACCACTTGATAAAAAGGATATGTTGACAACAACTCTGTGCTTCTTGGTAGTAATTTAAGATTTTTTCCTGCTAACTGACAAGACAAATGGAATCTTCCCAGAAGTGGATTGGGCCACATTTCACCGGAAAAGGGTGGAAAAGTATTCTAATTGCAGCGCGACGTGGCTTTTGTTTAAAGCCAAGTGCATTCTAATGGAAAAATAAGAAATTATCAAACACAAAAATCTCTACTTAACTGCTGAATTTTGTATTGTTCACGCGATTTGCATCTTAAAGGGGTGAGAGAAATTGTACCTAAAGTCAGCGGCTTGCGGAAATATTGAAAATTATTGTTTTTTTTTTCAAGATTTTCATATGTAACGTGTTTTGGTGAGAAATTATAACAAAATGCAATACCGGTAATATATTTTTTACACTAATAAAAGGGATTACCCAAATAGATCAAATAGAGAAAACTAAAAAATGGTGTTTTGCCTAATTTTCGTAGATTCAATAGATTTTAAGCTTCAAACTGCTGATGGAAAAAGCGAGTTGAAAAAAACACACGATTGCTGCTGGGAGGTGTTGAAGAGGTACCTACACACATGCGCATTTTCTGTTAGACTTGTTTAAATTTTTTTAAGGAAATATGCTGCTACCATTATTAAATGGAAAATGTTGCTTGTGCCATGACAGTTGACCTTGTCTGCAGAGGAATTGAACCCACGATACATGATTCGGAACGCAACGAATTTGACAACGCAGCCGCCAAACAAGTTAAATGAAGCGCAAGTAAAAATGTATGCAAGTTCGCGGTAGGTAACCAGAAATCATTAATATTATCTATTAATTGAGTTTATTTTTATTTTTAACTTTATGAGAAAAACCTCAAATTGTAACATTTAATTAAATGAAGACATATTTAATTAAATATTAATTAAGTGTTTACTATTTCAATAACGGTCGCCCTCGGTAGGTTTAAGTATTTAGAGCAAAGGGAAAAAATAAATTGCAAAGCGCTACGGAAAGAATGTAAAACAAGGGGTTCGCCTGGTTGATGCACGTTTATTGATATATCCCTCTTAGTAAAAACCGCTCTCCCGCAGTGCGAAAATTCCCACTTTTTGGTCGGCATCGCCGTTTAGTTTCATTTTTCGGGCGTCTGAATGTCGCACAAAATAATTACCGGGAAGGGGTTGTCTACCCCGGCGCGTGACGACTTATGCGGAACATTCCAGAACATTCCCGACGACTCGTAAACGCTTGTGACGGTTAACAGTTATCACCTTGTTCACAAGCAACGCAATACTCGGCTCTGTGTAAATTGTGACTAAATAACGTCAAATTGTAGCGCCCCGCGATGCAAAACACGCCGAGAGATTCTTTGCCGCAATTGTCGCTTCCCACGGAATTTATCCACATAGACAATTTTTCATTGTAAAATCAGCTCTCACAACTAGGCGCAAATAATAATAAAAGCATTTGCTTACATTTTACCGCTCTTCGGAAAAAAAACACAATAAAAGGCGAGCGTTTCAAATTTCATAAATTACGTTGAAACGCAAAATCAAGATTATTTTTGTGGCTGTATTTCGGCTTCCGCGATTCAATGTTTGTAAATACATAATGCACGTATTTATGCGATGTTTTGGACATTCCATAATTTAACGATAAAGTTTTGTCTTGACAACTGCGGCTGGTGTCTTTTTCATTCTAAAAGGCTTTCTGAATTGTGAAAAAAATATGTTCAATTTAGGAGGCGGTTGTGGAAACTGTCGCCCGGGGAAATATTCATTAGATAACCAACACGCCTCCACCATATGTCAAAGTGGTTCGCCATGTTTGGTGAGTTAGCAGGGGTGACCGTGTTAGTGGAGTGAGGTCTGTTCGGGTTCAGAGTACATAGAGTAAGGCTTATCCCGAACCTGTCACTACTTGCGTGGCGGGCCGGATCGGGATAGGACGGTTGAGGCAGAAGCTTAAACTCTCCTGTCTAAGGCCTCCCATGTGGGGTTAATGTTAATTACCAGAATTTCTTACCTTGAATAAAATATTATAAAACCAATATGATGCATCATTTCTTGTTTACCTAGAAGTAGTAGTTGGTCATCCCATTGGAATAGATCGTATCAGTCATATCACATTTTTTCAATGTTTCATTGCTGGCGACCCGGCCTTTTTATTGAGATTCTTTTAATTTGAATTTACGCACGTTAGCCGCTTCAATAGACCACGTCTGTTTTGAAACGGAAGGCTTTTAGGCCGGTTGTTCAAAGAATTTAAACAATTCATTAAATTTCAAAGTCAATTGTCAAGTTCTGTTATTATGTCATTATGTGACATGTATTTCACATACTTTCACACCTAATTGACGAATTGTTCAAATGGCCCTAGTAAATGGTCTGTTCTTATTGCTTGTCACCGGGGATTTGTTTTTTTTTTTTTTTTTAAACGAATATTGCGTCATTTCAAATGTAGTAAGTACGTGGTATTTAAATTTAGCAAGGTTCATCATTAAGGAGCAATAATAATTATCATCCTATAATAACTTATAATACCTAAATTGATAATTGTGATAAATTCAAAAACATGAGGTGTTATTATTTACCTTGCTCCCTACATATAAATACACATTTGAAATCTGATCCCACTCAATCCTTTTAGTACCAAGAAAATATGAATAATCAGTAATATTTTTCTAAAGGCCGCTGAAATAGCCGCACAATAGATTTCACGCAAGAGAGGCGAACAAAAGCAAAACGCTATCAAGCTGCACACAAGTGCGAAAAATTCAGTTATTCATTAAAGCATTGTGGAAAGTGAAAACATCTGTTATGAATTTCCACTCAAATCCAGTTTTAGTATATGGGAATTTTTGTATATCACTCAAGAACAAACACAATTTAATAAATTGGCTGACGTTCTTAATGCGTTTATACTTTTACAGCCTTACTAAAAAACCCAGTGAAAATTTTATTCAATTGACAAACGGCCGCGGATGTGAAAACATTACTAATTAAAAATTTGTTCTTTGAAAGAAATACACATGGTTTCCACGGCCTGAGAGGGTAGTTTATCTCTGTTTTAACCATTGATGTCCGAACGATATTTGTAATTTTTCCATAGTATTTTTAATGTTCTATATATTTCTTATTTTTGAAGGTGTCGTAAAAACAAATACCATTTATGAAAACTAGATAAAATTACCTTTTAGATTTGAGTATTTGAAATACACTTTAGCTTTCAAAAACTGCCATATTTTATGATTCAAACTCGGAAAAACATGGAAAAAAATTTCCTCCGACAACATTTTTGACCAAAATGTAGAGAAATTTAAATAAAATCAAGATTTAAAAAACACAGTCCTTTTATGTAGTAAATTTGGAAGGAAACTATCACCTCACTTTTTTATCGTGTATACAATAAAAAAATAATAATAAATTTCAAAGTTTTTTTTATTGCCAAAAAAATAACTTAGAAATAATACCGAAATTTAAAACAGATTTCTTGCATCTCTAAAGACGTTATTTTTTTTGATACGTTTACGAACACATGTATTAGATTTTAATATTATAAAAAATTATCACTTTTAAGAAATTCTTTTAAAATAAAGATCTTAAAATGAAAATTTTATCTAAGTAACCTATAAAAAACAATATTCTGACAGTTCAACTTTGAAAGTACGGCGTTTGTACAATAACTTGATTAAATTGATGTAAACCACACAAATAATATGGTAAATATATCAATTATGTGAACAGAAGAGTAAATTCGTCACTACAATAGAAATTATTTAGTAAAATCACAACATTTAGGCACTAACAAAATTTTCCATATCCCGCCATAAACACACCGAACTGTTTTGTCATCGCGGGCCGATATGCACCGAGGCACCAATAATGCCCCTAGCGGAGAAGAATTAAAACAACATTGTTTCCTAGGAAATTAAAACCATTTACAATGTTGTCAGATCTTAATGCATTTTAACAGCGTGATCACGCAAGAAACGTTATTGGTAATAAAACGTGATTTAGTGTATACGGGGATTAATTATGTTATTGCAATAACACAGTTAATTGGTCGCGCTGTGATTTTTTTTTAGTAAGGCTGTTAGTATTTATTTACTTTATATATATTTAACTTTAATAGATTAAGAAATCAACCGTGTTAAATGCGTAAAACCTTAACCGTAATTTGAAAGTACATAACATCAACTCACACTAAGGAATCTATTTATTGATATTTCCTAGAACTCCCCTTTAACCAAAGTTTTTTTTTGCAGTTTTATTTATCAAAGCTAAAATTTAGAAGGATTTTTAAATATATATAATTTTTTTTCAAATATCATAAAATGTCACTGTGAAATATATGTATAGACTCTGGTCCGGTCAGTGGCTGAATGGCATCGCGTTCAGGCGTTTAATGTTCGATTCCTCAGCTGGCTAAGTCCTCCATCACGACTCAAGTAACATTTTTCCGCTTACTGTGATGGTAGTAGCAAATATTGTTGGGTTATTCGTAGCCCAGGAATGTTTTTCTTTCTTTTAAGAAATATATCTGAACATAGACTGAACTGTGTTTCTGTAACAAGGTATTTCCGTTATCAAGGATCATTAATTAAGCCATTAATTATTATGGGCCTTTCCCGGTGCACTCACCTAAATTCGAAGGTATCAATGTTTACAAACTGTTGAGAGAATGTACTTTAAAACAAGGTTACGTATGCTAGTAGGTATTATATTTTAACTTGCAAAATTACTGCCTCAACACAGGTTGGCTTCGTGAGGCAGGTTATGAAAGTTATCATGGAAACCTCAACATACAGGGTGACCAGAGGTAAAGTGCATTAACCTCGGGAGGTGATTCTACATGATGGTAGGAGTAAAAAAGATTAACAACTTTTTCCGAAATTCCAACTTTTTTTTTTTCCAAAAAAGACGTACCTACTAAAAATGCTTGGTGTGAGGTACGATCTTACTTGCGGAGAGTCTGCCGGGCGCCCGACTCGGTTGTGATTGGCCCGTATCGTAACAACGGAAAATAATAAATCTAGCCGCACACGCCGGACTAATTTTATCTTTTTACCTCAAAACGACCCCTAAAAGTTGGAATTTCGAAAAAAGTTATTTATCTTTTTTACTTGTAATATAATGCAGAATCGCCTCCCGAAGTTAATGCACTTTACCCCCGGACATCCTGTATATGTATATTCTTTACATATTACCTATTGTTTTTGCTTATTTAATTTTCAGTTATTAATTTAAATTACTTAATTAATTTATAAATGAATGTACACTACGCACAATTAACCCTTTTTTTTATTTAGTGTTGAAAATTTACTTCAAGAAAAGTGTATTTTATTATATAAATTAACTTTCTTGAAAAAGTTACTCCCAATTCGTTAGCGATAGCATTGAACAGCGTTTACAAGTGGATGCTACTACCTACACGGATTTTTGCAAAGAATTTGAGTAATTAAATTTATCACTACATATCAAGAAGCTGAAAAAATTTGGAAATACTCTGAAATGATCTGAGAGTCACATTACTGAAAGAAAACTACAAGTATTACAGGAGGGTACTCCGCGGATATTTTTACAGCAACAACGTCGAGAATTCCGCAGGGTTCTCACCTGGATCCTTGCTCTTTTTCATCTTCATCAACGACATAGTTTTAAGAATAAAATTTCGAATATATCTTCTGTTTGCCGATTGCTCCGATTTGCAAAAAAGACTTTTCATCACTTTGTGAATGGTGTAAACTAGATCATTTATTTTTTAATGAAAACAAAGGTGTAATTTCCTTCACAAAGAACAGAAAAAATCATATAATAATAATAATATTTGGCTAATTTATATAGCGCCGTTTTCGCGAAAAATCACCTCAAGGGCGCTGTATATCACATTAATAATGTAACTTTAATAAACACAACTTTAATTAAAGACCTGGGCATGATATTTGACTAGTCACTTATCTAAAATAAATATGCAGTTACAATTTAAACAAATGTATTACAAAAATTAAGATTGAATTACAAATTATTTTAAAAGTGCAAAATTAACTTTAACTTTTATTAATGAATTGAGCGAAGTATTCTCGAATTCGCATCCACTATTTGGTCTGAATTATGAGATTCACAATTATAGGATTGAATCCATACGAAGAAAATTAACCCGTGTAATTGCTTATCGCGGAGGTTTATCTGATCAATTTGGAATGCGTATTGACCCAATTTTCGCACTATAAAGTACACTCTCTGACAGCCAGACTTAAACTTTATTGCTTCTATACAAAATTACACACATCAGTTGAAACACCAAACATTTTTTTCTAAATTAACATCAACACACCATCAAGAAAATTAACAATGAGGTTGAATTTTAGTTATATATTTTTGGGGTATTATGCCGTGTTGCGCTACCTCCTTCTTTAGCCAACGTTTCGGACAAGTTTACAGTGTCCGTCATCAGGGCAGATGTGTAATTTTTAGTGATGAAATGTGTACTTATCTACTTAGATGCGATACCGTGTCGCCAGCTCTACTCCATTACGAGCTGGTATTACAGTGTACTTCACAATGGTTTTTTTGAGTTTAGCTTTGGTGTAGCCCTCAATTACTGGATACCAAGAACTATTGAGCTTAGCTCCGTCGTCTCTATTAATATTAATTAGGTTTTTGTGAATTTCAATTTCCTCCGTAATCAGGCGTGCTCTATGTGTTTTGGGTCTTGCCAGGACTTCAAGAACAAATCCAAAGTAATGACCGGTTTCTCGGTGCTCGGCGAATGCCGATTTATCAGAGTGGCCGAGTTTACAAGCACGAAAGTGTTCTGATATCCTTTTGGAGATCATTCGCTCTGTCTGGCCTACATAAACCTTGTCACATCCGGAACAGCTGAGTTTATACACTCCATCTGTTTCCAGAGGAAACTTGGTTTTTGCAGACCTCAGTAGGTCTTGTATTTTAGTTGTGGTTCCGAAGACAGTCTTGATGCGTTCTTTCCTCTTACAATTCTGTCTGTCAATTCAGTCAACAGTCTGGCAATTCTGTCTGTCACATTGTAAACATAAGATAGGAAAGCACAGCCTTTCGACTCTTGTTCAATTCTGTCTTCGTTTGGTGTAGATTTGGCTCTTATTATTTGCCTTGTCTGTCTTGCCGGGTAACCGTTACGCTCCAGTGCATCGGTGAGCTTTGCAAGTTCTGCTCCGATTTTAGGTTCTTTACATTTTCTGGTTGCTCGGGTTACCAACGTATGTATAAATCCTGTCTACTGCGCTGGGTGGTGATGCGAATCAGCTTGTAGATACCGATTTTATGCGTTGGTTTCCAATACACTGTTTGTCCCAGGCTACCATCTTATTTTTGCATCACTTCCACATCTAGAAAAGGCAGTATTTAATGGTTGTTTTCCAGCTCCATTGTGAACTTAATTTTGCTGTGAAATGAATTAAGATGGTCCAGGAATTCGTTCAGTTTCTCTGTTCCATGAGGCCAAATGGCGAAGACATCATCGTCATAACGCCAGGAGGTTGAAAGACATTTTATATATTAAAGCCTACCACACAAACACAAAATATTTCTCCCTTGCACCGTTTAAATAAAAAATGTTATACCATTAACCCTATCAAGCTGATATTTCCATAAAGCCACTTATTCAAAGACGGGCAATATTGTACCTACCAAATCAGTGTCCTATCAGCACAGGTGACAACAATAAATTGTTTATGGGCGTATATAAACCCTTTTATCCATTTTTATTTGTAACTTTATTTAAAATTTTTGGCTAATTTTATTTGTTACTATTTTTGCTATTACTATATGTTTAAGCATCCATGTATGTAATTTTTGGGCATCATGCTGGTCGCGTATTTCCTTTTCCGTGTTCAAAACGAGGCACCAAGCCTCGAAATCAACACGGGTTTGTAACGCTATTTTTGTCCTCCAAACCCGTGTCCAGTAGAAGGCAAGCGGCATCCTACTGTGTACGGGTTTGTAACGCCAATCCCTTCCCAAACCCGTGTTCAGTACGAGGCACGCGTCTTTCAAACGTGATTATAACATAAAAAGGAAGTGTTTGCATACACGCACAATATAATGGAGGGGGAAGAAAACGTAAAAAGCCTTACTAAAAAAATAAAATAAAAACACTTTAAAATATAAAAAGTAAGTACAATTTAAAAAGTATTTTTTCTAATAATTTTTTATTATTATTCATTTTTTGGTAAAAGTGAATTTAGTCCACCTCACGGATAATACAGAACGTTCGTACTTTCGAAGTTCAATGCGCGGATAATACGGAATATTCCTTTTTTTAACTAATTGATAATCAAATATTACATTTGTCGGAAGTACCAATGTTATAAAATAAATTCATATAAAAATAAAAACATAAAAGTACCTACTTCGAATTATTGAGTTGAGATTCAAACTACGAAATTTGCATGTCATCATAATTTAGATATACAACCCAGGTTTTGAATGGTATGTTTGCAAAGCAAGGTTTGTCTAGCGGGTATGTATAACTATTCTAATATATTTCTTTCCATGTTCTGCTGTTATAAATACAGGTACAAACTTGTCTATAATGCATTCACTTAATATCATGAATTAATTATTGTTTTATCTGGCAATAATATTTATTATATTTCAGGCACCGCCGAGGACGCGTGGCTCGTACTGAACACGGGTTTGGGAAGGGAATTGGCGTTACAAACCCGGGCACAGTAGGATGCCGCTTGCCTTCTACTGGCCACGGGTTTGGAAGACAAATGGCGTTACAAACCCGTGTTGATTTCAAGGCATGGTTGCTTCATATTGAACACGGAAAAGGAAATACGCGCGCCGGTCATGTGTACTGAAACAAAATAAAATAACCTACATTATACAATAAGCCACTTGCATGGATTTCATAACGACTTGGAAAAAATCGTGTGGATAGATTTTTTTTTACTAAGATTACGAAAATGTTAGTAAATTTCTTTTGAAATATACAGTTTTATTTATTTTTAAATAAATAAATCCATTATTTGGGCTCGTGACGTAACTACATGAAAATGTCCCGTCTCCGAAAATGTTCCTATTAATTTTGTAAAAATCCACACAGATTTTTTTTTATGGCATCACTTTGATTTCAGGCGAATTTTTGAATTTGACATTTAACGTTCACTAAATTTATTGTTTGTTCTCTGCGAACTTATCATTTGGTTTGACTTTTCGACAGATGTAATGAAGATAACCCCGTACATTTTATATTGTCTGTAGGTGTATTAGGGGTATAATGGTAGTGGTGATGATTTTAACAAAATCGGATTTTATAAATTTTCATTATTATTATAATTTACAAGTACAAGTATATTACATTGGATTTAGTAATATAGACGTTGAACATTTTAATGATTTATGATCAATAAGATGGATCAAGGAAAAAAATATTTTTGAGATGTAATATTTTTGGTATACCTCGTTATTCTCCTGTGCCATTCGTGTGGAAAACGTTCTTTTTTTTAAATGATTTTTGGCCACGTAATTATCGTTTTTTGGCACCAATAAAATTATGTCCCGTCTTTCCGGTTTATAAAAAATGGATTTTAAAAAATTTTAAAAAAATCTCCAGGGTTTCAAAAATACGATTAAAAAAAAAAATACAGAATGTCTTAGAATATTTGCCTACACCGGAAAAAAAATTAAAAAATGTGATGCAAGTGGCCTATTGTTCATATAGCGCTTGGTTAATTTTGATGGAAACATGTTCGTGATCAACGCGATTTCCACGTTCAATATTTATATTATTCATTTTCCGGGATCATTAACACTATGATGTCATATGTAGAGTCTGTCAAATAAGAGTAGAAAATATAAAAAATTGAACTACAATATTTGTAGGCTGGCAACACCTATTTACCTGTCAAATATTCTTTTAAAGTGCAATCACGCTAAAAATGCAGAACACGGTATAAACATTTAAAAATAAACTTGTTAAGGTACCTAATAAATGACATAGATTTGATTGAATTGTGTTCTACAAAGGGTTTGGCTTCCATTTAATTTAACATTAATTTGAATTTAACGGTAGGTAGAAAGGAAGAATCATTAATGGTGAGTTTAGTTACACTACTTTTAGATCTGAATGAGTTAAATATATTCAGATTGTAATGGTTTTAAAAATAATATTAGTGTAACACTGCGTAAAAGAATAAGTACAACAGAAGACTTATAGTTATAAATGAAAGAGTTGTGGCAACAATCAAATTATATTATTAAATAATAAAACAGAACATGAGACTCTAATAAAATAATATTTTAATTCTTCAGGGTCGTGTTTAGTCCTCAGAAAAAGAAATTAAATAGTTAAAAGACTAATAATGAATTGAAACCTTGATGTGATTTAAAAAAAAAGATCTCAAGATGTTAAAATTATTATAAGGGCGCCAGTTCAAGTAGAACAAAATATTAAATGGTAAATCAATAAACTAAAAACTTACAGAAGTTATAAGCTCACAGGTAAAGACGGTTCACCGAAGTATGTGCCTTCCTACGTTGAGACAGACTCCCGGATTCTCCGGCTGCTAGCATCGAACTGCTCAAGAAAAATTCTCTTGTTCCTAGTATGTTTTGGTCAACAAACGAAAATCTGGATTCGACTTGCTCATAGAAAAAAATTCAATTAGCAATTCAAATTTCAATTTGAATTGATACGTAGCAACCTAGTTATTGGGTGATTATTAATGGGTGCTTACTTCATCGAGTGAATATTTGGCCAGTATAAATCCAAACTGTTACATTATCTAAAATTAGAGACATGATCTAAAGCCTGTACAAGGCTAGCAGGTACTTAAGCTAATATTAAATAAATGTGAGCAATTCCTAAAGTGTGCTTTATATTTTATTAAAATATCGTTATTCTTCATTATGTTAACATAAAATTGTAAAGATATAATAATAATATACCTATATGCAACTCTAATTTGAGATCAATGGAATGAAAAAAATATTTTTTTCACTTTTATGCCTTTTTAATTTTTAATGAAAATGTAGTTTACACAACTTTAGATTAAAACCATGATTATATTTTTAGTATTGCCATTTCAACGACAGTGGCGCCCTACTATGTTTTCTACTCTTATTTGACAGACTGCGTGTATGGTATTTTCTATGTATGTATTATATATGTAATGTCTTGGAGTATCTTTTTATTCTATTTAAAAGATTTTATTTTCAGCTTAAAAACAAACTAAAAATGTACACTGAATACTATTACGTGTAAACAATAAAAGATAATATTGCAGCATATCCCAAGCGCCATGCAAGCTCGGCTTAATTTTATTTTATTTATTTTTTTAATTTTCTTTATTCATTTTGTTTATTACAGGATTATTTTACATGGTATTTCGACTACCAAGCTAGGCAAAGGCCCGTATTATGGTAGTCGTTATATTGGCAGTAATTATAAATAGTTACAGTTTGGAATATTTTTTTTTAAATTATATTGTTTTCTTAATCGTCATTATTCCTACATCAATAATTATTATAATGACACGTATGTGAAATTTTTATTTTATCTTTTACAAAATTACTTAAATAACTCTATCTTATACATCTAGGAAAATCAATTAAAATGTAATAAAATAATCTTTCAATCTCTAAATGGAATTTGCAGATTCCAGACAATCGAAACATTGGAAATACACATACAGGGTGTTAAGGGACATACATGACTTAATTTAACCAGTGCTTCCTGATATTATTTGTAGTAAAAAATAGAAATGAAAATTTTGGTTTTCGGTGACTTTTTTTGATGTCCGTTTTAATAATTTTTTTCTTCAAATCAACGAAAAAAAATTCTTCCACATGTTTTCACCGGTCACTTAGCTCAACCTCTTACCCCGCCCCCAACTCTCCAATAAACAGTAATTTTTTTTAGTTTCTCGTGGAACAAAAAATCTTCGAAAGTGTCACCTAAATTTCAATTATACTCCAAAAAATGGCAGGAATAACTGGTCAATTACGTCCCTTAACACCTTGTATCAAAATTATATTAAGTAAATTGACGCATCGACTGTTTAATTCAGTTAATAAAAAAAGGTTATCACTTTTCTATAAATGCTTTCATGGATCGCCAGGAGATACAAAATAAACACAAAATGGGAAACTAATTTTTTTATTTTATTTAAGGAGAAAACACAGAAACAGACTAAAGAAACAGAATAATCAACAAAACAATATTATGAACAATAACTTGAGAATTCGCCTGCACCCCAACTATTTCTCACTGATTGACTTGATAAATAAAGATTTTCAAATACATTTTTTTTGCATGTTTAAAAATAAGTCATAATTAATAATGGATCAAAAATTGTTTAAAAAGTAGCACATAAAAATTATAGTGAATGATATATGAGTTTTCTTTTTTTATAGGAAAACAGCCTTCAATTTTCTACCAAAAACGCTATAAGTATCAAAAAATATATCGGAATCCACAAGGTTGTGGTTTTTATTAAACAATTCGCACATTCTTCTGATTGGATCCCTGACACCAGCATTTGTACGTGTCCGGTTAGATGTAGAATAAGTCGTTAAGCCTAGTTGTTCTGGGTGTTATTTTAAAATTAATTAGTTTGAGTAAGTCAGGAAAGTCCATAACGTTGTTGCAGATTTTATACAGGGTCATTAGGTCAAGGAATGTTCGCCGGTTAGATAGAGTAGAGATGTTATATTTCGAGAGTATATTTGTGTATCCCCGTTTAGGTGCGCTCATTCTGTAATAGAGGCAACGCAGAAATTTCTTTTGGACACTTTCAATATTTTCTTTATAGATACCGTAAAGTGGAGTCCATATGGAGGTTCAGTATTCAAGTTGAGAACGGACCAGCGTATAGTAAAGCAGAAGGTAGGTTTCAGTTTTCGAAATACACGGCTGTTTCTGATAACAAAGCCTAGCATGTAGTTAGTTTTATTCAGAATGTTTTCAAAGTACGCATCGAAATGAACTTTGGAATCAAAAAGTACCCCGAGGTCTCTTATACAGTATACGCGCTTGAGTGAATAATTACCAATATAATAATTGTGTATGATAACGTTTTTATTTTTAGTAAAGATTTTTAATCATATACTTAACATGTTTGTTTGTTGCTTAATTTTATTTTCCGTTCGCGTAATCAGAATACCACTTATAAATTTCGCCTGTTATTTCGCGATACACTTTCGGATCTCCCACGCTCGCAAGCACTGCCAAATAGTCAAATATTCACTTATTCACTTACTGAACTGCGTTGCAGCACACTGCCATTACGTTTTGTTATACTTTGCGTAATTGATACATTCACCAAATGCCGGTGTTAATTAAAGCTGTGGGCGGGCGACGGATCAGCGTATATCCTGAGCACAATATGGCCGTTTGACGACCGCTATCGGCCGGCTCAGCCCCAAAGACTCGATGATCCATTCACCTCGGTAGGCAGTCGTCAGATAACCATCAGAGGGATTAGGTGCCGTGTGTCGGTCCAATCAAAGGACACATTATGGCCGCTGAATGCAGCATTGCTCCTCCGGCCCGTAGCGTTCAGCCAGCAAATACGGTGGATTGAATTATCTTAGTCGCAAAGCTTGGTGAAGCGAAGGCGCTCAATGCTTTTTAATAATTACATTTCAATTAGATTGTTACGCAACGCTCAAAAATAAGTGAACGTTATTAAATTTTATTGTGCATGAGTGAGTATTGAAGTGTGTCGTGTATAAAACTCTTGAACGGGTTTTACACGAGTCCACGGGGACAAGTAGTAGACATGCAAATCGCTTGGTAAACGGAGTCTAGAAATAAATTGTGTAAGCGCAAAGGTAGTTTTTTACTTTTTTCGAATAATTTTATTTAAAGGATGTAGTTTTCAAGGGAAACCATAGGAAAAATAATCTTTGCTATAAAACATTTTTGATAATTATTTCTCATCATATACCAAATTATTTATTAGTTTAGTTAAGTAAATATAAATAATAAATTAACTAGCGCAATTTGGTGAAAAACGTGTCCAAAGTTCATTTTTAACATAATTAACAAATCTCCTTAAAAAAACAACAACAAAAACATCACAGGAAATTGTAATTATAAAATTTGTGAAGCAGAAAGTACTTGAAAAAAATATAAGTAGAATATAAATTTGAAAAATATAAAATATAAATGTATTATGATATTAAAATTAGTTATTATATTTGAAAAATTACGACATCTATCCAATGATATTGTAAAAATCAGTACATTTGTCAAACATTAAACAAAATAAATAATTGATTTTAAAGAATTTATTCATCAATAAAAATAGTATCGGTACCTAATATCGCTTCTCAGAAATGATTTAAATATTCTAGTTTCAATTTTGAAAACTAAAGGTTATCTAACTAACTAACTAACCATCACGCCGTTTCCCCGCAGGGGTAGGCAGAGAGGACGGATCGCCAAACAACTCGGTCTTGGCACACACTCTTTGCCTAAAAGTTATCGAACTTGTATAATTTTAAGCATTACGTAAGAATAAAAATTCAAATCACGCACCCATGCACCGACAACCGAAATAAGTTTGTTTAATTAACAATTTTATTATTATATTTAATTAAATGAAGACAATATTAGCGAAACTCAATCGAAAATCTGGAAACAGAAAAAGCAGAAAAGATATTGGCTCCGCTGAGACTCGAACCCAGGACCCTTTGCTTACATGGCAAGAGCTCTACCGATTGAGCTACGGAACCCATATCAATTCGGTCACTTTTAACTGTATCATACTTCGACTAAGAACTACCAACACTATCTTCATTTTCTTAACGCACATATTATTGGCTGCTATCTTTTTTTTTTTTTTACAGTGAATACCGCACAAGAATCTCAACTGCTCCCGTCTGGAGCCAGTGAGACTATGGCATCCCCAATTGGGTATGTTGTGAGGCTGAAGGTATTGGCGAGGGGAAGGAGGCGGGGAAGAGGAAGATTGGGAAGTACCTGGCTATTCAGATCTGGTCACTAAACACGGCTAAAGCCATTTTCAAGCAACGTTTCAATTCTGAATGGTGGTCTTACACCAGGGCGATACTGATAGTATCTTCCACTCTGGAACATGCCGCAAATATACTATATATTATTTTAAATGAATTAATTGTGAAATAAAACAAATTAATCAAATAAAATTTATTTGCGCATGCCGGGTTCGAACCCGCGACCTCCGGATTGTAAGTCAAGAGTCTTACCCACTGGACTACGGAGGTCGTCAATCTTCATATATGATTGCAAGATTCAACGCGAACTAAATGCAATCTAGATAGTGTCTGGATAATTTTTTTTTCTGTCTCCAGATTTTCGATTGAGTTTCGCTAATATTGTCTTCATTTAATTAAATTTTATAATTTGAGATTTTACGCAAAAGTTTAAAGATTTTTAAAATAAATATTCATCCTAGACTTGCAGAAAAGTCAATAGATGTCGCGTATTAAAAATAAAATGGATAAAAAATTTATGCAGACACTATCTAGATTACATTTAGTTCGGGTTGAATCTTGCAATCATATATAAAGATAGCAGCGAATAATATGTGCGATAAGAAAATGAAGATAGTGTTGGTAGTTCTTAGTCGAAGTATGATTCAGTAAAAAGTGACCGAAACTTGCCATGTAAGCAAAGAGTCCTGGGTTCGAGTCCCAGCGGAGCCAATATCTTTTCTGAGTTTTCTGTCTACAGATTTTCGATTGAGTTTCGCTAATATTGTCTTCATTTAATTAAATATTATAATTTGAGATTTTACGCATAAAGTTTAAAAACATTTTAAATAAATATTATTATAATTCAACTCCACTCATTTCTGTAGGAAATGCTTCAATTTCATATTATATACAAAGCGTATTTATAATTTAAATCGATTCGTTGTAAATTTTAATCGAAAATTGTGATTTCATCGTTAGTTGGCCTAAAGCGATAAATTGAGGCTCACAATAAAGTATAATTTTTATACCGAACAATAAAATTGTGTTTTTGTAAACTGGTTTTTGTTTTAGTAACAACCTCAGAGATCTGGAAAATTGATACAAAAGGCCTCACTAAGGTTTAAAAAAATACTGCTGTTTTAAAGCTTTTTATGTGGGCGTTGGTTTTAACCCTAAATGGATTTTGATAGACTCTTTTTATCAAACTGGAAATGGTATTATTAGCAATTTCTCCCACACTTTAACCAAATATTACTCGTACGTACTGTTACACAATTGTTTTCTCTAAATCTCATTTTCAAAAGCGTGAACCACTGCTCTATGGAGAAAATTGTCTATTTAAAATAAATATAAAAAAGACAAGTTTCCAGTTCACACGCGGTAGAAGTGAAACCTTCATAAAACTAAAGAGCGAGGAGACTACGAAGCACCGCACAAAGAAGAGACCGATTAAACTATCTTATTTTTTCGCAGGCTTAATCCTAAAGATGTATGTCTCTTTTTAGTATAGCTATTTTTCATTTCATCGAGTTTCAAATCGCAACGGTGCTGAAGAAGTTTTCACTTCAATAAATAACTATATTACGAAATCTACCTTTTGGCATTTCAATCACGGACATGGCGGCTAAGTTAACAACACAGTTATCGAAGTTCACAGTTATTCATCGATTTCTCGAAAGTAACGGATTAATAAACGCAAGCGGCCAAGTAAACAGCGCGAAAGCAAAACGTTAACGTTTCAAGTCTAGAAGGATAAGATAAATCATGCTGAAATATTTTTTTTTGATCTGAAAACTTCTTTAGCACCGTTGAGATTTGAAACTTGATGAAACGAAAAATATTGTCACTAAAAAGAGACGGTCACATTCATGTATAGGATTTTGCCTGCGAGAGAATGAGATTGTATAATCAGTCTCCTTTTTGTGTGGTGCTTCGTAGCCTCCCCACTTTTGTCTACTTTAGTTTTCTAAAGGTTTCACTTGTACTCAACTGCAAACATGTTTTTTTTGTTTGGGTTAGATCCAAAAGAGGCCCTGAGGAAAATTATTTTCCTCAGGGTCTATGTCATCTTTGAGGATGCTGTGTGGAGGATCTTTCAAGGTTTAGCGGGATGGTGATTTGGTGATCCTGCCAGGATACTTACGTGGACTCCAGACACGTTGCCAAAAGGATTGTCGGTGTATTTAAATAAATAATATGATAAACGTTTGACTTGCATTTATTAACTTCACAAAACCGACACAGGTTATTACATTTATCAGAAGGATTTAACATATATGTAGAAAAGGGGAGCGTACAAAATGCGACTCGACGATCGGGCCGTGAAAATAGAATGACAGGCAAGTTCGCCGTGTTTCTAGTGCGGGGTTTCTAGTGTTGCCCGTGCAACAAAACATTTATATGGCTATTCAATGCGTACGCTGCCTTCCGCTACATACCTCCACCCCAGTTTCTAAAACGATAACAAAAATAGGTGGAAAAAAAGGAAGGAGAGGAAGTTCTGAGAAGGAAAAAGGAACGAGGGGTGGGTAGGAATCTGGGGTTTAGGTTAGGTTAGGTTAATCCAGGAATAACGGAAATATTAATCCAATCCTCCCACTGCGGTGTCCGGAGAGAGTCCTACTGGAGAGATCAAAAGGTCTCCCTCGACCAGTCTCTCTAAATCCAGCTTGGTGGGCATTCGCATCCCTGCTAAGGAACCAAACGCAGCGAACCACTTAAGGTAACCAGTGGAAGAGGCGTTGGTCATCCAATAAATGGACCCCGGGACAGTGGTACATAGAGTACAAACAGATTTACTATCTCTCAGTGCAACTTTACCCTGAACGATATTCTCTTTCCAATATATTGATTAAATAAACTTAATTTCATTTCATTTATTTACTCTACAAACTGGACTAAAATTTGGAAATGTAAATAGGGAAAAAAAATATGTAGGCACACAGTATCCACATTTATTATGTGGATATCCACATTCTACCCTTATATATTTTTTTAAAATATTTTTTCTAGAATTCTCAATCTTCATATCTTCAAATAATTTTGAGTATTTTCAGCTAGGATTGAGTACCGTTGCACGGTACCAACATTTTTTACGCCCCAAAATATACTAAATGACACTGGATGATGATACTGAATAGGTATTCAAAACATGCATCGTTTCAATAAGGACGCGAACAAGTTAACTTAACCAAACTCGGAAATGTTTACTAAACTGACGTTTTATTTTTTGATCACACGTTTTAAAAATAAAATAAACCCTATTTTTATACCATCGAAATGTTAGCAAACTTCCTTTCTAGCTGATTGTCGCTTTTATGAGTGATTTTGACGAAGGCATAGCACGATCAAGTGAATCAAATAATTATATATGATAAAATTACGCGTACATGATGAACGAAGAAAGGGGTTTAAGAGAATGTATGACGTGGATTTGCTTTGTGTTAAATATTTGGGTTTTATTCCGAACTGATGAAATTTCGCAAACTTGATCTTCAAAACAAGATGAAGGTCACAGTTTAAATAAAATTTCAAAAAATCCACCCTCCCCCTCCCCACCCGTTTTCCTATCTCTTAAAGCGGTATGTCGACACTTTTTGATATCTCTTTCTTTCGGATATCAATCCGCCGTAATTGCAGGCTTAAGGGCGTTCAACCAGCGGCCGAGAATTCAAATTTCGTCAAAAGACGGTCTTGCAATTATACCCTTGCAACTGTACAGGGCGGTCGCGATGAAAAAGATTAATAATTATTCTTCATACTAGCGTTTTAAAAAAATAACTCAATATAAGTTTTATTTCAATAAAAATTTGCTTTGATTTATTCCTATATTCAAAAATGATCAAACGTGTGGTAATAAAACTAGTAACATTTTGTACTTTTTGTAATTATTTTTTGATCATAAGTATTTATTATTTTTCTATAACGTCTAAGCAAAATAAAAATGTAAAAAAAAACTGATATATGTTAGTTTGTAAGGCCGTAAATAAATAGACAAACTGGAGTACTTTTGACACATAACACGTGCCCGGATTTTTTTTAAAGATTTTATTGGAACTAAAATTCAAATTCAGAAAAGTTGCTTTCCTAGATAATTTATTGTTTTTTTTTGCTGCGTGATTATATGATTTGAAATGTGTGATGTATAGTTAAAAATTTTGTTTGAAAATTTAACAAATCTGCCAACGACCTATGGTATACCCTTATTGTACTAAAAATAAATATTTTTTCTCAAAATTTAAAACATAGCTTTACTAGATTGAAGAATAATCTTTCGAAATCGACTTATACTTTTTGTGGAAAAAAATCAATACGTCTAAAATTTTGTTTAAAAATTACATATTTCTGGTTTTGTCTAGTTATTCCTTCTTAACACAATTTAAAAAATATATAAATTAAAAAAATATATATATTTTTCATTATTTTAATTCACTAGATAGAGATAGATTTTTTTTTTTAATAATTTTAACAAACTCACAAGAAAATGGCAAAATTGTCTTTACATTCATAAAAATTAATTTCTTTATAATTTAAAATATTTTTTATAATTAAAACAATATAATTTAATTATAATTAATATATTTTTTTAAATTTAACCTATATTTTATAATTTAAAAAAAAAAAATAAAGTAGCACCAATTCGTATTTTTTTATTAAAAAATACAAAACCTTTTGATTTTGGTTTTTTAAAAATGATATATTTCCGGTTGTGTCTGGTTATTCCATCTTAACGATTCGGGACGGAGATGGAGGAGCGATGCTGCATTCAGCGGCCAAAATTTGTCCTTTGACTTGACCGAACAAACATTTGGCATTCAAAATAAGAGGAAAATTACTGTCCACGTCAGATTTCGAAATACTCTGACCGGGAACGTAAGCCATACAATATTATCTATTAACAGCTGAATATACAAAGGCGTGTGCCGGTACGGCTTCATTTTTATTAAAATTAACTGTCTTATTTCGAGATTGATGAAATTCACTGTTTAAATGAGTTGTCTAAAAACTACCGCCATCCCCAATTTCCACAGTTTAAAATGTTGATACTACCCTGAATTTTTGAACATTGGACGATCAAAATTAGAGGGAAATTATGGTTTCAACTTGATATCAAAAAATTCTGCATGAAGCCTAGGCAACTTCAGAGACTTCACGAATCCATCAATATATATTTATAAAAAATAATGTCCTGGTATGGCCATACGTTTTTGTTTTTATACAAATCCTCTGTTTTGTTAGCGACTGATGAAACTTTGCAGACTTGATCTCCAAAACAAGAGAAACGTCACTGTCTAGGATTAATTTTGTAAAAACCCTTTGTCAAGTCCGAGCAATACCTAGTTCAGCTACTGCTTCATAAAGCTTTTTAAAGATTACTGATTTGCTTTTCTGACCTTTTTTCGATAATATTTTTAAGGTAGTTTCTTTCCTGTGTGACTTTCTTTCATTCAACAAATATAAAATAAACCGTACATGTAAAAAAAATCTAAATTATATTTTCGGATTTCCAATCAGCACACTGAACAATACACACGCAAAAAATAAATGCCTACTCCCGCAGCCCAGATCCAGTACCCGCTCCCCCCGGCCAATTGGAGCATTTATGAATTCGCCATAAACGGAGCGGGCCAAGTACATATTGACTAGGCTCAGAGCTAATTAGACGTCCGAATAATTGACAGTCGCTGACTAAACCTTTTTCGTATTCAGCATTTTGGGACGCGCGGTAAACAATTTAAATTGTTTTTCACTAACAAGGGGTGAGACAGGCTTGCCGCATTCCCATCGAAACAGACGCGTACAATCGAAGCCTCCGGACGTGCAACCTCTTTATTGCGGTGAAAATTATTAACAAAACAATAAACATTAATATAATCGAGGATATAAAAAGGTAAAGAAGTGAACATGATAATCTCGCGAAAGGGGAATTTAGTTTATCTATTACAATATCTTTAATAATGTTAGTGTTTTATTAGGTTTGTTGAATAAATATGGAGGGAGATTAATGTTACGAGTACTTTTGTCAATCGCATTTACTCGTGTTCACAAAACTGGTTGGTGTAGGTACTTTAACACGAACCATTGGTCAACCCGGCGCAAATAAGTTTCGCAGTGTGAGTGTGAAATAATAATTTTGAAATTAAAATGTGCATTTAGTTTAAACCATTCCCACTCCAATGTAAACATGTATCCCTTCAAAAAGCAATAAAAAAATCCCGTACTTCATAAATATAATAACGATTTGACAATAAAATTAGGTCATTAGTAATTCATACTACTTGTAAGGTTTTTCCCTAATCAACATTGAAGTGAGCTGCAAACCCAAGGTAATTGGCCTACTGGAATTACCAAAATATTTATAAATTTGAAAGTCTAAAACGACTTGGCAACAAGTATAATTAATATAATCGATTAAAATCCTTGTAGACCACCCCTCTCCCCCTCCCCCGTATGTTATGTACATAAACCGTAGAGTAACAATTATTTGTACCAGTCTGAAGATGGCTCTAACGAGCTGAAACCGGTTACGGTCAAATAAAATAAAGTGGAATAAAGTTTTATATTAGTTATGTTATAATATATTACGATGAATATCGCCGATGTTTTATGAAAATTAGGGTTTTATTTTAAACCTTCATGTTTTCGTAGTAGGAAAAATTCTCGTGATCATTATGATGCAGCATTGAGAAATTGATACAAAACAAGATGTTAAACAATTATGTTAAACGTTAATGCAAATTTCGGGTTACTACCAATAACGTCCCTGGATTCTGGAATCCCCGCGACCGATCCGACCTCACCCGAGTAAAAATCCACGGCGGTCGAGGCCAGCTCCGAAAGAGGCGGCTAACTCCGTGACACTTGTTATTTATGCTAACAGCGCCACTAAATTTTCGTTACATTCTGCAGGACACCGTCCGGATGGCGCGGTTCCGGAGATTGAATGCAAGACACACGGCCTGTAGCCCGCCTGCCCTCCGCACATCCAATGCCAAATGACTAATGTCGGTACAACCAACCTCCCTTACATCCAGCAGTGTCCTGCGACCTTAGTTCCTGAGAAAAAAATCAACCCGTTTTTATATCGATAACCTTCTAACAGCGGGTGAGTGTCAGATCTACCCTGTGTTTTATGTGATATATATTATTTTGCTTGATTTATTTTCATGAGATATTTGGATTATGCCGTTTTTTTTTATTATTGGGGTGAAATAAATTAAAACGTCGTTTAAAACTATTTGATTCATAAATGCTACCAAATTTTTGAACTTTCAGAAGATTATTACGTAAATAAATATTTGAGGAAAGCTGCATTCAAAGAATATATAATACCATACTTAATTGGAATTTCCACCAACTCAAAATTAGGTGCGTTTATTTTTAGATTTTAAAATTTGAAACACTTTAAAAATAATTTTATTCGTAATGCATTCAAGATTACCGGTTTTGCGTCCATTTATTTTTATATCGAATTACATCGAGGGTCCCAAAGAATAATGTCGGATCTGTTAAAAATTGAATAAGTTCTGTAGGCTTATTTATTGGTTTATTTCATTGATTTACAATTCAATATTTTCGGAATTTTGAAAGAAATGAAGTTAATTGCCAAATATCAAAACAACACTATCTTTCTTGATCTCAAAAACAGTAAAAATGCAGAAACAAAATTTTAAACAGCTCAACTGCAAAACTACAAAATCACACATCCGACGTTGTTTTTCGGGACCGCCGACATGTACTTGATTTAAGAAGATAAGAATTTGGATAAATGCCTTCATTCAAAATCTCATAATTTCTTAGATGATTAATGTAAAATTTCTTGGTAAAGAAACAAGAATAATTAAATCCAATGTTAAAGGGTAGTATTATCCTAATTTGGTTAAGGCAATGGTTCCGTTCACAATAAACCCGCTTAACGCGCCGAGCCACCCGTAATAGCAAAAAGACGCAATAAATTGTGCGGACCTTTGCTTCAATGTTCAAGTATTTATTAACTTTCTTGATCGTTCTAACCGCTCAACACGTTATGCGGGCGTCATGTGGACGGAACCAATCAATTAATGAACATTTGATATGTACAATTTATGATTTTGCGCAGTTCAATAAATGCCAACAAATTTTGTTTTTCTTTACAAATGAGAAAAAATTGTGAACCACAAAATGTTTAACACCCGTAACACCGTAAAACTTATTTGCAAACAGTGCGTGCGATATCTCAGAGGGAGGCGTGTTCACTCCGCCACATAAAATCCGCTGAAGATATTTTCATTTAAATAATCAATCCGCAGGCTCAGAAAATGAATATCTGTTTTTTTTTTTAAATGGCGAACGGTGGCGATTCGGGAGCGTTTTTTGCGGGTAGGGGCGGGCCGTAGGAAATGAACTTTTTGATACATTGTCTGCGGTGTGCGAAGTTTGCGCGCTCCGTACAAACACCACTGGAAATACCATAAAACATTACCTACATTTTTAGAATTTATCCCTGTAGTATTCACGGTTCGAAAAGGTATTTTGCACGCAGCAGTATTTTAACTGAAACTACCTTACATTAAAAAATGCGAAAACACATTACACGTTACCGAGACATTCGTGATTTGATTTGATTTATTCTCATTGATTGCTTTGTTGAAATACTAGTAATTTTACTATTAATAAAAGTCTAAAATTGTGTAATTAATTATTATTAATTCTCTTATTTTCGTAAGCAAATATGAAAATGGAACTAATTCATTAAAAAAATGTAGAGCGTTCAATTCCTTCGGCATGCTGACGTAAATTATTTTATTTCCTTTTGGTTCTGATTTATGGTAGGCTAGTAGAGTAGGAAGGAGATCAGCTTAACTAGATATTATGTTTTATTGTTCTTTGAATCAAAGCTCGGATTTAAATATTAACTTCGTACCTCATTAACATACCCGTGCTTTTTAGACTGAGAGAGTATCTGTAACTTTATTAGTTTTCTTGCGTTATTAAAGGAAAGCTAAGTCGTCATTAGCCTCATAAAATCTTAGGAAAACAATTTCCCTTGGAGCTTAAATCTTCTTTAAGAACGCTATGTGGAGAGTTTTTAGAGAAATATACGAGAGGAAGTTCTGAGAAGGAAAAGGTATGAGGGGTGGATAGGAATCCAGGAACAGGGGTCAGTGTGTACAGAATTGACGGTATGTATCCATTCCTCTCACTGTGGAACAAAGGGATAAAATTATAGTCTGGCTAGAAAGGTCAAAAAGTCTCCCTTAACCAGTTTGTTCCAATCCGGCCCGCCACACAGTAGGTGGGCAGACACATCCACCGTCAGGACCGAGACAAACCTCACCCCATGAACCCGAGCACCCCTGCTATGTCACCAAATGTAGTGAACCACTCGGTGTGACCTACGGCAGGGATGTCGGTTGTGGTAAATGGTTATAACCCACCTCCCAAATTGAAAATTAAACAATTACCAAACATTAGAATCAAATTTATTTTACTTCACAAAGACGGAAGACTATCTAATGATAATATAGTAAAAAATCATACATTTAAATTTATTTAAACGGGTCCACGTGACATAGTTTTCATTGCTTATTTATTAATGAATATTATCCATCCATAAAATAAATTATTATGGTTTGTGTACCTTTTTGGTTCTTAAATATGATTTTTATTTTTATTCCATCTTAGTGGTATTATTTTCTTGTTATTACATTATTATAATATAGCCTATGTACGACTTCCATGATACGGGCATGAGCCCGGTAATCGAGAGAGTAGAAATAAACAGTAATTCTTAAATTTATATTAAATGAAAAAATAATTAAAAATAAACTAGTTTGTAAAGTTTAAAACTATGCAAAAGACATAAAATTTAATAAAACAGGCTAAACGCGCATGCCAGAGGCCTGAGGAGTTAATGAAAAGAGCGATTGCTTCACAGAATCAACAGTACTGAACCTCCGATAATTGAAAATATGTATTTTTTTTTCATTAGACTATTTTTTTATACGCTTATCTTACTCAATTAAATAATAATACTAATAAAAGAGCAAACATACAAAATATCTAATGGTTCGCTTTTTTCAACACGAAAATACAAAAAAAAAAATATACGTCTGATTGTATCGAGCACTAAAAATATATTTAAATATGTTTTACTGAGAAATGTTCTATTGTGTTGATTATTTTATTTCGAAAACTTTTTTGATTTATTTTGTTATTTTTTTTTTTTTAATATTTATTTCGGTTGTCATTCTGTGGTTATAACTCTATTTTAATTAATTCGGATTTTCATTGAATTATTTTTTTTTTTTTAATTTTCAAATTCTAACTGATTATGTCAAAAATTTGGAAAAGCGATAAAATACCTACCAACAATATAATATTTAAGAAATATAGTCGTTTTCAAAAATTGGAACTGATGTATCAATGTCAATTCTAGACAATTCCTATGGTTATCTAAATAGGTACATGGTTAGACGTATGTTTTACCAACAATTATCGTTTTGTTCCTAAACTATCTGCCCTTTTCGAACAGTGCATTATAATATGCAAGCCTGAGGTGTGTAAATAACCCCAGACCCTCTGGGCTTAATACCCAAGAATTATGATTATAAAAACTCTACTTACTTGCGCGGACAAATATATCACAAAGAATGGTACAAAGAAAAACTCCAGGGAAAATAACAGATCCACCAACCTTGTTTTGTAGTTATGTGCAGCTTGGAGGCCTCCGTAATCTTATCCGCTTAAAATTCAGATCCGTAATTCTTTTTGTGACTTGAAAACTTGCACAAGAGGTGAGATTTGTCAATTAATACACAACTCATAAGTTTTTCACAATGAAAAGAAAAATTTCCATGAAAACAGACGATGTGAGTTATTTTTTGTTTGAATTCTATTTTCAAACCATCAGTTGTCTGTTAAATTCAAAGAGTACCTACCTATCCTTGTGATGAAAATAGATTTATTTAAATATTAGAACAAAAAAATAACATATTGTAATGCCTAACCATGCTCCCCGCCTTGGAAATTCGTGGAACTTTCAATAAACAAAGTTTAAATTAAAATAAATAAGGATAAAATCATTAAATTGAAAAATGTCCTGGCTAATTCAGAAACAATTATATTATGATAAGTTATTAACATAAAATAAAATAAAGATAAAATTATTGCGTTGGAATGGGATATAATTTAACGACAGGACGTTTAAAAAATCTATAACTGGTCTTTACCGTTGCAACGCGAATTATATTATCAGTACCAGGATGAACGTCCGTGATTACGGCCAAAGGCCAATATAACGGAGGCGAATCCTCCTGTGCCACAAGTACGACAGTTCCAACCTTAATAGGATGGTCAGTCGTAGTTCACTTCTGCCTGACTTTTAACGTGTGCAGATATTCCAAACGCCACTTTTTCCAGAAGGATTGAACCATGCCGTCTAACAATTGCTTGCGCTGAGCAAAGTTTGTTTTAGCGTCTGTCAAAACAGAAGCAGGTAAGTACTGTAAAGGTGTCGACATTAAAAAGTGTGCAGGAGTAATAACTTCCGGTTAGGGTTCGGAAGATACGACTGTGAGTGGGTGCGAGTTCATTAAACACTCTATTTGAACCAGAACGGTCAGTAGTTCTTCATAAGTGAGGAGCTGAGTTCCGATCACACGGTACAAATGAGTCTTCATACTCTTTACGTTTGACTCCCATATACCTTCGAAATGAGGCGTGCGAGGTGGAATCATTTTCCACTCAACCCGGAGATTAGCGAGTTCGCGCTTTAAAGCGGGCTCAAATTCTGATTCAACCAAAAACTTATGGAGATCATCTAATTGTGCCTATGCACCAATAAAATTGGTGTCATTATATCACACATATATCACAAAGATGGTCGTTACTCACTCTTTGGATTTAACAGAGACACATTTTTTTAAAATAGATTCTAAACAAGTGAATAACTGACATAGTCTGTTTTATGAAAAAAAAATCTTGTCATTGTGAAAAACTTATGAATTGTGTATTAATTGACAACTAACGACTTGTGCAAGTTTCAAGTCATAAAAGGATTGCACTGATTGAACTTAACTATTGGATGAAATTACGGAAGCCTCCAAGCTACAAGAACTACAAAACAAGGTTGGTGGATCTGTTATTTTCCCTGTTTATACCTACTACAGAATACTAAGAACCTTATATCACCTTTGATTATGCAGTGATTAGGCAGTTGATTTGTGATACTATCGACGACAAGCGCGTGTATATTATATTTATTAATTGGATACACGCGCGACTCAATGTCTAAATAGACGTAACTGAAGATTGGTCGTGAAGCTGAACCAATTTTTTTTTACAAAAGCGAATTATTGACAAATTCAGCGACTTACAATAATCTATCGTTATCAAATTATTCTGCGAGCCATTATCAATTAAACATCGAACAATCATTTTCTTACCATTTTTAAGTTTCGCATATATTTGAGCGGTTGAAAGTAAAACAGTCAAATTAGGCGTTACTTTGGCTATATGCGAGCCTGAGGTGTATAAATAACCCCAGACCCTCTAGGCTTAGTACCCAAAAATTATGATTATGAAAACTCTACTTGCGCGGACAAATATATAACAAAGAATGGCACAAATAAAAAACTCCAGGGAAAATAACAGATCCACCAACCTTGTTTTGTAGTTCTTGTAGCTTGGAGGCCTCCTAATTTCATCCAATAGTTAAATTCAATCAGTGCAATCCTTTTATGACTTGAAACGTGCACAAGTAGTTAGTTGTCAATTAATACACAACTCATAAGTTTTTCACAATGATAAGAAAATTTTCCATAAAACAGACGATGTCAGTTATTCACTTGTTTAGAATCTATTTTTAAAAACAATCCATGTAGGTGTCTCTGTTAAATCCAAAGAGTGAGTAACTACCATCTTTGTGATATAAATATATTTATTTAAATTTTCGAACAAACAAAACATATTGCAATGCCTAACCAAACAGTATACTGTAGACCAAAGCGTCGGAGTTCTGAATAGTTTTCTCTGAAACAGAATTTCAAGGTCGGAGGTAATGATTTTCCGTGTCCGCGTTGAATCGACTCCGCTTAAGCCTGCCGCTTGTTCAACTGAAATTATCAATCATCCTAAACACATAACGTTTAAGTATTAATCGTACGACGGATACAGACCCCGCAATCCCCATAACAAATAGCCCATCTATACATCAAAATCGGATGGTTAGAATGTCACGCATAAAAGCGATATATTCACGTCCAACTAGACAAACAATGATCTCCACAATTTCCGCAAAAATACTTGTTCATCTTAAAGATAACAAAATTTTTCTTTACAAACTTGACACACTAAGTACAAACATATTTTTCTGGAAATGTCCCCAGTTCGACTTTGTATGATTTATTTTTGTCATGCGAGAATAAATCAAATCTTCTAAGTAGTAAAGCATTTTATACTCGCTGACTTCATACGTATGTATATCGTATTGCCTATTCCTATTCCGCCTCCACTCACAAATAATGCGAGAGGGCCCCGACATGAACTTATAAATATCTGAATACTAAAATATAATCATAATGTTATGCCATCATGTCTGTATGTACAGTATTTTACATGATTGCGTAAAACTAAAATACTCTGCTTATGGAAAGAAAAACAGAAAACGGAAATTATGTTTTATACACTTCGTCAGTGTAAACCGAATGCTTTTGAAACGAGAAGTTTGGAACAACCGTAATAAAGTATTAAGATAAATGTAATCCATTATGTGTGTATTTGCACATTACGAATAAAAAAAGCTAAAATGAATAAAGAGAAACAGAAGAGCGTTCTTTCTAATTCATTCGTATTAAAACAAACGCCTTAATTTGAAGTTATGAGAAAACTTTGCATAAACGTCCTCATATAAATGCGAGTAATAGAAAATCACGGTACAGTCATGGAGGCGCTATTCCGTACTAATGTCTTGTTCCACTAACCAGCGCGCGGGAACCGGTAGTTTCCGATGGTTCAGCGTTAGAACATTGGAGGTCAAATTGGACTAATTGGAGATAAAAAAAGTGGAATCAATTTTTTAACCTACTTGTCTCATGTAAATATAATAAATCAGTGTTGATCGACTGAGTTCCCGACAAATCAAATTTTCAAAATGGCAATTAATATAATTTTCTTTTAAAAATATTTTCTTTCAGGTACCTGAATTCTCCAGAGAAACATTTCCAATTTCGAAAATAAAGTTTAAATTCAAATTAGTTCGTTGAACCAGAGTTACACACAGAGGCATAATCAACGATATTAGTACCAATTTGTAAATTAGTTTATTTAATCGTATGTTTTAGCCCTAATACTCATGTACACCTCTGTGTTTGTACTAAATATTATCTTCAGTTCACTAAAATATTCTACAAAGAGAAGGAAGAACAAAGGGGGAATTTTTTTATTCACTTCGAAAGCGTTAAACCATAATTCCAATTTTTTTTTGTTATAAATTTTAATACGTAGAACGCCATTTTAATTTTTAAGTTTTTCATATTTTTGAATGTAGCTATTACTTTGTGGTTATCCATTATAGAAAAATGAAACAATTCAACTTTGTATAAACCACTTATATAATGCGCAAATCCGACCGGTTTCGGAACAAACGTTCCTTCGTCAGGGAAAGCTTATACTAATTTGACAGTTTAGAACAATATTATATTATGGTAGAGGTGGATCCGTTGCTAGTTAATAATGTAGATTGGGTGGGTAGGTATTAATGTTTTTTTTATTTTTTTATTTTTTAAAGTTTTTCTTTTACAAGTAATAAAAGTGAAAGTATTTTGATTTTCAGTAAGTAAGTAAGTACCTATATGGTATCTTATGATCTATCTGGTAATCCTTTCTTATTTGCTTACTCTCTAGTACTTACTTTGATTTCATATTCTTTTTAAATTACGTGCTTTTTATGTTTTTCGTATAGTTTACGTTTTATACTGTTTTATCTACTAAATTATTTCATACTCTTTTAAATTATTTTATATTCTTGTAGGTACATTTTTTTATATTCTTTAATATTTTATAATTTTAAATTTTTTATTTGAATGCATTACATATAAAATCGACCACCACAACATGGGCTTATGCCTATCAAGGTCGAATAATCATTAATCATCTAATAATTTCATTAACAAAGCAATAAATAAAGAAAATAATAATAGTAAGTGGCGTAATAATAATTACAAAGCAGAACTTGTTTATAAATTGAAAAATATCAGTAATAAAATAATGAAAGAAAAACTTTAAATTAAAAACATTAAACATGTGTCAATAAAATGTTGAATTAAAGTTTTAACATATCACAACCGTCTGTTAAAAAAACATTGGTATATATTTTCACGAGTGTTCGCCGTCAAGTTTGTAGGTGAGTACTAGGTTGAATGCGGGTAAAACTGAAAGCCTATTTTCAGAAATAAAGCATAAAAGGATTATTTTTATTCATTTGGAAAGTATAAAACGAATGCCTTGAAAACGAGGAGTTTAACGTTAAACTTTTCACAACCGTCTGTTTATTACATCCACTTTTGAAAAGTTCGGGCTCCGATATGGAAATTTCTTTTCGCTTAAATTAATTATTTACTTTCACCCCTTTGGAAACTTAGCTAGTCGCTATCTTACGTCTAAATAATATAATTCCCGGGAAGTGTGAAGCCTGGAAGCCAGGGCCCCGTTGCCACGGGAGCGCCGCGCAGTAATAGACCAGTCAAAGAGGCTAACTAATTCAGGCCAATGAGAGAAACAGACCTGCTCAGGCACATTGCTTGCTATATCTAAACTTACTTTTACATTTCGGATTGGAATTTTCCTCTTCAAGACTTCCCGATACGATACCAATTAGCAAGTTAGGAATTTAAGCGGAAAGGTTCAACGCGTAAACATTTCAATCAAATTTATTTTGTTTTTATTAACGTTTTAAATGTAATGGCTAGACTAGCACAGACCCATGAAGAATTATGGGATATTTTAATTGTAGGATTTTTAAACAAATAAATATTTGCCTTTTTTTGTTTATTTTAATTAAATTAAATAAAAATGCAAAGAGCCTATTTTCTCTTTGCTTTGGTGATCTCTACCAAACCTATAAAGAAAAGGGTCTAATTTCCCTTTATCTTTTTCTCAGTTCCTATTGTAGGTACACATGTATTTCTTAGCTCTAGTGCGACTATAAAACTGACTCTACATAATAAAAGTGGCTAAATTTGAAGCAAAATATACAAATATTTTAAAAAACCTATATACGTTGGAAATCGACTGTGAACAGAATTTTAAACAGTTTTCACTATTACTTGGATAAAATTGGATATAAATAACCAACATTTAGAACAATAAAACCACACCAATTAGCATTACATTGAATAGTCGGCGGAAATGACCCCTTCAATAATATGCATCTTAAAATTAAAGAACATGACACAAATTTACAATAGATTTTGGTATTGCTTTCGGAAAGTTGCAATTTTTATTATTGCAGTTTAGAGGCTCCGGTCGTAAAAGCCGACAGCCAGCCCTTCTTGTTTAACAGAGCTGTCATAAATATTTATAGGATACTTTATAGGCTCTATTTGATATGTACAATTACTAAGAACTTCGGGGCCAATTAAAAATAATAAATCAAAATTTTGTTTAACATTATTTTTCAAATTTATAAAGGAAATGTGTTTAAACAATATCAGGCCATTAGACATACTATTTGTACTCAAGGTTCGGACCTTATTTGTGAAACCGTGGAAGAATAATATTTTGTGTGTGTGCAGATTTTAAGACGAGAAGTTCCGGTAACATTATTTGGAATCGGTAATATCGCATTCTGGAATAAACACAACACATATTTTTCTGAAAACATTCGCCTTGTCGAAATTGAAAGCGAATTATAAAAAAATAGGTGATTTTCATTTTAACCCTTCAAAAATTTGGCTTTTTTTTCGGATGGTCAAAATATTTTCGCTTTACAATAAAATGCAACTATTTGGAATATTTCTGAACACATTCAAAAACCAAAAACTGTTTTAGAATGGTGATGAAATACGCTTTCAAATTATAGAATTCGAAAAATATATATTTTTTTAAAATTATCAAATTTTTGCATACAAACATAAAAAAGTTTTTAAAATGGGTCACCTTATGTTTTTTCTAACTAAAGTTACTGATAATAAAAAAAAATAAAAACAGATGCACATTTTATTAGACAAATGTATAACAAACACATTATTGTAACCTCAATTTTTTGCGCTATATGAAATTTTTTTTTTTTAAATTCCCGAAGTTTCAAATTCTTTTTTCAATTTGTGATTCAAAATTTTATGTACATAAAAGTGCACATTTTATTTTTTTGGTGGCTATTTTTTAAATTGGAATATAAAGCATGATGTTTTTCCTTTCTAACGCCGATTAGAACATATTTCTAACTATGATAGTAAGGGAGTTACGGCGTCTTATGTGAGACCTATGTGCGTTGGGACAAATCTGGTCTCCTGTGATTAAACGGGTTAAAATAAAACTGTTTAATTTTTTTTTTCTTTTTTTATGTAAACATTATTCCATAATACCTCGTATACCGTAGTTGACATTATTATATTTTAATGTTTATTTACGTCTTCATCGAAATATTGTTAATAAATTTTAAGCGTCTCGCTGTGTACGAGATTAAGAGCGACACGCAATGAGATCTCAGGGAAATTGGAGAATAAAATGTTTACTTTGTCGGGGTAGAGGCACGGTTAGCGGGGTTTATCGTGGCACTAGTAAACCCAAACACGGCCATAGACAAGCGTTAATGGCGGCAACCATAATAAATCAACAGGTAAAACCTCCTCGGAGAAATTCAGCACCTATTAGAAGACGAATCGTAAAACATGATTACGCAAGTATTTACTGATAGTATTACCCGAGTCAGGTGTTCAATCGTAACATTTGCATATTTTCTGTGGGTCGGAGCGTGCTTCGAACAAAGCTTCAAATAACAATTCATATCAGAGTACAATGTCTGACATCGTTTAAATGTTCCAGTCAACTGGTTACAATTCTGAAGTTTTATCGCGAATAGACATTATAATCATTCAGAGAAACAATTAATATTTAATTGAATATATTTTTGAAGAAATACTTCTTTACGCACGCTTGACTTGGGGAGTAAGCTGGTGAATGCGTGACGAGAGCGTTATGAAAAGTGTGATCGGGCGAAGCGAACAGAAGTTGAGAGGGAGATATAAGTTAGTGAAGTTTTACTTCAGTCGAGTGGTCTAAAGCACCCGGTTTATTTTATTTTTTGTTTCTTGAGACATATCAATAACATTTAGCATTAGATGTAAACGGTGAAATATTTCTGTACGCAGATGATACTGCAATTTTCCACTGGGGTAAAGATTTAGACATTTAAGTTATTTAGCGGGTTATAAGTGTACTTTTTCGATGACATTTTTCCCTCAAGTAACGTGTCAATTCATGTCGACAATGTTATATCTACCCAATGCCCTGTTCTGCCTACATTTCAATATTAATTCGAGAAATTTTGACCTATCGGATAGATGAGTGCATAACATGTCTTTGAGCTTACTATCTATCATATTCCACTCAAGCATTAGGCAGTAATTTGTCATAAAAATTGCGGTTTTCCTTAACAAATGGGAAATATTTAAACGTGAAGTTCTTGCAAGGCACATGACCTCTTAGATTGAGCCAGACTGTGATCCGATAATCCCTCATCAATGACTAGCGGTCAGCTAACATGAAGTCCTGGAAACGACCACATTGCCATCTATCTATGCCATCTATCCTGACCAACGAGGGTTGGTCAGGATAGATGGCATGTTCCTGTAGTCTACTGCATGAGACTGAAACTTAATCCGGTACTCCTGGACTCGTGGGGTCTGTTAGAATGGACCTTAAAATGAAATCAAATGGTGTTAACAACGGTATCATTTTTAATCATAGTTCTTCCACTTTTTTTCTTATTTATTACTACCTATTACTCATACAGTTAAGTTTAACAAACCATTCACATCTCAGGCGTTATTTATTACCTACTGATATTCTGGTGACTTATGTAATGGGTAGTATGACCATGTAATAATTTAATTTAATATATCTATAACTTGTATCATAATTAACTAAGTATGTCTACGTTTCGTGAATTTTAAACTTAACATCCCTTTGGCGCATATAAATTTCACGTCGTTTGAATATTTTAAATATAAAAGAAGAAAAGAAAGCGGACCAAAAATAAACGACCTAACCTTTTTATTAAAATTGTTGAACTCTACATGTCTACATGTACCTACACGAACAACTAGAAAAACATTAACATTTTATATGCATAGTATACATCTCATTCCAACTATAGTTCTCATTTCCCAATACAGCGCATAGATAGCCTTGGTAACAAATACTTAAACAATATGGATGTATTTGACGATAATTTGAATTTGGCAAACTTCAAACGCCGTATTTGCCAATTATTTCTATCTATTTCAATTTAATTTTTTTTTTAAATATTATTGTTGACTTGAAGATATTGGGATTATCTATTTTTACTTAACTTACATTTTTTGGTAACTACTTTGTGTCAACTCTTACATTATATCTAACCTATATTTTTTTTCGTATATCTTGTGTTGTCTATATTTAATCAACTTCTAATTTTAAAAAAAACATGTACTGGTGTAAAAGCCCTATGGGCGTTTAAATATATAAATAAAATGACTTATTAAACATATAAACAAGGGTACCGCATCAATAATAAAATTTATTATCCAGTGCAAGAGAAATAAAATGCCAGACAAAAGGCTATCGGAATTCATAAAATTAGTACCTAATTTTATTTTTAACGTAGAAAATATTTCCTAGCAAATCCTCAAATCCAGAGTCTGCATTTAAACTGAGGTACCGCTCCTGCCGTAGTAAATATGCCTCATTTATTAAATATTAAATACGTCTGTGCCAGCTTTCGCTGCTTTATTATTCATAAATGCTTACATTATTAAATTACACACGCATCCACGTTGGAGAAGGTGGGAAGGAGTGGGGATGAAGAAGAGAGAGGTTGACTCTTTAACTAATTAAAAATAGAGTTCCCTTCAGCTATAACGGAAGCTGCAATCCTTAAAACTGGTTGGAACCTCTTTATGTCACCGTTAAAATAAACCTAACACTCTTAGAGGTGTAAAATACATGGACTTTCTCAAGTTTGAAAGAGGGTTCTCTTTAATTAATTAAGGTCCAACAGCTTAGAATTCTGGACAAAATATAAATTAAAATTGAGCAAAACATCGCTAATTAATGAAAAATGCTTCGCGCTTTATTAATTATTCTCGGTGCTCTTATTTTACGGCAAAAAATTATTATTCAAGATTATAACATTTTCTCAGGGTGATTTTTCAGTAACGAAAGTAAAAAAAAATATGCAAAGTTTGCTAATCTAAAAAGTGGCCGAAAATTGTAAAATGAAGGCTGAAATTAAACTGCACATGTAAAAATGCACCTGCAATGTATTGTTAAGTTCGACAAAACGATATTTATGTAAATATATATAGATTAAAAATAATTATGGTGGAAGAATTTTATTAAAATCTTTAATTATTTTGAAATCATCTTATGCATGCAATAAAATATGCAATACAAATGGAATAAAAGCTAAACAAACAAGTTAGAAAGGCATTTTATGAATACTAGCAATCCGGCTATGTCAGCGAAGGGATCGATTTACCCCCGCGCTCGAGTTAAGCTGCGGCCCAGCGATAAAAATAATAAAGTCCCGAACTCAAAGATATCTCTTAACTGCAGATATCTCAAACACCGCTGCAGGTGGATCTCCTCCGAATCTGATGCACATTGGTAATACCGCCTCTCGAATGGCTTTGATTTCTTTGACATGAATGATACACGAAGGAAGTGAATTTCCCGACGACAAAGCTTCGAGGTAATGGCAGTCATCCGTTCTTTTGGCATACATTCTCTTTTCTATTTAAATAAATGTACCGTTCGTCCTTGCAAGTAATGTAAATAAACTGGTGTATTTTTCTCTAAGCGCCGCTCGTGTTATGTCTTCAGATCGCCATGTGTGTGAGCCCTTTCATTTACCGGGGATTTTCTTTTTTTTTTCGCTAAGGCATCTTTCTTTTCTGTGAACCGAAAACAATCCCACTGTTCCTTTATTAATTTTCAAGGCTCGATTGAAAGTTTGTATTCAACAAGAATGAAGAACGTGCCTACACAAAATCCTTTACATAATATTCAATTATCACGGTTGTAATTTATTTTTAATATTATTGTTTGAAACTATATGAACATGTAATTAACTTTAAAAAGATTGATAAAGGGAGAAGACCCCAAGAAAGTATAAAATTACCTAACAAATCAGGACTTCCTTTAAGTTCTGCTTATTTTTTAGAAAATTTAGTAGTTTGTTCTTTTGTGTGGATCTAAAATAAGGGTTTCAACACAATTCTTTACATATTTATTTTAATCAAGATGTTTTTTGAAGTGAAAACTTCGTTAGCACCGTTATGATTTGAAACTCTATGAAACGAAAAAGCGACACAAAAAAACATATATCTACAGGATTTAGCCTAGAGAATAAGATAGAATAATCGGTCTCTTCTTTGTGCGGTGCTTTGTAGTCTCCTCACACTTGTCTACTTTGGTTTTCTGAAGGTATCACTTTTACTACGTGTGAGCTGCACACTTGTATTTTTTAATACCTTTTTAACTTATTTATTTATCAAAATCTGCGGTATCTTTGGACTTTGATTTGCAATGAATAACGAAGTCTTGATCTATAGACCATGAATTTTTAGAAAGATATGTGTATTCGGATAACCCAAAGCTCTTCTTTCATTGTAGGTAATCCCCAATTCAGTTCCGCTCGGGATGATCTAAGAAAATTTTCATCAGACCACGTTGCAGACTTGATAATAGATTTTTCACAAAGGTTTTTTTTTTTTATATCGAAAGAAAGAAAAATATTGAATAACGCAGAACTAAATCCCTCCACGTTCTTTACGCATAAATATTATTTATATTCGGATATTCCCTTTAATGTCATCAATAAATAAAAAAATCCCAACGGAATAATGCTTCATTAATTTCCTCCTGAATTCAATCCTTTAACTTCCTTTCACGTTCCCTTCCCTATTAGAAAATGAATTTTTAATTTATATTTCACTAGCTGGGTTACCCGGCTTCGCTCAGGACAACATTCGAGAGTGTTCTGGAAAGTTTCACATTGATGTTCCCGATTCCCTATTTCCGAACATTCCACAATTTTCCAGAATGCTCCTGGATGTTCTGGAACGTTATAGAATGCTCTCAAATACTCTGACTGGGGTGTCTGGCTTCCCTCAGGGAGTTGATGTGAGATTGAATTGACGTTTGAATCCACGACGGATCTTGCTTTATATACCCTATATGGGTAGCCCCGTACAAAAAAAGACTTCAAATGTTTCAGAATAATGTAATAACATGTTAAGCGAGCCACTTCTATGTAGGTATGGAATACCACAGGGAAGCGTCCTTGGTCCCCTAATGTTCATTATTTACATTAACGACCTGTGTGACATTGATATCGACGGTCAAATCGTAACATTTGCTGACGATACAGTACTTCTCTGCCAGGCAGAAACATGGGATGAGGTATATTCAAAGGCCGAAAAAAGTTTATCGGTAGTTAAAAATTGGCTAAACAATAACATTCTTACCCTAAACACTACAAAAACCAATTATATTACACACAGCATCACACAAAGAGGCCAACCTTCACCGTATACTGACCTTATATTACACAACTGCGGACAAACTTCTCCCACCTGTCAATGCGAGCGTATTGAAAGGGTTAAGCACACAAAATACTTAGGAGTTATAATAGATGCCAACTTGCGCTGGACTGACCACATAACTTATATCACAAGCAAACTGAAACGAGTCATGCATCTCTTAAATTCAATTAAAAACATATTTCCAAGAACAATCCTCAGGACCATATTCTTTGCACTTTGTCAATCCATTATCTCATACGGCATACTGGCTTGGGGAAGTGCAACGAATGTAGCTTTAGACCCTTTAGTATAAATTCAAAAGGCAATAATTAAACTCATCCTCCAAGTACCGTTCCTTACAAACACGAATGTAATTTACGAAACACTGGACGTCATGACAATAAGACAACTCTATGCCAAATCTGTACTAATATACTTCTTCCAACATGAACTTCACATTCCAATGCAACCACACATAGCGATTAAAACCAGGGCCTCTACAAAAAAAACCATAAATATTCCAATAACTCATACCTCACACGGGCAGAGAAACTTTAATACTATGCAACCAAACTTTATAACTGCATGCCCAATACACTGAAGCAACTATTAACTTCAAATACATCAACAATCCATCACAAAAAACTAATCAAAGACTGGATCAAACAACAAGGTATTCTCTTTACTCAAAAGATTATAACACCTAACCAAACATGACCCAACCCAAACTTTAAAAAAAAAAAAATATTGTTTCGGGACACGAAAAGTACTACAAAAAAGTACTACAATATTATTTAATACTAGTGGCGGGAGGTCTGTAGAAAAATTATACCTAATTGTATATCAAGTAATTCTTTTATCTTATACATATTCTAGATATCCTGAAATAACCTGCATATAGATCCTTACTAATATTTAATTTATGTATAGGATACTGCCGTCATGGATCGACCCACGGTGCCCTTCTTGACAAAATCAAGGAGGATACTGTGCTTCGACTCTTGCCGACAGAAGAGCACTTATCCTAAAAATGGGAACACCTCAGCACAGGTTCGCCTAGTAAGGTGTTCACAAAATACTACTTTTAACCAATTTACGTACAGTTACGGATCAATAACATTTTTCATATTCTTTATTATACTGAAACTTATTATTTATGTACTTAAACCAATGTAATAATCTGTTAAGTGTATTTTTGCGAATAGAAATAAATAAATACATAAATGTTTCAGATCATTCCACAACATTCAGGAGTATTCTGGAATGTTCCACAATGATCGGGGATGTTCCGGTATGTTCCTGAACGTTCCATCCTATTCCCGAACATTCCACAACATTCCAGAACGATCCGGATGTTCTGAACTGTTCTAGAAATTTTAAGGGGGCGAAACTTCCAGCCCTTATATCTTTAAAAGCACGCCCCAGGTAAAAAACTGGAACTATCTTCATAGATGGGGAGGGCTACCACACAATATAACTCCCGTTATCGTACTGGGACTCGTCTCATGAACTTGTACACTTTTTTTAATAATGTATATTGAAGATTAAGATTATCCAAACATCTAGAACTTTCCAGAGCCTTCCAGACTCACCGACACTCTCCGCCACTCTTTTCTGAAATTTTCTAGAACTTTCTCCTTCCATAGCATCCTAGAGCATACAGGGAACCTTCCAGATCTGTCTAGAACCTTCTAGACTCACCGACATAATCCATCGCTCCTTCCAAAACTTTCTAGAGCTTAATCCAGACTTCTAAAACTTTTCAGAACCTTCTAGACTCACTGACATACTCTGCCACTCCTTCCAGAACTTTCTACAGCTTTATCAAACCTTATAGAACTTTCCGGAATCATCTAAACTCACCGCCATACTTTCTTTCTAGAGCTTAATCAAGCCTACTAGAACTTTTCGGAACCTTCTAGACTCACCTAATTACATCCGCCACTCCTTCCAGAATCTTTTACAGCTTTATCGACGCTTATAGAACTTTCCAGAACCTTCTTGACTCACCTACGTACTCCGCCACTCCTTCCAGAATTTTATACAGCTTTATCAAACCTTCTAGACTCACCGACATATTCCGCCACTTCTTCCAGAATTTTCTACAGCTTTGTCGAAACTTCTTAAACTTTTCGGAGCCATCTAGACTCACCGAGATACTCCGCAACTCCTTTCAGAACTTTGTACAGCTTTATCGAACCCTCTCTTTTCGGAACCTTCTGGACTCACGGTTGAACTCCGCCACTCCTTCTAGAATTTTTCTTCAGCTTTATCGAACCTTATAGAACTTTTCAGAACCTTCTAGACTCACCGACATACTGCGCAATTCCTTCCAGAATTTTCTACAACTTTATCAAACCTTCTAGACCTTTTCGGAACCTTCAAGACTCACCGACATACTCCTCCAGTCCTTCCAGAACTTTTTACAGCTTCATCGATCCTTATAGAACTTTCTGGAACCTTCTAGAATCGCTGACATACTCCTCCACTCCTTCCAGAACTTTCTACAGCTTTATCGAATCTTATAGAACTTTCTGGAACCTTCTAGACTCACCTACGTACTCTGCCACTCTTTCCAGAATTTTATACTACTTTATCGAACCTTCTAGACCTTTCCGGAACCTTCTGGACTCACGGTTGAACTCCGCCACTCCTTCTAGAATTTTTCTAAAGCTTTTTCGAACCTTATAGAACTTTCCGGAACCTTCTAGACTCGCTGAAATACTCCTCCATTTCTTCCAGAACATTCCAGAGTTTTATCGAATTTTCAGAAGTTTCCGGAATCTTCTAGACTCTTCTTGAAATTTCTAGAGTCTTCTTAAATCTTTCAGCCCTTATATCTTCAAAAGCAAGCCCTTTAGGTAAAAACGAATACCCTTATTCCCTAGGGGGGATAAAGATCTACCATACCATATAACTCTCTTGATCGTACCGGCACTCGTTTCTGAGTTTTTGCGTTCCGCACGTTTTTTTGGACATTGTTTTATAATATACATTGATTACTGATTAGAAAATGTATTTTTAAAGATAATTGAAAATCTAATTAGAAGATATATATATATATATATATATATATATATATATATATATATATATATATATCTAATTACTCATTATTAACATTTTTTGAAGATATTACTGACACTTATTATCTATGAAAACTATTACAATTTGGGAAATGTAAGTTCGAGAATAAAAATAAATAAAAAAACTCTCTTTATTTTATTACTTACTAGCTTTTTCCCGCGGCTTCGCTCGCATGGTATTAGGCGATTTCCACTGAGCCTCCTCCACCTTCCCTCTCCCCACCCCGCTCCCCCCATCAATCCCCCTCCCCCTCCACCCACCCCTCCCCCCCACTCCACTCCCCCATCAACCCCCCCCCCCTCCCCCTCCACCCACCCCTTCCTCCACCCCTCCCCCCTTCCCTTCCTTCCCTCCCCCCTCTTCACCCCACTCCGCCTCCTCCACCTTCTCTCTCTCCACTCCATTCCCCCCATCAACTCCCTCCCCGTCTCCCTCCACCCACCACTCCCCTCACCTCCTACTCCTCCACATTCCCTTTCCCCACACCACCCCCCCCCCGATCAACCTCATTCCCTCTCCCCTTCCCCTTTACCCTTTTTTCCCTCCCCCTCCCCCCTCTCCCTCCCCTAACCCCCTCCCCCCACCCTCCTCCCCGTCCCCTTCCCCTCCACCAACACCCTCCCAACACACCCTCCCCACTCCCCCCACTTACTTCTCGCATTCCACACATTCATTCCCGATACATTCAGTTTTCTAACTGCTCGCATATGCCACCTATTATCATTTCTTATACAAATTTCATAATGCCAGAACTCAACAAAGAATTATCCAATTTGGTTCAGTCGTCGGGTTTATACATTTCGCATACATACGTATATTTCGGTGATTCATTTTTAGAGATGTACGAATTATTATTCTTCTTTTTATATTCTACCAAAAATTCCAGTACGGCAGTTTTATACTTAAAAAATGCGATACCTGTTGTAATGGTTCACCCCCCCCCCCCCCTGATGAAAACTTTATAATATTCTTTCTTCTCGAATTTGAATTAGAAGATTTACAACAAGATCGGTGGTGACGCTCTCTGCTCGGTCACGGAACCACTTGTGATGTTGCAGCCCTTTTCCTTCGGTTTTATACCCCCCCTCCCCCCTCCTATCTCGCGCGTTCAGATCTCCGGATGGTAGATCTTCCTCTCGTACCTACTGTATGATTCGCCAATAATGTTTGAATCATAACTCGTTTTTCCCACCCCTGTGACTGAACACAGTAAAAGGTAGTTTTCCGGGAAATTCTTACAATAAACCCTTTTCTCCACGTTGTGTGATTTTTTGCTTCGGAGCACCTAGGACATCTAGGATAGGTATTTAATGTATTTCGTGGTAACTTTCGGTTCTTTTAGGTAAGGTGTGGAAGAATTTCTCTGTATCTCTTAAACGTCTGAAGGACACGTCCGGTCTAAACTATCCTGAATTAGTCCCCACTATGATCCTAATGATATATACTGCTACAATATTCACCTAATGAGCACGGTTGCTATTACTCTCGCTAGGCTATAAAATTGATCTCTCTCCCTCTACGTCCTAATGATTTTTTAATGTACGTACCTAGAATGTTTCATTCGGATAATTGGCGAATTCTCTGCACCGCTCTCCATGGCTATATCCTATACATAATCATGATAATATGTTCTGTTGTTAGTAAACACAAATTTATACCTAGGATGGAAGTATAAAGACGGGATAGAGGATAGGATGGATGGTGATGGGGAAGAAATTCTTTGCAAACTAGTACTGGCTCCTCCACTTGACCAAATTGACTAGGTGGTCAGCTCTCAGGACACGACCCCTCGACCAATGCATGATGAGGCTATACCCATGGCACCCGGAAAATCTCTTGACGATAAACCAGATACCCGGACCCCTCCATAACAAAAGAAGAACGACATGCCTTCAAACCTTTCCTGATCAACTCCAGTATCGAACACCTCCGGAACTACTTTACTGGCTCTAGAAGGGGTAATCTATTTCGTCCCTTATCAAGGCTCTACTCACGGTACAAAGTGGCGTAAGCTTGTGACAGGCAGATCCTTCCTCCCACGTGACCGACCTAGCGTTACAGACCACCTCTGGAAGCCGACTTATCCCCACCCTTGTAAGAGATACGTTTGCTTCCAGGTCGATAGGATTAAAAAATGTGATGATGCTGCAGGAATCTCTTCGCAAGAAGCCATGCTCATGCCTCCATCCACACTACCTTGCCGGTAACTCGAGATGCTTTTGGCCAAGACGCCTCCGACAGCGAACCATGCCCTTTCATACAAATTGGCACCTCATTTTATACGGTCCTTCGCGCCCAATCACTCGACACCGTCCCGCGAAAGGGAATTGCTTCCAGGACCTCGCGTGACCCGATCAGTCTATGGTGAGCATCCTCCAACATGACAATGCGGAAAGACCCTTACCGGTGGACCACCAATTGACACTTATGTGTGGCCTCGGTGTCGTCATCACATTGTTCAATCATAAAGATTTAAAAAGCGTAGATCAACAAGTAGGAATTCAGCGGAGTACCTGTTAGTTTTATTTGTTTCATATTTAGTATGGTGATTCTGCTCTTCTGCTCTCTTGTCTAAAGATGTTCAGCTGTTCGGGTTGCAGGTAATCGCCTTCAATTTGATATGTCGTACTCTCGGAACGCCCACCATTTGGTTGAGTGTACAACACCCCTGAGATGTACATAAGTACCTCGCTTGCTCGTTCATTTTTTTTGTATGTGTGTGCTCCTCCGACCACCCGGCATCAGCTGTCTGGGAGAAAACGTCACTACCCTAAATGATAATAACGGTTAAACATATCCATATGAGCTGCCACAATAATATTAAATTTTCTCGTCGCTGGAGTTGTTGAAATTTACTGCCAGGTTTCGCGTTCCATTTACGTCACTCTGCAACCAGGTACCTGTAATTTAAATATGGATTCTTTAACTTACCCGTACGTAATTGTTTAATTCTCCGGTCGGGAAAACACGACCAATTGCATCTTAATTACGTATCCTGTAGACCTGTACCTGTGGAGAAAACACAAAGGTCCCTCCCTACGATTTCCTAAATTTTATACGACAAGGCCTAACGTAGCCTTAGATTTATGACTAAATTTAACCCCCTTTCCTTCTTCTTCTCGCAATTGTAATGTACTCCGGTTGACCGATGTTTGTAGACTAATTCAAATATATCGTCCCTCCTTAAATATGTGTGTTCCCTAAGGTTAAATTAGCACTTGCTATATCTTGGTATCGAAACCACTAGATTCAACGTTTTTTGTAAATTATTATTATTATTGTTTTATTTCTAAACTATTCGGTACTTATACATTTTCCCATTTCAAAAGAACGATTTTTTTCTCGTAATTAAGATTTTATTTTTTTTTTCTATTATTATTTCTGATAAACACTCCGCAATTTTATTATTAACATTTATTTGTCGACCCCGTTTAAATTGTAGTAAAACCGAAGTTTTATTTTATTATTATATCACGCCTGTTTAAACCGAACTAATATCTGTTATTATAACTCAATATTTTCACTGTCCTTAAATAATTTTCACAATTTTTTTTTTAGTTCCTAAAAGCTTTTCACCTCTGGCTTGTACCCCTTCTCCTGAATCTAATTAATTAACACTTTGCACAAAATCCACTGAAGTTAGATCGACACTCCGCCGGAACGATTTTTGCTAAGTCTCCGAAAAAATTCCCCCACTTCGATTTCCGCGCCCTTTTTGACAGCCTTTCCTTCCCGAGATCTCACCCTGAACTCCCTCCTCTTGCCTAAAACCGCCCTTTTTGTCTCCTCCGCTTACCCATTAATCAAACTTAAATTTTACAATTACGACCTTTAAACGCACAACCTTCATAGTTCCCAAATCTAGTATCGTATCCTGCAGTTTATGACATTTCGTCCTGAACGGTGCTCCCAACACAGAATTCGTATTGCGCGAAAGCACTATCTCGTAGAATCGGACAGGGGCGTACTCGGTCTCTTCCCTTGGATATACACACGAATCTTCTGCAAGACTAGCGCCTACAAGATATCATTTACCAAGTGAATAATTAATTCAACTTTTCTCGAAAATCTATCGTGTCCGTTCTACCATTTTTAAAATCGCTTCCAGGTACGGTGAATCCTGAGTTTTTTTATATACTCTCCATACTTTTCTCGGTAACCCTAAGTCTTATTTCAACTCGGCAACCTACAACATTTTCCGACCGTCATCTACTATGCATCTTATTATCGCACAAATCGCATAACACGTCACCTTCTAGGTATTTTGTCATTTTAGCATTTGACTGTGGATTTTCTAACAATTAGTGACCGAATATTCTTATTCAGCCGTACCCCTTATGTGGACATGCGGCTGTGTTTGTTCCTGGCTATATGACGCGTTCCTTGTGTTCGCATACATTTTCTTAATATTTACCGCGTTCGCAAATACCTAAGTACAATCTCTAGTCATTTGACCCCTTCCTAAACAAGGCCGCGACACTCGTAGAACCTTATTTAGTAATAGCCTAAACTTTTATGATCTCGATTCTTCCTTTTACGGGCCGTAACCTCTACCAAAGTCTAATTCCATACCTGCCTCCGAACGTTTTTTCATCTGCATCTTTAGTTCCTCCTTCCATATCCCATCTCCCTCTGGCGTAAAACCCAATAAATCTCCGTTGTTATGCACCTAGCAATTAAGAAAAATACTTGAGAATTCAAATAATTTTAAATCCTGACAGGCCGTTAAATTTTATAGCTTTTCCTAATTTCCTATTACCTATATCTCGCGTATAAACTCGAGTGGTGATTTCAGCTTAATGAATATTCTAATGACTCAAAACCGTGTTAGATATTTCTCACTTGAAAACACTTTAATACGTAAGAGATCGACAACATTTCCTCCCCTCTAATCTATCAGATATAAAATCCAACCCGAAACCTTAGATTTTATTTGGTCGTTGACGTAATCGATTCCTTCCCGACTACCCTGAGATTATCAGCTTTTGTGTTTTGACTACCATATTAAGCTCCTTCCCAATACCTACACGCAAATCCCGCTAGAATTTTGTTTGGAAAAAGCGATATTGATTGTCAATGCCTACTCCCGTTTCTATTCTCATACAATCGAAATCGTTCGTTACTTCATGTTTAATTAACGCATGATTTTTGTTCCTTTTGAAACTTCCGTCAACGAAATACTTGCAAACCTCGCCGACCCCCGATGCGAAATCAACTGTTGTCAATTCCCTCGTGCTCCCCATAAAAATGCGATTTATCACCAAGTTAGAAGTGTTTTTACCACTTAAAATAGCTATCAGTTTGGACCGTGGGATAACTTTTGTGTCTCAATTTGACACAACCCTCTCACACCACGCCCCAAGATGTGATTGGCTGATATGCGTCTAATGGCTTCCAACCATACTAGGATTTGCTAGTCGTTTTTTTCTTCCAAAATTTGTTTACACCCTTCGTAGCAGAAAAAATGTGCAATCATTACAGTTTCCCTTAATATTGCTTTCAAAATTAACCAATAGATGTCGATAGTGTGATCATTTTCATAAAAAAAAAATATTCGCCAACCATCCAACAAAGCCGGTTCATCACACTGTCTATCCAATTAAAACAATAATTGTTCTGTGATGTCAAAATTTGAGAATGACATTTTGCAAAACAAAGATTCTTAAATAAAAATTCTAATTTAGAAAATATTTAAATTAGCAAAGTACCTACTTCCCTAATAATATGAATCGATTAAAGAATTATAGATATCTTACTAATCGTGCCACCTATTGCAATTTTTTCATACAAATTTCGTAATGCCAGAGCTCTGTGCTATAGCCTATATGTTTATATTATTGTAAAGTTTCATTAAAATCCATTCAGTAAAGTAGGAATTAGTATTTTATACGTATTCGAATTTTAATATCAAAGGGATGTCCATAGTAACCTAATTAAAAAAAAACATCGTTTCCAAGGCGATAATTGGCGTTTGCAATAAATCGATTTTGTTAACGACAGAAAACCTATGAAAAATAGTTTCATAACGCCAGAGATTATTCATTACGCCAGAGCTTACCAATATATATAGCGTATAGATCTCGCAAATAATGTAGCTTTCTATTAGTGAAAGAATTTTTAAAATCTATTCAGTAGTTTTTGCGTGAAAGAGTAACAAACGTACATCCATACAAACTTTCGCCTTTATAATATTAGTAGGATGATATTTTTTTTATTTGTTTCTATTCTCTTGCACGCAGTTTACACTTATTTACAGTTTACATATATAATAATAAGTACCAGTAATACGAAAAAATATATTAATAATCAGTAACTGTATGTTAATGTGTTAGTAGAAAAATTTTGTGAAACCACAGCATCGTCGTCGTCATCCACAGACTCTCCAGACTCTAAATAAGAATACAGTGATTCCACCCATGGCGGAAGTATTGTATACTTTTCATTTTATAGTTCCCTAAATTCAATACAATACAAAAATATTCACTGTATTTGTAACGAATTGAAATGTCGAAGTACGGTTTTTGCTATAAAATATTGATTGCACGAATGTATACACACACGGCGATTAACAAGATGCCAGCAGCCGAACGCGCCGGTACGAGATGTCTGCCGGCAGTTCACAGCTTCATGGTGTAGGCCACTAGGAGGTTGGAACTACGAGCACCAGCCCCACTAGCATGGTCGATCGATATAGGTTTTATCGAAAATGTCGGTAACTTGTAATCGCTCTCGAGAACGACTGCAGGCCGCTAACGAAGAAATAACAGTTCACGTCAAATAAATCAGGAACCATTAGTCGTTGTGAACTGTTTTTTGTTCGTTATCGGCCTGCAGTCGTGCTCGGAAGCGATGACAAGTTATCGATATTTTCGATAAAACCTATTTGTACATGTCTTTGGTTAGGAGTCAAATTGAGTACAACTCTACAGTATGGGCACCTAGCTACGCTAGTCATTCGCTCACGATAGAAAGAATTCAAAATAAATTCTTAAGATTTATTAATTTTAAAATGGGTATTACAAGGGATTGTGTCAACTATGATTATCTACTATGCCAACTCAATTTATTAAAATTATCTGAACGTAGAATAGTTAATGACCTAACATGTTTATATAAATTCATAAATTCAATAATTGACAGCCATGAACTATTATACTTGATTTCTTTTCATATACCTCGCAAACCAACATCGAGGCAATATCTACCGTTCTATTGTGATAACTCCAACACAGAATCACAGTTGTATACCCTCGCTCGCCGCATACAAAATTTGGGAAATTACTATAAAGATGTTGTTGACATATTCAACACACCATTCACCAAATATAAGCAAGTCATTACCCAATTTATATTGAAAAGAAGAATATATACTACATGCAACAATACAACCTTTACATAGTCTTGGTAACAAATACTTATACAATATGGATGTTTTGATAACAATTTTTAACTTGGCAAACTTTAAACGCCGTTATGTGCCAACTATTTCAACTTGTTTCATTAACTATTGTGAACACCAATTTTATGCACTTTTATTAATATTATTGTTGATATGGAGGATATTAGAAAATTATCTAATACTAGCTGGGTTACCCGGCTTCGCTCGGGACAACATTCGAGATAGTTCTGGAATACTTTGCATCTTGTATTTTATGTAACCTTTATTTTATTTTCTATATTTTATGATATCTGTATTTTGTCAACTCTTTATTTTGTTTGTAATAAAAAAATGTACTGCGTTATATGTAAAAGCCCTTTGGGCGTTTAAATAAATAAATAAAATAAATAAATAAATATCGATCGACCATGCTAGGACCCCAGGAATCGAATAAACGCATCACCACGTAACAAAATATTTGCATTAAGCAGTAATTTCAGACGTAGTTTTACCATTATAATTTAATCTATTATTTTCTTGATTATTATTTTAAAATAATACTAGGGGCAGTCAAAAAGTTATGCCTACTTTTGTTTTCTTGTTTAATTGTCGAGATATAAAAAATGCAATTACATGGGTTGAAAACTACATTATCAACGATTAATTTGTTACCTTTCAATATAATCTCCGTCCGTTTCCACAGCTTTGGCCCGTCTTTTAATAAGGGCATAAATTAAAATGTTGTAAAAAGCAAGATCACATCCAGAACACCATCGCCATAACTTTCCCAGCCGATCACACAGTTTTGTTTTTTTTTGCCGTTGGTGAATTTGTGTGATGCAATTCCATTGACTGCCTATTTGATTCAGGATCAAAAAAATGAATCCATATTTCGTTCCGGTCACAATTTTTTCCAGAAACTAACGATATGATATTGGATTGTTGAACCATTTATGTAGATTAATAAACTGACAAAGTATCTTGGAGTTTTCTTTACAACCAGATTGCTAAGAATGTCTTGATTGATAAGAATATATCTTATATAGATGTCGTGTGAGAGAACTATACACTATATTATACTACTATTAGAATAAACTCACTTTTGAAACAGTTAGCTTCATATTTAACATTAACTTGTTTTCCGTAATCTCAATACTCATTCATTTAGTACCCTTAGGATTTTTATTCAGCTACATTATTTAGCATATTTAGGCACCCTTCGTGGGTAACCATAGCTAAATCTTAATTTAATTAATGAATCGTTACTCAATCGAAAATCTAAAACAGAAAAATTAGTAAAAGATACGGTCTCGTCTAGGAATTGAAGAAGAAGATAACACCAATAATGTGAAAATATGAAAGAAAACATGACACAGAAAAATAAAAAGATAATGATCACAAATGGGAATAACATTCTAAGGTTATAAAAAGAGAGTTGTTCTAATAAAAATCGAAATATTATTATTCATTATTTGATTAGTTCATTAGTTACAGTGGTTTGAAGATTGGATATTGATCTTACAAAATTTTTATTTTTTTATTTATTTTTTTTATTTCGTAGGATTCGAACCTCCTGTTCGCTGGATGTCTGTCTCTCTGGCCGCTGAGACTTGTCAGGCGCCTTGCCCACTGCGCTGTGGAAGGCCGCTTTATTTTAGAACTGAGGAACCGCCAAATAATAAATTTGTGACGCATTTCCGTTTCATCCGAATTTCATATCACTAAGAGGGTTAAAGAAGTTTCGCTTCAAAATAGATATACCCATAATTTTAGAAAAAAATATGTAAAACGAATACAATTAAAAGTAAAGATTTATAAGCAACTATATACATCCTACATATCAAAAGCAAAACTTCCTTTGAATCTGATACACAGTATTAAAGTGAGGTATCAAATAATTTTGAAATAGACGCCAAAGTTTTTGATTAATGTGCAACCTCTCTGATCTGAACATTTAGTAGATTTTACATTCCATTGAAGTGCCCGTTTTCATTGAAATACGATTGTATTTTATTGATGTAATTTATTATTGAAGTGACATCTTGTGTGACATTTTGGTTTCAGTGGGATGGGATAACCCCCGTGTATTTATGCATTTGTTGTTTCTTTACATGATAGGTATTGTTGTTTACATTTTACTGGGATGAGCCCGTGTTAAAGTCAATAATTTTATAAAGTAAAAAAAAAACACAAAATACTGTTTGTGTTGAAAGAACAAAATTGTTACGCGTTTCGATAATGGGTACTGTTGCGTGCCTCGGTGGAAGCACTCACGTTCTGCCTCAAAGCTAGCTCAGATAGGTCGGCAGAACTGGCGGGGCTCTCAGCATCAAGGGTCGTAGGTAGCTAAAAGGGGGGGGGTACATAGTATATGCCAACACTCGTCACGCCTCGTCAAATAAAAGATCGTCTAAGGTAAACATTTCTTGTATTGTCGGGAACACACACAAATATAGCAGGGCAGTACATTTACAATCAATTACTAGGCACAGGTACACTAATTGACTACCTACACATGGGGAAGTCTACCAAATCTCTCTCAAATCGCGTCCCCCCTAAGGGTCGGTTATTGTTCGCGGGACATGAAAGGACACAACAAAAATGAGGGAAAGTGGCGTTACTCACTGGTACCAGGTGGCGGCAGGGCAAGCATTCCAGGGGGACGCTTGCCTGTAACTAGGGCAGGCTACGCCCAACAGGGAATCCATTGTAATCAGGTAGCGTGGCAGTGGGGCCGGTCAACTCGGGCCTCACGGAACATGGCGTACGGGCGCGTCTCACATTCGGCTCCGTGAATTCTGTGGAATGTTCCGGAACCGTGGCGCTGTCGCAGCGGCGGGCACGGGTTACGGCTAGGAGAGCTCCGTGGAGAGTGTGGCGCGTTGCCGGGTCGCGAGAGCGTGGGCCGTTTGGGCGAGGTGAGAAGGGGTACGAGTGCCCGGGGGGACGGGCGGTGTGCAACTCACTGGCGTAGGGTGGTGCCTGAGCGCTACGTAACAGTACCTACTAAACTATATGAACCTTACATTGTTAACGCGTAGAGTGACCGTGTGTTGAAATTTGCTTTGAAATAACAAATTACGCTATTAAGTTGAAAATAACTAAGATGAATAGAAAAAAATACATTTATTAATATAACAAGTCGGGTACGTCTCATACGTCATACAAACATCTGGTAATGTGATATTATCGTGAAAATAAGCGTAAGGGAAGGAAAATTAAAGGAAAGTGGAAGGAAAATTATGAAAAAAAATTAAATTATATAAAATATTACGCTATTAATTTAGAAAGGGAAAAAAGAAATAAAAAAATTAAAATCCTCGGTGAACACAAATAATTTAACAATCTTTTTAAAAGTGTACAATGTAATGGCAGGCTAGTAAATATAAATGGAGCCTTATACATATAATTTATTTGACCAAAAGAAGATTTAGTTTAAATTGCCGTAAAAAAGTTTAAGTTCTGACCTGGGCCATTTCTAGTAGTACGAATTCGCTGTATTCTTTCCGCAATATTAATATTTAAAAAAAAATCATAAAGCATATGTGTAGCTTTTTATATGAATGATTCTACATTCTTTACAAAGTAAATTAACCTTTAAAATATTAGTGGATTATCTATCTATCTAGTTAGATATCTAACATTAAAATTGTTGTGGATTATTTAATATGGAATATTTTACGTTATTGTTAATAAACTTCACGAATAATTTGAGTTGGATAGTTGAAACAAATTGTCAATAATATGTAAAAAGTAATGTATAATATCTAAATATACATACATCAGTAATTTTTTTTTAATTACGTATGTTACGAAAATTTCTATCAGCAACAATTGGTAAACAACAAAAAGTCATTTTTCAACAGTAGGTGTTCCCATCTAAAGCCTTTTAGAGTGAGGTTTTCATGCCATATCATAATGTATTTTCTTTTTGTTCCTTTGCGTACATTTTTGTTATTTTCAATAATCTAATGTATGTTTCACCAAAATACATGTAAAAAGGAGTAATTTATTTTGCTTGACTTCATTCTATAACCACTTCCAGTAAAAATGATATCTCTCCACCTTGTCGGTAAAAAAAAATAATACATTAACCAAATTATCCATAACCACGAGTAACGCTCAAAAAGCATATTCTAAATACGCTTATTTTCCTCGAATACAAACGTCCAACGCACTAATGACCACAAAGAAAATCGTTCTTTCGCAATAATTGAATTACAACTTTTTTGTGCGAGTGGTAGGCAGTAGGCAGTAGGTAATAAGATGCCAAGTCACCGCGTGTTCCCTTCCTCGATACAATCAATGGCGTTGGATGTGAGGCGGTAGGTGCCCGTGCCCACCTTCAGCGGCAGAGGCGTCTCCCCTCTTTCGACTTAGCATTCACCGCAGGTCCCGCTAACGCTCTAGAAATCGGCGACTAACACGCATCAAAAGGGGAATAATATCCCATGCCCTTATATTTTTTCTCTCATCCTTGCAAATTTTTAGAGATTTTCTGAGGATAGGTATTTTGGGAACTTTGAAATCGTGTGCAGATTTTAAAATTTGTTCACGGTGAACGTCGTCAGCGTGAACAAATTAGGCTGCGTATTGAATGGTTTGAGTGTTACCTACCTACGTATGAATGACGTGTAGGGCTCATATAGGGCTCATTGTTTTCTGGTACTTCGTGATTTTAATTCATTACATATAACACATTGTAACATTTTGAAACGGTACCATAATTCACATACCTAGGCTCCCTGATAACAAACGAGAATAATACCACAGAGGAGATCCACAAGCGCATAGTGAACGCAAATTGCTGTTATTACCGCCTAGAAAACCAAATAAAATTCAGACTGCTGTCCAGAAACACCAAGATATTAGTGAACAAAACACTTATCAGACCAGTATTCACATACGCAGCTGAGACTTGGGTACTAACTAAGAGGAATGAGCGAGCACTGGATATTTTTGAAAGGAAAATTTTGAGGCGTATCTTCGGACCGGTTTCAGAAAATGGATTTGGTGCAGACGTTATAACAATGAGCTATATACTCTATTTAAGGATCTAAAGTCACAAAATTTATAAAACTGGGAAGACTTCGGTGGCTGGGTCAAGTAGAGAGAATGACCGAGCATCAAGCACCAAAGTCCCTGCTGAACTCAAGACCGACAGGGCGAAGGAGCCTGATGGGAAGACCAAGTTTAAGGTGGAAGAACAACGTCCTCAAAGATATATCCACCTTGGAGATTGTAAACTGGAGAGAGCTGGCTTAAAACCGTGATGAGTGGAGGAAGATTCTTGAGGAGGCTAAGACCCACCAGGGTTTGTACAGACAAGAGTGATGATAATAATGATAAAACAGTGTATATAATATACTATGTGTGAGTTAAAATTTCAGGTGTTGTGGCATGAATTAGTGCGAATATTGCTTCTTGGGGGATTGTTGCTGGGGTTGGGGGATTTTTGCTGCATTATTGATGTAAGTACTTTAATTCTTTAAAATAGGCCTAATCCGGTGAACAATGCGGCCGATTAAAGTCGCTGTTGTAAGAAATAATACGTTCGTTGAAGATGTACTGTAACAGAATCTTTGTTTCCCTGGCAGTATGCGCTGTGGCACCGTCCTGTTAGAACTGTAGTTGTGGATGGTGATGTCCAACATCATCCGATATTACTACACCCTTGTTAAAGTTTTTGGACTATCCTGCACATGCACCACTCTCCCGTTCATGTTGAATATTTTCATCCTTGTGCGCCGCACGTGGTCTTCAGGTACCAGTGAGGTTCCTTATTCATCCTTCTTGCCAACTCTTACCACTTCTTGAAAACATGCACCGAACGATTCGTGTGTGGCACTGTTGATGAGATCCACACATTAAAAAGTCCACGATATGCATACTGCATCAAAAATACAGACCGTTGGTTTTCAAAAAAATAAGTTTTGACGATTTTTGGTTGTTGTTCAGATGTTCAGTTGCAAATTGTTCCACATTTACTTCCCCGAGTCTTGTTTGCCAAATTCTGAAAAAAAATTAATGTACCCATAGGTACATGTATGAAAAAGTTATAACGAATTTAAACCACAGCTGTATCTTCGCGTTACCTATGAAGCAGAGATTCTAAGCTAAAGCAGCAAAACTCTTAGGACGTGTCTCTTACGTCACATACATATGTATGTATGTTTAAAAAAAATGATAAATACATCAAATATTTGAAGATAAATTTCAGGTTTTGTGTGGGCTCTATTCAAGTTCTGTTATTATATCATTACAGGCCGGTTACCGCATGAAACTGAAATAACCACAGAACTTGAATAGAACTTACACAAAACGTGAAAATATTTTTTTTTGGAACAATCCATTCTTAAACGTCATGAAGTATTATAGCTTTATGTGGCACAATGGATTTTTGCTCTTTTCATCATTACCACCGTGAACTACGGAGCTACGCATTATAAAATTGTATTCTGTAAATTTTAAAATTGCTTAGAATGAAAAAAAAACGAGTGTGCTTTATACCACACGACTAAAGTAAAACTTCACTAACGTATAAAAGAAGAGAGAAAGAAAATGTGCGCGCGCACTGCTCTCTCTTGCTCCTACAGTGTGATACAGACAATAGGCCTGCATTGTGTTTTAGATATACGAAACGTAACTGGCCATGAGATAAAGAGAGAAAGAAAACGTGTGCACGCACCTCTCTCTCTTGTCCCTTCAGTAATAAACGAATCGTAACTCTCTCTCTTTCTATCTACACTAACTTATATCTCCCCCTCAACTACGTCAACGTAACGCTCTCGTGACGCATTCACCAGCTTACTCCCCAAGTCAAGCGTGCGTAAAGAAGTTTTGCTTCAAAAAAATTATAAGCAGGTAGACTCGATTGATCCTACAAATGTAAGCCTTGCCAAATAACTCCTAAAAGTAACAGACAGCATTGAAGGTATATTAAAAAACTCATTTGTAAAATATCTTTGGCTTTCCTCACTTGTGGAACAACGAACAGCTAGTTTATCATTTGGTTTCTTTGTTCAGCAAGTGAGCAGCTTCGAAAGCCAAATTGTTAGTTTGTGAAAACTGGGAACTGCGAGCGGAAACATTTTATTTATGACTACACCGATCATTGTCTTCTCGGCTACATAATGCCACATATTAAGTGTCAACTTAAATACACTACTCGTACCTACACGTGGCGCTAGTAAACGCAGACGGTCCTTAGACTATGAAATGCTTGGTCACACGGGGCGATGTTATCAGCACTTATTATAGCCACTAATGAAACTGCAAGTAGGCAGTAGAGAGTGAAATGTTAAAGAGTGTGTTTTTTTAAAGAAACACTAACTTTCCCAGCTTACGAATAAGCTGATAAACAATCCTACTGCCATCAATATTAGTCTGGGAGAGAACCTGATTCGTTTGACAATTCAGCTATTGAGCGGTCTACACTGATAATAACTTGAGGAAGCGAATGATGTCTGGTGTATGGTGTCTAGCGACTATCGATTGGAAATGTCAGTAGCGCTTGTAAATATAAGGTCACTTTTTTATTTATTTTTTTATTATTAAGTTAAAAGAAACATAATATTTCGCTTTCTTAACTTAAATACAGAGAATATATAGTAGTACAGTAGTAAGAAGTAATATTTTTAATTTTGTTCCAACATTTTGAGTTTAAATAGTTTTTTTTTTAAGGTTTTTATTTTATTTTCCGTTTTTAGGCTATCTGGAAGGAGATTATATATACGAACTCCCTCGTGACCAATACTTCTCTTGCCACTTTCAGTCTTGACAGTATTTGTGTACAATTTATTGTGTTGTCTAGTATAATGTTCGTGTACTTGTGATGTTTTTATAAATGTTGTGTTTGTGTGTTTAAGTCCATTTTGTATTTTGTAGATTAAAAGACATATGTTATATTCGTACAATGTTCTTATTTTCAAAAGGTTCATTTCCTGGTATAGTTTTTTTGTGGGAGTGTCTGGGTTATAGTTGAAGAGTTTTTTAATCACTTTGTTCTGTATTATTTGTAAGTCGTTTAAGTACGTAATGTATGTGTTTCCCCATATTTCTATTAAATAATTTAGGTGGGACTGGATTAAGCTAAAGTATAAGCCCTTCTTTAGCTCTGTTGGTAGAAGATGAGCAATTCTACCAAATACGCCAATTAATGGGATGATTTTTGTTTTTAGTTTTTCTACGATTTGTTTAAATGTTAAATGTTTATCAATATATAAGCCCAGGTATTTTTCGCTATCTAGGATATGTAGGTCTCTTTCTTCTATTTGTAATGGTTTATGCGATGGTATTATTCTCTGACCGCCAAATTCACAAATCTTTTCTGACAACTAGAATTATTGAACATGATCTAGTCGAGTATCCACTACGTTTAGCAACTATTCAACTAACAGCGACAAAATTGTCCCGTGTGACTGAGGCTTTAGGCGAATAAAAGACTGCGTCTTGTTGTGCTCGTGAGCTACGTTACAGGGGAAAATACGAGTATATATACCTGGAAATGAGGAGAAATAAAGCTAACGGTTAGAGAGCGAGGGGAGATCGAAAGGAAAATAACTTTTTTAAAGAGATCGACGGAAGGTGTCGACTGGGGTTTGAGGTGGGGGGGGGGGGATGGTGGTGGACGCGATATCTTGTTCAAAGTTTGCGGTTCATCACGTTCGCAGTCAGGATACAGTAGTTGTGGAGGAAGAAAACATATCATTCTTCCCGAATGGACCAAATACGGAGAATCGTTTTCATTCTACAGCACTCGCGTCAAATCTCATCGGTCCGGGGAACTACTTTCCTAGCACTGTATGCTGAAAAGTATTATTTTATAGTGGAGGTGCTTAGGTTATAAAACTAACCTGTTATAAATTTATATATATTTTTAAAAATCAATGGTATTATTTTTAAAGGAAATAACGTGACACACCGTCCCACAAGATGGTAGGTATATAAGCGGTGTATTTTTTTTTGTTGCGACTGGAATTTGAATCAAATCTTCTAATTCTACTCGTCGCGCATAACGCCGTAGTTAGAGCATACGATATTCTAACCACTGAGCAGTGTATTAATTTATTTTCAAAACAAAAACAAAAAACAGCTAAAATATACGCCATATATACAAAATTATCATCTAAGTGAAATAATAAGATAATCTATGTGCACATTAAATTAGATACATTTTTTTACAAATGTAAGCAACACTACAGTTTTGATCTTATTGAAGATAATATTAATGCTTAAATTGAAATAATGAGATCGTTAAAAATGACAGAACATAACTAGGTCGCAGTAACTCAATTAGGAGAGTTTTGCCCCAGTAAGACAAAGGATCGGGGATCAATATGCCTAGTGGCGACCGTCATCTTTTTGAAGTGAAAACTCCTTTAGCACCGTTGTGTTTTGAAACTCGATGAAACAAAAAAGCGACACTAGGCAAACACATACATCTGTAGGATTTATCCTGAGAGAGAATGATAATGTATAATCGGTCTCGTCTTTGGGCGGTGCTTCGTAGTCTTTCCACTCTTGTCTACTTTAGTTTTCTGAAGGTTTCACTTCTACCGAGTGTGAATTACATACTCTGATTTTTTTAGAACATCTGTTCTGCCGTGTGGTATCTTGAATAATTCGTGCCGACGACTTGGGCTTGAGTTTGTAGGTACCTAATAACAAATGCAACCAAGTTTTTTTCAAAAAGGCTAGTTAAACGGATACAATGATTTAAATCCAAGGGAATAAATTAATGTCACCGCGGTGAATTGGAAATTTTTGAATAAAATCTGCCGTTCTTGAAAACTTGGAAAAACGCTGTTTGACAATGTCGCATTATTCCGGCTCGGGAGTCAAATCTCAAATATCTCTACTGGGCCGTGTAAAAAAGTCATACATAAAATTTACAATTATTACATTATTTTGCAGGGTTTCTTGCATTTTCAACACATTTCCATCAATTTCTAATAAATATGTAAAATTTTGTTCGGAATACGTCATATCGTGTGAGAGCTGCGGATAGCTGTGATATGAAAAGCTTCCGTGATGAGCACCTTCAAACCTTCAAACCAGTTCAGATACCTGGTGTCTACCCACATAAGGCCTATCTACTTCAAGTTAACAATTCCTTTTCCAAAACTTGACATTACTTTTTTTTTAATATTTGACTCTTCCAATTTTTTAACAACCAAATCCGTCACAGTGAGACTGAATATTGTATTAAATACCTGGAAAACAACTTTTAGAAAATAATATCACAACACAAAGTTAAGGTAGATACGTACCTAATAAAACGTTTTGTGAAAAAGTTGTTTTGGTACACTTCTCATTCGTACATTGAAATGATTATTTTTATTTTTTGTTAACATAAAGCAACCAGACCGAAAACCAATTTTAAAAATAACACTAAAGAAGGTTTTATTATAATTCTGTGAAAATAATGTAAGAACTTTGAAGTATGGAAAATCGCCTAAGGGCGGATGAAACCAATGATGTAATACACCGTTTCTTCTCCTGAACACAACATAATTTTACAGTAGAGAACAGTCTCATATCTTTTATGTAAGCTGTTCTGAAGGTGGTATGTATGAACACCACCTGTGGTATGTTGATAAGGTTGGCACTACTAGACGAACCCTTGAACCGGTAACAAGCTTATAATATATATCTCATAAAGAAAACCGTACTTTTATCGCTGCATACATATGTGTATATCATAATACAGGCATGTGCCTAGTCTTGTAGTCAAAAATCATTAAAAAAATCTTCCGTAGAATACTTAAAAGAATAAATAAAAAAAGGTATATATATATATATATATATATTTTTTTTTAAACTATGGAAAGTATTGTCCAAGTATGGAGGTAATACAAATATCTTGTAGGCAATTTCGTCTCTGTGTGAGGGAAGCGTTGCATGTGTTGTAATGGTTTAATAATAATAACGTCTAACACTGCGTAAAAGAATAAGTACAACAGAAGACTTATAGTTATAAATGAAAGAGTTGTGGCAACAATCAAATTATATTATTAAATAATAAAACAGAACATGAGACTCTAATAAAATAATATTTTAATTCTTCAGGGTGGTGTTTAGTCCTTAGAAAAAGAAATTAAATAGTTAAAGGTCTAATAAATGAATTGATAGCTTGTCGTGATTTAAAAAAAAAGATCTCAAGATGTTAAAATTATTATAAGGGCGCCAGTTCAAGTAGAACAAAATATTAAACGGTAAATCAATAAACTCAAAACTAACAAAAGTTATAAGCTCACAGGTAAAGACGATTCACCGAAGTATGTGCCTTCCTACGTTGAGACAGACTCCCGGAATCTCCGGCTGCTAGCTTGGAACTGCTCAAGAAAAATTCTCTTGTTCCTAGTATGTTTTGTTCAACAAACGAAAATCTGGATTCGACTTGCTCGTAGAAAAATTTCAATTAGGAATTCAAATTTCAATTTGAATTGATACGTAGCAACTTTGTTATTGGGTGATTATTAATGGGTGCTTACTTCATCGAGTGAATATTTGGCCAGTATAAATCCAAACTGTTACAGTGTTAGTGTGAACGGTGGTTTTATGAAGTGGTTTGACTGAAAAAAGGTGTTAAGCAAGGTTGCGTTATGTCATCGTGGTTATTCAATCCTATACCTGGATAATTGTATTCAAGAATTGAAAGAGGTGGGATTGGGCGAGAAATTGAGTAATCTGAAAGTACGTTGCCTATTGTATAAATAGAATTAGGAGATAGGCCGACGTAGCTCAGTGGTTAAGAAGCAGTTGATATGAGCCGGATATCAGAAGGACGCGGTTTCAAGTCCCGTCGGCGGCATGTATCTTTTCTCGGGAGATTTTTCAATGTAGATGAGTGTTTCAGGCTAATAATGATTGCTTATAATAATTGTTACCCTTTGTGCTATGCATAAAAATCTTGTGTTAAACATTAGTTTATCAATTAAAAATAATCTTTCTAATACTATAAAGAGGAAAGATTTGATTGTTCGTTTGCATTGAATAGGCTCCGAAACTACTGAACCGATTTGAAAAATTCTTTCACCAATAGAAAGCTACATTACCAGCGAGCAACACAGGCTGTATATATAATGGTAAGCACTGGCGTTATGAAATTTGTATAAATGAAAATGTGTGTATTTCATATATCTTAGCGGCAGGGGGAAGGTGGGGTTTGCGGAGAGGGAAGACACGAGGGAGGGGAAAGGCGGGGAAGGTGGAAGGGAACGGGGATGCACGGGAAAGGACATGCAGGGAGAATCAATTGATTTCTTTGAATGGCAATAGCAACGCATGCCGGGTACCAGCTATAATTTATAAATAGAAGAGTAATATGAATGTGTCTAAGGCAAAGAGTGTGGTGTTAGTCATTTAGTTAAAAAAAAAAATATATATATATATATATATATATATATATATATATATATATATATATATATATATATATATATGTAAAGAAAACCACTTATGAGTGCTTTCCTTAAGATTGTATTCACTGAGTAAGTACTGAGTAAGTACTGAGCTAGTTGGTGGCCCACTAGATATCAAACAAATGAATCGAGTTAGGAAAATATAACTGTCAGAATTATTGGATTAACAATTCCTGAAAATATTATCTTATTTTATTTATTATTTATTAAAGAAACCTGAAATAAGGGCTTTAAATGTTGTTTCTTTTGTTTTTATAGGTAAGTGAATCTTTTGTTAACCGATAATATAATTTTTAAGAGTTGTAAATACGTATTGTTAATAAAACTTTTGTTTTTATAGAGAAACGCAATTACGCCTTTGTTTTATTCAAGAATATAAAGAAATCATTATAAAACAACATTTTCTATACTTAACTATTTCACGAAAAATGGAAAAATTGAGGTTTGATTTTGCTGTGAGACCAGCGGCAGATGGAAAATCAAACGTCATATGCATAACCTCGATCGCTACACCTGATGGACGGATTTATGGAATACCACACGAATCCCAACCTACAAATCTACACCAAGGAATTACAAACACTCCAAATTATGATAAGGTAAAAAAATCATTAAATAAAAGACATCAAACAAGAAAAATATGGATAACCTTGACGGATGATATGTCAAAAATATATTTAGATACAGAACAAAACTTACAGTTTAATGATATTTACCTGGAAGAAATTATGGAAAACACAAATAAAGCGGAATCTATACTTAGTGGATCAAGTCAAACACTGGAAAAACTGTTAGAGAAATTGCTTGAAAGTAAACAAACAAAATCTGAAACTCAAAATTTAGGGAAAATTGCAAAGGATTTCATGATTGGCAAATTTACTGGCAGAAGCTCAAATGCGAACCAGTGGATTGAAGATTTTAATAAAGAATGTGAACGCTTCCAAATCAACGAAGACAAAAAGAAAATTGAAATTTTAAAACATTTTTTGGAATACTCCGGTGTAGAATGGTACAGCTGCATGCTAATGAAACTTACAGTGGAATCGGAATGGGACAAATGGGAAAAAAAATTTTGTGATACTTTTACAAACAAAGGTTGGTCACCCATTAGATATGCTCTCGCCTTTAAATATCAAGCAGGTTCATTGCTCGAGTATGCTTTAAAAAAAGAAAAATTATTGCTGGAAGTAAGGAAATCAATTGATACTGGGACACTTATCGACCTCATAGCATTTGGCTTACCTAATTATGTGACTGATAAAATTGACAGAGAAATTTTACAAGGAACGGAAGATCTTTACAATAACATAGGAAAATTAGAACATCTTGTTGGGAAGAATAAGTATGAAAAAAAAAGTATTATGTATTCTGACGCTAAATCCAAAGAAATTGAAGAAAAAAAACCATGCCGAATCTGTGGTAACGAGAAAAAAGGGAAACGTTACCATCTTGAGGAAAATTGCTGGTTTAAGGAGAAAAATAAAAAAGCAGTTGTAAAAACGGTAAATAACTCTGAATTGGAAATTGAACTAAACGAGAAGAATCCAAAAAACTAGATGTACCACCATTAATAAAAGTCGAGTTACTATTAAATGATACTTTAAAAATTTCTGGAATTTATGATTCGGGATCAAATGTGTCATTAATTAATGCAAAATTATTAAAGATACAGCCAAGAGCATGTACAAGTGATATACAAATAGTTAACTTGAAGACTATTAATGGTGAGAAGAAAACAAAAGGTATGGTAACACTAAAAATAAAAATCTACAATATAGAAAGAATTGTGGACATATTTGTAGTAGATAATGAACATTTTAATTACGATTTTCTAATTGGTTTGGATTGTATCAAAAATTTCAAATTAATGCAAAACGAAGAATTAAAGATCATACAATGTAACAAACCAGAAGAAGCGACCTCAAATGAAGATATAAAAAAGAATAACTACTCAAAAAATGATACTTCAAATATAACAAATATCAAAATTCCTGATGTACTAGGTAAAATAGAGGAACAAGACACCAAAAACATAAACAAAGGTGAAATAAATTTCAACGAACATATAAACACGGATGGATTTGAACTGATAATAAACCATCTAGATTTATATCAACAATCAGAAATTGATAAGTTGGTAGAAAAATACAAACCAATCTTCGCCAAAGATAAATACGACGTCGGTACTGTAAAAGATTATGAAGCTCATATTGACTTGATGGTGGATAAATACTGTTACAAACGTCCATACAGATGCACAGCAGAAGATAGAAGACAAATAGAATATCAAATATCAAAACTATTAGAGAAGAATTTAATTGAGGAATCTTATAGCCCATTTGCTGCTCCAGTAACTATGGCATATAAAAAAGAAGATGATCAAAAAACAAGGTTATGTATAGATTTCAGAGAATTGAACAAAATTGTCGTCCCTCAATCACAACCTTTTCCGTTGATTGAGGATTTGATGGTTAAAACCGTAAACTGTAAATATTTTTCTACTTTTGACATAAATTCGGCATTTTGGTCAATTCCTTTGAAAATTCAAGATAGATATAAAACTGCATTTGTTACACAAGAAGGTCATTTTCAATGGACGTGTCTCCCGTTTGGGTTGAGGACGGCCCCAGCCATTTTTCAAAGAATATTGAGCAACATCATAAGAAAATACAAACTCTCCAGTTTTGCAGTAAATTTTATAGATGACATATTAATTTTTTCAAGAACTTTTGAAGAACATATGCAACATATATCGAGACTAATGGAGGCAATTCTAACAGAAGGCTTTAGACTAAAATTTTCGAAATGTACTTTTGCAAAAAATTATGCAAAATATTTAGGTCACATAATAGAAAACAATTCAATCAGACCTCTGAAAGATTATTTAACTGCTGTCAAAAACTTTCCAGTTCCGGAAACAAAAAAAAATATACGCCAATTCCTAGGAAAAATAAATTTTCATCATAAATTTGTGCCACACAGTGCGATTATCCTGGACCCGTTACACAATTTATTACGGAAAGACGTGAAATTCATATGGTCCACAGAATGTCAGGAAACATTTGATAAAATAAAAGCATTGTTATGTTCAGAACCACTTCTGAATATCTTTGACCCTGAACTAACAATAAGAATTTACACGGATGCTAGTATCAAAGGAGTGGGAGCAGTGCTGAAACAAAAAGATAAAAACGGGGACTGTAAGCCGGTTGCTTATTTTTCAAAAAAATTGACTGAAGCTCAAAAAAAAAGAAGAAAGCAATATACCTAGAATGTCTGGCAATAAAAGAAGCTGTGAAATATTGGCAACACTGGCTTATGGGAAAAGAATTTACCGTCTACTCAGATCATAAACCATTAGAAAATATGAACATAAAGGCTAGAACCGACGAAGAACTAGGGGATTTGACGTATTATTTATCCCAATATCAATTTAAAATTAAATATAACCCAGGAAAATCAAACCAAGAAGCAGACTGTTTAAGCAGAAATCCAGTTCTAGAACCTTATGAAAATACTGATGACTTTTTAAAAGTAGTAAATTTAATAAACCTAGAAGATATAAAAAAGGACCAACACACCAATCTAGACTTACAAAATGGAAAACTTATATTGGAGAATGAAATATACTACAAAAAGAATAAAAGAAGGAAAAAAATTGTACTATCAGAACAACTTAGCAAAAGTCTAATAACGAATGTCCACGATACTTACTGCCATATTGGGAGAACCCAGATGACAAATAAAATAACACCATTCTATACAGCAAAGAATATCATCGAAAACATTAAACAAATTTGTGAAGAATGTGAAATTTGTATTAAAAACAAATCAAGGAGGAAGCCAAAATATGGTTTAATGTCACATTTAGGTCCAGCAGCACGTCCCTTTGAAATTATATCTATTGATACCATTGGAGGCTTTGGAGGGTCACGCTCAACAAAGAAATATTTACATCTTCTGGTTGATCATTTCACAAGATATGCTTATATTTTCGCATCAAAAAATCAAAGCTCCAGTGATTTTATAAAATTAATAAAAAATGTGTCACAAGGATACAACATTGATATGGTATTAACGGACCAATACCCTGGTATAAATTCCAAAGAATTTAAAGAATTTCTGAAGAAGGAGAACATAAGAATGGTTTTCACTGCTGTGGATGCACCATTTTCAAACGGGCTGAATGAAAGGCTAAATCAAACTTTAGTCAATAAGATAAGATGTAAAATAAATGAAAGTGATAAGAAAACATCATGGACTACGATTGCACAGAAATGTGTAGAAAAATATAACGAAACAGAACACACAGTCACCAAGTTTGCTCCAAAATACCTCTTGGAAGGCGAAAATGTGAATATTCTACCACTTGAATTGAAATCAAGACATACAAGTGAAGACCTGAAAAGAGATAGGGAACTAGCTCTTAAGAACACAATAAAATCACACAACTATAATAAAAAAATATTCGACATACACAGGGAAGAATATAAATTGGAAGTGGGAGACAGAGTCTACGTGGAAAACGGAAATCGACTAAATAGGAAGAAATTGGAGGAATTGCGGATTGGACCATACAAAATTCTAAAGAAGGTCTCAAATTCAATCTATGAAGTTGATACCGGACACAGGAAAGCAGAATCAAACCTCTACCACATTACAAAACTGTGTCCAGTGTTTGCTAGTAAATGAACAATTGCATGCATTCTCTTTTGCAATTGTTTCTCCCTAGGGGGGGAGATGTAAAGAAAACCACTTATGAGTGCTTTCCTTAAGATTGTATTCACTGAGTAAGTACTGAGCTACTTGGTGGCCCACTAGATATCAAACAAATGAATCGAGTTAGGAAAATATAACTGTCAGAATTATTGGATTAACAATTCCTGAAAATATTATCTTATTTTATTTATTATTTATTAAAGAAACCTGAAATAAGGGCTTTAAATGTTGTTTCTTTTGTTTTTATAGGTAAGTAAATCTTTTGTTAACCGATAATATAATTTTTAAGAGTTGTAAATACGTATTGTTAATAAAACTTTTGTTTTTATAGAGAAACGCAATTACGCCTTTGTTTTATTCAAGAATATAAAGAAATCATTATATATATATACATATTATTTGAAAACACTATTCTTAGGATGGGTTGTTTCACAGAATTGGATTCATTCATTTAAATACAGAGTTAAAATTCAAGTTCTGTGCAAGTTCTATTCAGTAAAACAACTCGTCCTTAATGTTTTAACTTTCGACGTCTGAGTAGTGCCTATAGGTACATTAAATGCAAACAGCAATGTCAATAGAAGTATATTAAACTCAGATACGATTTTAGATTTTCACGGCCAAAAATTATTTTGTTATTAGTTACACATCTGCCCTGATGATGGACACTGCAACGCTGTCCAAAACGTTGGCTAAAGAAAGAGGTAGCGCAACACGGCATAATACCCCAAAAACTAATAACAAAATATATTAAACTCTATTACATCCCAGCGCACTGCATTAATCGAGCTAACGACCTCCCAACCCAAGCTTCACGACAGGGAAACAATTTCCTAGCTAATATTAACTTTTTTTTTTTCACTGCTCTAGTATTTTTTCGTTCCGTGGAATACTGTTTGCCTAGTTTTACTAGTGTTAATTATTAATTTCAGCAAAAATATTTTCCTTATCTGAATTAGAGACACTCGTACACCATCATAACGTGAACCGCTTTGGGGCCCTGAATAAAATATTATCTATATTTATTTATGGTTAGTGTTTGTAGAAAAAAATATGTCATGTATGTTGATTCTCATACACGATTCCTTCAGATTTCTGAAAGCAAGAATAAAATAATATTTATTACAAACCGTTATCGGAAACGGTTCCAGAGTTAAAGTTTTGTCACACACACACAGGCACGTGCCGGTAACAGATGAACGCACACAGCCGCGCGGACACGTACATAAGCCGTAGCCAGAACGGCGACAAATGTGAGGGAGGGAAACGCTTTCGATATTTTGATACGACTTTGATTTACACCCGTTATATAATATGTGGCATTAGAAAAATTCCTTATCTGAGCGCTGCGGTGAGACTGTGCGGGATATGAAGCCGAGGGACGGTGCGAGATGCGAGCAGCTCCGGCGGGGGAAGCTTTGTCATATCGCATGGGTGTCTGCCACCCAACTTTTTCTCAACATTTCACATATGTGGGTAGTGTTTTCCGACTTCTTTTAATATCAGGATGTTTTTATTGCGTTTGTTTTTCACGATTTTTTATCTTTGACACCAATATATCTTTTAATATCAGCTTTTCGGAATCAATACCAGGAAACTTTCAATAGGTAGTGACTATTGACTTCCTACTTCGAGATAAAATAATCTATATTTCTCTTCTGTGAGCACATACTTAAGTACACCCACCGTTTAGTTCAAGAAAATCTTCAAATAATTGATTTAAAACAACGTCTCTTTGTTTTTAATCTTCGGAAATAAACTCGTTTTTGTAAATCCCTTTGATAGGAAATATAATTAAATTTGTGAATTTTATGTTATGTTAAGAGGCGTGTCTGAGAATAAGAGGTTTAATTACAATGTGTTTTGATGTTGTTAATTTTCCAAGAACAGATTGGACTTTTATTAATAATTTTATTTTCTCCCCTATTTTTCCAAAATCATTCTGGTCAAAATGTTGGTTTTAATGGATTGTTTCTTGAATGCGAAAGGGGTTAAATATAAATGTTAGCTAATGGTTGTAAGGTTTGGAGGTACAAACTTGATTTGAAACTCGATGAAACGAAAAATAGCGACACTAAAAAGAGAAAAACAGATACAACTATGGAATGAGGTAGTATAATCAATCTCCTCTTTCTGCGGTGCTTCGTAGCCTATCGGTCTCCTCTTTGCTTCGTAGTCTTTCCACTCTTGTCTGCTTTAGTTTTCGGAAGGTTTCACTTCTACCGCGTGTTAATTGCACATGTTGACTTTTGAAGTGAAAATTTCTTTAGCACCTCTGAGATTTGAAATTCGATGAAACGAAAAATGGACACTAAAAAGAGGCACACATACATCTATAGGATTTATCCTGCGAGAGAATGAGATAGAATAATCGGTTTCCTTTTTGTGCAATGCTTCGCAGTCTCCCCACTCTTGTCTACTTTAGTTTTCTAAAGCTTTTACTTCCATCGCGTATGAACTGCACACTTGTATTTTTTTATGTATACGTACCTTATTTATTGTTTGTATTTTTTTTTCTTTATTTCATATTATCCTATATTTTATAAATGTTCAAATAAAACGAAAATTTACCATGTGTATTCAAAACAATACCTAGAATTCTCTTTTTTTAATACATCTTTGTAATATTATTTAAATAAAACACATAAGTTTGTTTCATTAGAGAATATTCATAATTAAATGAAAACAAACATTTAACCAAAATTATCAAAAAATTTGAAAAAACAATGATTTCTTTGTCAGGATAAAAATTATTTATGATAATTTTGATTAAATAGGTAGTGTTTTACGAAGTGATTTATTTTCAGTTGAAGGAATAACCAAAAAAGAAAATATGTCAGTTTTAAATCAAATTCTAGTAGTATTGATTCATTTCTCCAAAAAATGTTAATTGATTGCGAAAGATCGTTATTTTATCGAGTAAAGTTTTGTTTTAAATTATGAACAAGGATATACCATTAAACATCGATTTTTTTTTAATTTTCGAACAAAATGTAATAAAATGTAACACACATTTCAAATCATTTAAATATAGATCAATAAATTATCTAAGAAAGCGACTTTTCAGAATTATTCTGCTAAAGATAGTCTTGCGATTGTGCCCTTGAAACTGTACGGGGTGGTTCCGATGATAATCCGAGAAGAATAATTTAAGTTAAAATAAAATCATTAAAAAAATCCCCGCACGTGTTTTGTGACGAAAATGTTTTTGTCTGTTTATTTACGGACTTATAAACTAATCTATTTCAGATTTATTCTCTCTTGTTTTGCTTAGATATTATTGAAAAATTATAAATACTTACGAGCAAAAAAATATTACAAAAAGTACAAAAATTATTACAAAAAGTACATTGTAATAATTTTATCATCACTCATTTGCACTTTTGTTTATGTGTTGAATGTAGGTATACTCAATTTGGTAGGCGAGAATGGGTTCCGCAGCCCCGGGAACCTTTATTGGATAACCAACACCTCTACCATAGGTCACCCCAAGTGTTTCGCTACGTTTGGTGATTTAGCAAGGGTGCCCGGGTTCATGGGGTGAGGTTTGTCTAGGTCTTGGAGGCGGATGACCAGGACTGAACCCTAGGTTCCTACCCACTGCTTAAACCCTTTTCCTTCCCAGAACTCTCCTCTCCTTCCTTTCCTTAAAAAACCCTCCACACAGCATCCCCAAAGATGACATAGGCCCTGAGGAAAATTATCTTCCTCAGGGCCTCCTGTGTGGAGCTCATGTAAAAAAAATATGTATGTATATTTCAAAGCCAATTTTGAATGAAATAAAATCGATGTTGAGTTATTAGTTAAAAATGCTGTTCCGCAGAATAATCAATCTTTCTCATTGGAACCACCCTGCACAATAGAGAACTCCAGTCCAATTTAAAAAAAAAAATTTAATGAATAAAGACCTTCAAACTTAAATAACTGCATTTTTATTTTTATTTTTATAGTTAGTTTTAATAGTTAAAATAATTGTCAAAGTTTTAATTTTTAAAGACTCCCAGAAACGCACCGTATCTATGGTGGTCTTCACCCACCGATAGTTTTTTTACTTTTTAAGTTGTCATTTTGAATCAGTGATGTTATGTCGAGGGAAATTTCCCTAGATCTAGGGGAGAAAAATATTTTTTAGGGATAAGGGAAATCAGGACAAAATCTAGGGAAATTTCGAACTCTGGCAAAATTTTTATTACATATGACAATATTACTGGTATTATTTATATATATATACGTATATATATTTTTTGGATTTCCTATGAATCTTAATTATTGTTCATGTACTTACATGCAATGTTATTTTTAACACTGACAACTCAAAATGATATTAGGGAACGTACCCATACTACGTGACACGTTCGGGGGGGGGGGGGGTCTTCAAAATACCACGCTTGGTACAAATGAGCGGCGGGTTGCTTATGATTTTTATTTTGCAAAGTGTTTTTTTTTTTAAATTTGGAATTCAGTTTCTAATTCAGTGGTAGCAAAAAGTGTTTTATTTGAAAAATCACGATATTATTAGTATATTTACCAAGTTCCGATATCTTTCCAATTAATTATCATATTAATTAACATATAACAGGATTAGTGTTACACAATCAGGTGGCTACGTAGGTAATTGCGTAAATGTGAAATTCTAGGGAAATTTCACTTAGAAATCTAGGGAAATAATTTTTTTGGGCAGAACATCCCTGTTTGAATGAAGAATCCAGAAGAATCATGGCGGAATGCTTTGTAATGTCTTTTAGGTGTGAGGTGTGTTTTTTATTCAAGATTAACTGCTTTTAATATAGAAAAACATTGGTAAAATGTCCACGTTTCACCGCTACTGTTATTGTATTTAATCAAAGTGCAATATAAAAACAATAAATTATCTCTTTCATTGCAAATACATGTGACATCGTGTTTTGTGTCAGGCGTTACTTTGTAGGTACATTGTTTTATGTATAATACGTACAGAAACACCGGTATTTATAATACACTGATTATGACGAGTGTGTAACAACTTGTATAAAAAGCCCTATACTAAAAACAATTTGAAAATACATAAAACAAATGTCAAAATATGACACGACTTTAACCTCAAATAGACAAAATTTATTGCAGATTGTCCGCAAATATAGCCCTTTTCGTAAATTGTTGAGGGCCTAAATTATGTTTCAATAAACATTATAACTATTATTTATCTAAATCTCTATAAACAGTATGAAAATATATTTTTGAATGTAGCTATTACTTTGTGGTTATCCATTATAATAAAATGAAACAATGCAACTTTGTATAAACCACTTATAAAATGTGCAAATCCGACCGGTTTCGGAACAAACGTTCCTTCGTCAGGGAAAGCTTATACTAATTTGACAGTTTAGAACAATGTTTTATTAGGGTAGGGGTGGAGCCGTTGTTAGTTAATAATGTAGATTGGGTGGATTACTTATAGATTATATTATTATTTATAGATTACCCAGTATGAGTTGTCAGTGGGTGGGTAATCTATAAATAATAATATAATCTATAAGTAATCCACCCAATCTACATTATTAACTAACAACGGCTCCACCCCTACCCTAATAAAACATTGTTCTAAACTGTCAAATTAGTATAAGCTTTCCCTGACGAAGGAACGTTTGTTCCGAAACCGGTCGGATTTGCACATTTTATAAGTGGTTTATACAAAGTTGCATTGTTTCATTTTAGTATGAAAATAAACCAAAAACACGAAATGTTGAATTGCATAGGTATGTGTGCACTTCAAGTCATTTCAAATGTCAATACAATACAATACACACTATCACCAGGTGACAGGTAAACAGTGACGTCACCGTTAACCATTTCAGTAATGCCAACTTAACGCTGTGTTTTGAGAAGAGGTTTAAAAATGCACTTTTTAATAATTTTTTAAAAACTCTGCGTTTAATATTATGAAATAAAACTTATATATTCAGAATCAGCGTTTCTTGGTATATATGAACATATTTTTTTAAAGCCATAATATTTTTCACTGGAGTTCCTTATTGCAGGGGTACGATCGCAATGCCATCTTCTGAAGAAATTTGATTTCTCGGCCGACGGTTAATGGGCCTTAATTAAAATAACTTTACAAAGTGATTTTACGAACATTGAAAAAGTAGAGTTTATTATTAAATTTTATTTTTTTATTTTATTTATTTATTAAAATACAATACAGAATATAGTATATTATATAAAGCATTGTACTCCCAAGAGTTAATAAACTCATTGCGGGAATGATACGCATTACATGAAACATATAGCTGTATGTATTAAGTGGACATATCATAGGACATACACAACATTATTATTTCAGATAGTCATTCATAAAATGAAGTTTGAGCATGTTAGTTTGGGTCTTTTTACATTGACTTGCACATTTGATCTCGTTGGGTAGTTGATTATATTTTGTGTAAGCTATGTATTCTAGGGATCTTAGTCCATATTTTGTTGATTTGATTTTTGGTATATGAAGTTTGTTGTGATTTCTTGTGTTGTGTTGGTGTACGTCGCAATTGTAATTGAGTTTAGTGTTGGAATGTGCCGAGTGTTGAATTACTTGTAATATAGTTTTTGTTATTTCAAAAGTGGGAATGGTGTTAAAAGGAAGTATTTGGGTGTTTCTGTAAATGTCTTTGACGTGTGTATCCCAAGGTAGACTGAATATATTTCGCAGGGCTCTATTTTGGACGACTTGGACTTCTGAAATCATTTTTTTTGTAGCAAATCCCCAGATTCCGGCAAGATATATTAGATGTGAGTGAATCATAGCATGGTAAATCGATCTTAATAGAGAAGGAGGAAGTAACCCGCGAAATCTATATAAAACACCAGTTATAGGAGTAATTTTGGATAGAACATGTTTAAATTGGTGATTCCATGTGAGTTGTGAATCAATGAAAAGGCCAAGATATTTTGTAACATCAGCCCTTTCAAGGCGGTTATTATCAAGACTTATATTAAGACTTACATTTTTTTTATTTGCAAACAATATGTAATGTGTTTTTCTTATGTTTAGGCTAAGTTTGTTTAATCGCAACCAGTTTGCCAGGCAAGCTATATCCCTTTCCATTTCCTTTTCTAGTTCGTTTAAATCATTATTGTGATAAAGAATCACTGTATCATCTGCATAAAGTTGTATTGTACCCTTAAGTCCCCATTTAGTAATATCATTTATATATATTAAAAATTATATATATTTAGTTGTTAGTTATTCATGATTAAATGCTGCTTATTTATTTACACACTGACAAACCTATCTATGCAGTAGGGGATCGTTGGCGTAGATGCGTAGATTATGTTGTACCAAATATTGAGGTTTTGAAAAATACTTGGTTAGTTATTTTTGGCAGTCTGCATAAGTCAAGTGCAACTACCTATACAATTGTTTTCAAGGATCACGCTAACCCATATAAACAGTTTGAAAATAATAAATAATTTCATTTGAATATGCACACTTAATTGTTTTGTTTATTAAAATAGGAACTTTGATACCATAATACCCATAACAACTTCTTTGTCTCGTCAATACATTTATTAATATACTAGCTGGTTCCCGGCATGCGTTGCAATGCTATATTCAAAGAAATAAACTGTTTCTCACTGTATGTCCTCTCCCGTGCGTCCCCGTTCACCTACCGCCTCCCCTACGGCGTTCCCCTTACACCTTTCCCGACTCCCCTTTCCCCTCTCCCTCTCTCCCGTTCCGCCAACCCCCCTTCCGCGTTCAATATATTCAGTCCCAGTACAATAATTTTTTAAACAGCTCGCGTGCCACCTATTTGCAATTTTTTCATTCAAATTTTCATTTTTAAATATTACAAATATTCATTTGTGTATATTATAAGAACAATCAATCAAATTTGGTACCTAACATAGGTACCTATTTAAAATATCTACAATTTTTTATTCAATTCCTTTGAATTGAAACAAGAATATTAGGCGAGTACTTCAAATAAATTCGTTAATTTAAAGAGTTTCGAAAATAGAATTTTGATTTAAAAACCATTGTTTTGCAAATGTTTTTTCAAATTTTGACATTCTTGGCAATTTCACAAGAGTTTTTATGATTAAAAAACTTTTCAGATGTATTGTCATGCGGTTGTTATAATCCAGAAACCTTTAAGGGGGTTTAAAGGAGGCATTTAGAAAGTTTCAAACATTTCCTATGCTTAATATAGCAATACATAGACATCGCATATCTTCTATATAAAAATCTCGTGTCACACTCCTCCAAAACGGCTTGACCGATTTTTATGTGCATTTGGTAGGTATGAGAATGGGTTTTAAAGTATATTTCATACCGCTAGGTGACTAGGGTGTCCTTACCCAGAAAAAAAAATTAACATTTTTTTTTGTATTTTTTTTTTAATTTGGCGTCAAAAAATACCTTTAATCCCAAATTTTAACCCTCCCACCGCCACCTTCCCATTTTTAATCGCTATTTTAGTATTTTTGTATGAACAAATTTAACCATCTTTCGTATTTCAATTATTGTTGTTGAATGACAGTTGACTACGTCCGCTTCATCAAACTTTCATCCACACATGCGCAAGACATTCACGAGAAGCTTCGCGTCATTTTGATATTTCATTCGGCATCATGTTCTAGCATGGGCAAACCATCGAGCTTATTTGTGTTGGTTAAAGACGGACAAAAAATATCGTACACTCCATTGCTATTCGAAATTCATATTGATTTTCTTTACCTCATTTTCCTACTTTACTTTACTACTTTAAATACATTTTTGAAAAAATAAAATTATTACTACACAGAAATAAGCCAAATAATATAGACATGATTAAAAAAAAAACATTAGATCCACACAGGATGCCCTGGCAAAATAATTTCCAACGTGCCCATTGTCATCTTTGGGATGCTGTGTGCAGGATTTTTTATGGAAAGGAAGGAGGGGTACTTCTGGAGCGCAAACATATACGAGTGTTGTGTAGGAATCTAGGAATCAGTATGTACAGGAGTGACAGACGTATTAATCCGTCTCTCCAACCACGGTTTAAGGCGATGGGTCAGGAGTGTCCGACTGGAGAGTTGAAAAGATCTCCCTCGATCCGGCCTGCCATGCAGTAGGTGGTCAGATGCATCCGCTGCCAAGAACCGGACAAACCTCCCCTGATGAACGCGGGCACCCCTGCTAAGTCACCAAACGTAGCGAACCACTTGGATGACCTATGGCGGAGGTGTTGGTTATCCAATAAATGGTTTCCGGGGCGGCGGTACCCATACCGCCTCACTCACAATATAGCGTCGATGATAAGCTGCAATACAGGTGTGAATACATGGTGGCCCAGTCAACATTATTTTATAACTCGTCGGGGCCTGTTCTAAAAAACGACAATGCTCCTCGACTAGTGCCCAAAATAAACATATTATCTCGAGCGGCAATATTTCCTGCGAACGATGTCGTCGGTGCGTCGATTCTTTCCGCTCGACTTTTCCCGCCCGAAAAACATATTTCCATTTTAATTTTCCATCGAAGTTTACAGAGAGGGGGACGATTTAAAAATAACCGGCTTTTAAAATCTCGGTTGATCAATAAGGCACCCATCTAGCTCGTGAGAAAGTCGTGGATTCTGGGTGAATATAAAATCACGGTTGCCCAGCTGTCTCTCTTAAAATAAATGGAAATTCTGCTCAAATTGGCCTTATGAATTTCAGCGATATCTGTTTGATCGAGGCCTGGCGGTAATCTGGGCGTCGATTGGCGATCTCTATCCGGCCGCACATCACTCGGAACCCTCGGCCTACAATGGCCTTCTCTCGACTAATGGCAAGTCTGAGTCACAATGAAGAGCCTAGCCTTTTCTGTTTGTGGTTTCTCCACCCTCCACTATATATAATTGTATATCTCTTTTATGTTTCACGTTGTTTTTCAGTGGGGGTTTGTAGTTGATGGATCAAAATGATTAACTTTTAGCTCTCAGCGTATCAATCGGAAGTAGGATGTCAAGGAGCCAAAGTGTATCTTGATTGATATACCCCATGTCTTCTAGTTTTCACACCTTAAATGTAGGTAGCGTCAACATTTTATTTTATATTATATATTAAGAATATTGCATATATTGTTACAAAAATAAACATACAATAGCATATCAAAATAGTTGAATGTATATATTTTTGAGAGAATGACGAGAACTTGCTCTCGAGTATGGTGTACGAGTTAAGATTAATTGTATGGAGTAAATAAATAATATTATCTTAATTCTAGGATGTGGCAATATTATAAATATGGATTGAATAAATGAAGTCGATGCTTTTTGTTGACGATGTAACAGATGAACAGTTTTTTTTATAATTATACTAGCTGACCCGGCGAACTTCGTACCGCATCAGAATCAATAACTGTTGTGTTAACTTATTAGCTGAATTAAATTCAGTTTTGATTATTAATGCGCAACTGTCCTTGTTTTGTAGTTAGTTTCAGAGACGGCGTTGTGTACGGATTTATATTTTTTGTGATTTTCTTACTATTCATCTAACTTACGGGAATTGCGTTTCATTTTCTTTATACGTGTGAGGGAGATTTATTATAATTATTGTATTTTTCCTTTAGAGAGGTGCAGACATACGTTCACCGTTTGTCCCATTTTCGACTGTTGACATTTAGTGTGTAAGAAAGAGGGGCAGCATTATGTATATGTTTAAGGACAAAAGCAAAACAATCAGTGCATTGACATTTGACGTTTTTGAATTTTTGGAATTCTCTCACTATTCAATATTATACTTTTCACAATATTGCTGCAGCTCTTTCAAAAGATGAGAATTCGTTCCATTCGAAATGTATGAGGAAAAGATTTTTCTTCGTTATTATTTTTTCTGTGAATTTTTCCGATGTTTTAATAGCTATTCTGTTATTCGAGTTGGAGACAAAATCAAAAAAATCAAAGATCATAAAAATCGGTCCGGCCGTTTCCGAGTTATAAATGGTGTAACTAACCCGATTTTATTTTATGTAATTATATAATATAATGTAAAACAGTTGAAGCTTTTTGTTGACGATAGGTGTTAATTTTTGAAATAAAAATGATTTTATTTTTTTCTGGATCGATACCAAATCTGTGAATCTTTTTACTTCTTTCAGAAGACTAACAATATTTTATCGCTTTTTAAATGTAATTGTTGTGTGAAAAATAAAGAAGTTGTGGTATTATGTTCACGTTTTAATGATGAATTAAATGTTATTGTAGGAGTGAAGAGGAGAAATGAGGCCATCTCTGTGAACTCTTCCCTTGTGGGGCCTTTAGGGAACCGAGGGGGAGTGAAGAGGGGTGATGGTCCTCTTCTCTCCTGGGGCCCTCGGGGATAAAGATGGAGTGGACTCTTCCCTTGTGGGGCCTTCAGGTAATCAAAGGGAGGTGAACTCTCGTCATGGAGGCTTCAGGGAACTAAGGAGTGGAGAGGAGAGATGAAGCTTTCTTCCCTCGTTGGGCCTTCAGGAAACCAAGGAGTAGTGGGGAGGAGAGATGAGGCCCTCTTCCCTCGTGGGGCCTTCAAAGAACCAAGGAGGAGTGAAGAGGAGAAATGAGATCTGGAAAGAAACATTGTGAAACCAGAAGATATAGCTTCATTTCCGATGACAATCCTAGTGAACTTTATAAAAAGGACTGGGTTCCTGTTTAAGGAATGACGTAAAAAGGGAGATAGCACAATGGGCCTATGGTCTAAGTGCTCACGGAAACTATATGTAAACCGTCTCCGCTCTTAAAAAAAGTCTTTTCCTATAATAGGCCACTTGCATCACACTTTCAAAAAAAAAATTCCGGTTTAGGCAAATATTCTAAGACATGATGTATTTTTTTATCGTATTTTTGAAACCATGGCAATTTTTTGAAAATTTCAATCCGAAAAAGCAGACCATTTTTTATAAACCGGAAAGACGGGACATAATTCTATAGGTGCGAAAAAACGATAATTACATAGCCGAAAATCATTTTTAAAAAAAAGAACGTTTTCCACACAAATGACACAGGAGAATAACGAGGCATACCAAAAATATGAAATCTCATAAATATTTTTTTTCTTGATTCATCTTATTGATCATAAATCTTTATAATGTTCAACGTCTATATTACTAAATCAAATGTAATATAATTGTACTTGTAAATTATAATAATATTATAAAATTTGATTTTATATCTATTGTATATAATTATCATTATATCTCTAAAACACGTACGGACTACGTAAAATGTACGGGGTTCTCTTCATAACATCTGTCAAAAAATCAAACCAAATGTTACGTTCGCAGAGAACAAACAATAAATCTAGTGAACGTTAAATGTCAAATTCAAAAATTCGCCTGAAATCAAAGTGATGCCATATAAAAAAAAATTCATCAGTGTGGAATTTTATAAAATTAATAGGAACATTTTCGGAGACTGGACATTTCCACGTAGTGACGTCACGAGCCCAAATAATGGATTTATTTATTTAAAAATAAAAAAAAACTCTACATTTCTAAAAACTTTTACCAACATTTTCGTCGTTATGAAGTCCATGCAAGTGGCCTATTCCATTTCGAATTACAGGACTATATTATTTTTTAAATAATCTAACATAAGAACATTTTGCGACGGTTCCATTTCATATGTCGGTGTTCAATAATTGTGGACAGACTAATTATAACTCAGAGGTTCCTATTTTATTTCGGTTATATGGTATAGAATGAGCTATTACATTTAATTGTGTTAGACTTTTTGGTGTGTGTAATTATTTCTATGTTGGGGTAAATTCCGAACTTATATATTGAGAAGGTAATATATATAGGCTTTTTTTGCATTTATTGGAAGAATGTTTCTAACAAACAGTATTTTACATAGATACAAACACTGAACGATGCGTATTGATTTGAAATAAAACTGATGTCGCCAATTATTTACTTAAATCGTTCCAACTCCCAGAACCCAGACAAAATAACGAAATTTTTTATCTGATCAAGAAAGAAGTTCAATTATTGAATTTGTTAAATAAATTAAAGAAATTAAAATTGAGCATATATGTATGTACTCGTACTTCGAACACACTGGCAAGCGGATTAACGGATTGTTTTTTTCATGAAAAACTATTAACTGCGCATATTTGAATGATATGATTTTGACAACTTGCCACAATTATGTCACATTATAATTTTCACCAAATACGAGCGGTTTTCATGAAAACCAAAATCAAATTTGCAAGTATTATTGTGGTGATGGGTGAGGTTTCATTAGTACCGAAATGTGATAATAATGACATAAATGTTTATTTTAATATTTAAAGCATTCATAACTTCAGTTTAAATTCGCTACACAGGAGATGGCATTTATACCGAAGCTTTTTACTTCGCTTAAGCATGCTGGATGAATAAATAAATTCGCTAAATGTAAGCGCATATGTATCTACTCCTATCTATGCGCTAATCTGGTCTAATACCCCCGTTGATTCGATGAAATCGTTAAAATTCACGTTTCATCGGTCGCAACAGAAAACCAACGCAATCGAAGCTGTTAAATTACTTTGATCATTTAACACCACATATTTTACATTTTACTGAAGTTACGTTATGTTTAAAATATTGAATAATTTTTATTGCGTTTTTAACGCCACTTTGAAAATCAATGCAATAAACTAAGTCATTTAAATGTGCCTACATATTTTATTTTCAAAGTTAAAATTGATTTAGTTGTCTACGTGTGAAAAATGTCAAATATTTACATAATATAAATTGAAGTCGCTCCCAATGTCTGTGCGCTTAGATCTTTTAAACTACGCAACGGATTTTCATGCGGTTTTCACCGATAGATAAAGTAATATATGAGGACGGTTTTCAGGTATGTAATTTGTGAAGGTTTTGTGTAAATTGGTTGAAATATATAAATAAAGGGAGCGGGCTGACAAGTGGGCAGCGAGTAGCGGGCAGCGGGCTGGCAGGCGGGCGGTGCGGATTTGATTTAACAAATGGCGTTGGTTATAAAGGTTGGGTAATTGGCATGGCGTTTTGTTTCGTTAGCCACAGCAACGTGCGGCCGGGTCTACTAGTTATATTATAATTCATGGAATCATTTGAAACCCTGACAAGAGATATAGTAGGGACTTACCTTTATTTTACCACGAGAATATTTATTCAGTTTTATTTCAGTTTTCATCTTGCCACTCTAGTTCCGTCTCGAGATTTTTACGAGACGTCTTGTATTGTATTTCAAATAATTTATTAATACAAACAAAAAAGTCATTAAAATAACTATATAATTAACAAAATTCATTACATACTGGGTTTAATGTAACTTTTATAGTGAAACTTCTTTAGCGCCATTAGTGATTTGAAATTCGGATGAAACGGAAATGCGTCACAACTCAGTTCTACGCAAATACTCGGTTCTAATATAATGCGGTAAATTTGCACCTCGGCGCATGCCTCCCATAGCGCAGTAGGTAAGACGCCTGACAAGTCTCAGCGGCCAGAGAGACAGACATCAAGCGAACGGAGATTCGAATCTTACGAAATAAAATAAAAATACATTTTTTTTTGTGAAATCACTATCCAATCTTCTAAACGCTTTAAAAGAAGCAGGCAAAAGAAAAGAAAGCGACTTTCTAGTTTCGCTTCTACAGCGTGTGAATTACACACTCTGATTTTTTTGTCTATTTTAGAATCAGAGCTTAAAGGTACTAAACAAATTTCACCTAAAGCTGGGTTTAATGTAATTTTCTTTGTCTGTTTTAAGATCAGAGTTTAAAAAGTGCATAAAATCTTATTGCCAGGAGTAAAACGCAGACGCATATATCAGACATTTCACTCTTTGCGCGAGATTAAAACAAATGAATTATTTAATCACACTCTTTGCTTACTGGCCCCTTACCCTCAGCCCGAAGTCTATTGCAAACTTGACTTAATTTTTGCTCTCCCGAATTCCATTTACTCCTCCCAACAACTCCGCGCCTGGAGAACTCGGAGAGGAAAGAAAAAAATAATATTAATAGATCGACACGACTCCATTTTACCTTGGCAGCCTGACTCTTTATATAAAACCCTCTTCATGAGAAAAGCAAACTGACTTATTTAATGGGAAGCACAAAAAGCTAGGAAACTTTAAAAATTTAAGATCTATTTATAATATCATCATTACATTATCATAATGAATTCGCTCAAAATGTATGTGCGCGTTAATCTTTTAAACTACGCAACGGATTTTCATACGGTTTTCACCAATAGATAGAGTGAGTGAAGAGGAATGTTTATATGTATAATACATGTAAATTATATTAGAGAAAAGCCGATAAATTCAAAGAAAACATAATTTTGTGCGATTTAAAACGGATGGAGGGCCGTACCTACTACAGTCACTTTTGAAATTCGTTCTACGGAAGAAATTAGAAAATAGATGTCCTAGAGTAAGTAGGTATTTGATTTTCCCTTTTCAAATATCCAGTATTGCATTGCAAGCATTGTATAATTAGTGGTGAGTTAATTTGTTTTTATGTATAATACATGCTTATTATAGTAAAGAAAAGCCGATAAATTCAAAGATTCAATTCAGGCAGTGGGTAGCGGGCACCTGGCAAGCGGGTGGTGTGGATTTTATAAAGATTGGGTAATGGCGTTGTGTTTTGTTAGCCACAGCAACGTGTGGCCGGGTCTGCTAGTTGATTAATAAAATAAAACAGCTGCTCGATAAATAATTTTAAGCAAAATCGTGAAAAATTTTTTTTTAAAGAAATTGAGTTTTTTGGAAAAATAAGAATGATTTGTGCGATTGTTCCGATGATAAACCGGGATAAATATTGAATTAATATAGAGCTCTGTACCTCCTCAAAAAAACTGTTTTTTTTAGTTGAACTTAACTATAGCTGCGGGAGAGTTAACTATTAACTTTAGTTAACTCTCAAAAGTATTATTCTTCTTATAATAATTATAATAATAGCCTTTTTATTCTGGACTTCTGTTAGGTATATACTGTGGATATGTTCTTAATTGTTATAATAAATCCCGAAGCTCAGTTTGCCTCTTGGCAAAGGCCTCCTCTAACATTTTCCATTGGGACTTGTCACGCGCTACTCTTCTCCACTGATGTCCAGCCGTGACGTTTGGTGAGTGCCCAAGTTTATAGGTGATGACTGGAAGTATACACGTGTTATGTTGTCCTTTTTATTTGCGCACTTAGTTCCTTGGATTTCAAGACTTCTTTCAAAAATCAGTATTTCTTCCATCCATTAGCTACTCTTCGCTCGATTTATTTAGTGGTTTGCTCTTTATCTGTCCTAAATAGATATAATCTGACACATATTCGAGTAGTTGGTTGTCAATTTTTATAGTTACTGGTTTTTTGTAAGTAATTTTGTTTTGTCTTTGTTCATGCGTAGGCCGACTTTCACACTTTCCTCGTTTAGTAATTCTGTCATTCTGTTTAGGTGCGTTGGGTTTTCCTCGAATAGGGCAAATAATAATCAATAATAATAATCTGCAAATCTTAGGTGGTTCAGTTTTACACCTTGCACGTTGATACCATATTTTTCCCAATCTAGTTTGCGGAAGATACTTTCCAGAGCAGCCGAGAACAATTTTGGTGATAGAGGGTCTCCCTGTCTTACTTCTCTCTCGATCTTGAACTTTTTTCCCAAGGTTTCTAGTTGGATCCTCGCTTCGCAATTCAAGTATATGTGTTTTATAATATTGATGGAGTTTAAAGGTATTCCCTGCTGGTCAAGGCTATCCCATATATCTATGTGTCTTATGCTGTCGAAAGCTTTGGAGTAATCGATGAATGCCATGTATAGTTTCGTATTATACTCATTATATTTTTCTACTATTTGTTTCGCCGTGTATACGTGGTCGAGGGTAGAGTATTTTTGTCTAAAGCCGGCTTGCTCCCGTGGTTGGTTTTCGTCTAACTTTTTACTTATTCTTTCCGGGATAACTTTGGAAAATACTTCGTATATATTTGACATCAAACTTATAGGTCTATACTTCCCCATATCTTCCTTTTGTCCTTTCTTAAATTTATGAATAATGTTTGATGTTTTCCACTGATTATGTATTAGACCAGTTGTTAGTATTTCATTGAATATTGAAGTGAGTATTGGTAGTAGTTCTTCCAATGTGCCCTTAAGAAGTTCGTTTGTCACTTTGTCTGGACCTGGAGCTTTTTCCATCTTCTGACTGTATATGGCTTTTTTTAGCTCTCTGGAATGTATTTTTGGTTCAGTTATAACATTTTCCTGATCTTTATTGACGTCTTTCTTCCTGGAATAGAGGTCCTGGTAAAATTTTGTGGCTATTTCGTTTATGTTTTTTGTTTTATTTGAAGAAGTATTCCTCTTTTTATTTAATTTTAGTATCCATTCTTTAATTCATTCTCTCAATTCACTCCCCCTGTTTTCACTATATGCTTTTCTAATGTTTGCAGCCTCATGGTCTTCCTATCTTTCCTGATGTTCTCTCTGATTTCTTTACTTAATTTCATTATAGTTTTTATGTTATCTTGTGTAGGATGTTTTAAAGGTACATTTTTTCTTTCTTCTATAAGTTGCAACGTTGTATTACTTAAGTCGTACTTGTTTCTTTTGCTATTCTCAGCTTTTACTTTAGTTAGTAGATTTTCTAGCTTTCCATATTTTGTGTGTTGTTCATAGTTAATTCTTCAGCTGATTTAATTAGGGATTGTGTTATTTTCTTTAAGGTTTCATCGCTGTGGTGGTTTGAAGTATGTGAAGCGAAATGTTTTCTAGATTAATTTGGTGTTTCTATTCTTATGTTGCTTTTTACCATACGATGATTTGTATTGAAATTGAATTTAGTTAGGACCGATGTATTCTTGAAGGCTTTTGGATAGTTTGTTATGTAGTGAATTTAATTTTTAGTGTTGCCGTCGGGGGAGATCCATGTCCACTATTTTTTTTTTTGTTTTTCATATATAAACTGTTCAAGAGCGTAAGGTTCTGTTGTAATAAAAATTCAACCAAAAATTGACGTATGGACTTTTTCTACCTTGGCCAAACTTTCCCAAGACATATTCTTCCTTGCATTGCTTCGCCCCGACTTGAGCATTAAAGTCGCCCATTTGAATAATATGGTTGTTTTGATACCTTGTTAATGTCTGTGATAATTCATTGTAGAAAAGTTTGATTTCTGTTTTTGTTGCTTGTTCTAATGGAGCATAAATTTGTAACTGACCATACTTTTTGGTAGCCCAGTATGTTAATTTTAAGAACGGCTATTCGATCAGAGATTCCAATTAGGTATTGTATGTATTGTTTCATTGACTGTTTGATTATAAATCCTACTCTTTTTGACCGGCTGTTTCGCCTTTGTGGAATAGTATGTAGTCAATGCGTTCCTCAATCTTTTCTCCTAGCCTTCTCATCTCACTAATGCCCAGGATATTTCATTTTATTTTTTTGAGAGCTTTTTCTAGCTCGTGTAGGCTTTCTTCGGTACTAAGGGTTCTCGTATTTAAAGTTGCAATATTGAGTATTTTGTTTCTTCTTGTTGTTAGAAGGTGGTGGTCTATAACTCCCGCGTGGACCAGCCGAATTGGGAGACAGTCAGAACTTGCTCGGTTGACATAGTTCAGTATGTTAGGTCTGGTGATCTCTTTCGTGCTAGTTTTGTGTAGAGGTTGTGAAAGATTGCTCAATATTTTGTTTGTATTTACTTTCTTCTGTGCTGTTGACTTGGAACTTATTCTTCTTATATCTACTAAAATATATAAAATATTTATTTTAGTATTTTAGGTATTCTTGCGTAAATATTTAATGCATAACGTCCGTTTAAAAAAAATATATGAAAAAATCGTGTCGCAGGAAAAATTATTTTGTCAAATACAGGTAATCCCTGCCCAATAAACGGACAAAAAAAAGAAAAAGGTATTTGTATGGTTTAAATGCTCATAAGAAAGAAAAATGCATGAGGTCATCGGCCGACCCACATGGTTACGGACGTTATGTTTGGCATCCGTCAAAAGACCGTCCACTAAACTTTGCCATTCAAGCACTGTGTGTTTTAACTAAAAAAAATTGCGTAGCTATATAAAATATTTCTTTGAGTTTTTTAATGAATAAGACAAACCTTTGAGTAATACAGGTACTTATTTTTATCAAGTAAAAAAAATCACTCCACAGGTTGTATTGCGTTATAGTTGCCGGACCCAGTACATGAATATATAACGCCCGAGATAGGCATGGTACGACCAAGTGAATCAGATTTTTGAGTCAAGAGTCAGAATAATAGAAGAACATAATATATGATAAGATGTATGAATGTGAATGAGGCAAGGAGTGTGTGCCAAGACCGAGTTGTTTGGCGGTCCGTCCTCTCTGCCTACCCCTGCGGGGAAACGGCGCGACGGTTAGTTAGTTAGTTAGGTACAAATAAATTAACATCCTTTAATGAATGTTATTTACTTGCGAATATGCCTTTTGGATGTCCTCAAAAGAAATTAAAAGATATCACTTTGATTTAATTAAAAACCAATTCCTGGAGCTCTTTAAGGAAACCAGAATAAAATTATAAAATTCGCACCTGACTCTAATGTACCTATAGTACCTACCCATTTATGTGTTGAGATAAACAAAAAATTGAGAATCACTATTTTCAACTGAACGTAATACGGAATCTCGACAACATCCTTTTAAACACGGGATCGCTTTTCTTTGAAACTAAATCCAATAAGGTCCCTGAATTCCATCAGACAAAAAATATACAAATTCACGAAGAAAAATTTTCTCTGAAAAGAGACTCCAAATAGAAAGGGAATAATGGTACAATTTGTATACAAAATTAATTTAGTAGCTTTTTAGCGCAATTGAGTCAGACAAGAAGGGGCACCAACACGTCTCACCGCGGGAATATGCAGAAAAATGGGATTACTGTACATATCTCCAAATGGCCCTCCCAGTCAGTCAGCTGAATAATTCTGAAAGCGAGCGAAGGCTTCAGCCTTTACCTTTTAGGCGATTGAATCATTTCATCTCTCAAAGTTAATTATTTTATAAGAAACCTACGATATTTCCATGAAATCTGATAACAAAGAGGATGATATCAACTCCCGGTGGTGGCGGCAGAAAGGGGGCTGACTCAGGTCTGAATGTCGGTGATGTCTGTTTAATTTAATCATAAAAATTTATCGAATAAATTTGGCTAGGAAAGCTTGACGTTCAATGAATTCTTGCCAGTTGTCGATTTGAATTTATTTTTTTGGTGAATATTCGTTTTTCTTTAATCAGTTTGTTCCTCTCGTTAACCTCATGGTGTTGACAGTTTTATTAAAAAGTATTTCGAATAATCGTCAACTTTAAATTAAACCTTCCAAAACCTATTTTGGTTTTTTATCAACCTCAAACAAAACGCCGGGATTTCGTATTTAAGATTGGTGATATATTTTTTGATCGAGGGTTTTAGGTTGATTTGGTAGGTTATTAAAAAAATGAGTGTGGAAAAGTTTATTTAAAGTATTTAATTAAATTGCCGACGAAATTTTAAATTCAATTATAACTGAAATTTGGAGAAACTTCCACACATTGCAATCGATGATTGCAATACCGAATGAAATAGGACGTCTATGGCCGGCGAGTGGTCATCGTGCTTGGCGAGAACCTCTCATCAATGTAACCCACCCACGGCTAAATGTTTAAGCGGCCGTTGAAATCTAGATTCACTCTTCACCGAATCCATCCCATTCCATTCCGAGGATCCACCTAAGTGATAGTCCTTTAAGTAGATGGCAGTGTCGGCGTATGGCACTTCACTGCGGCGCTGAATAATACATCTTTATTCCGCTTAATACTTAATAGAGGGAGGTGGGTGAGTGCGGGAGGGGTTCAGCATTCGACAGCCGCCGTGGGACTATTTCAAACGTACGTATTTAAGAACCACAGGAAGTTCCCTTTCCGAATGAATTACTAACGTCAGTTCACCTTCGTTCTGTTGGTGACCGACGTTTTTCTGTGCAGTCGGTTCAATTCAAATGAGACACGTGTTGCTTTTATTAATGACCATAAAACGTAATTGTCCTTTTTTCATGGAAGATAAAGTTTTCAAAGTTACGAATAAATTGTCAACATTTGAACTACTAACATTCTACTGAGCGGCAACGTCGCTTGTCACAAATGAAAGCTTAACTAACAGAATAATTGAACCACGATACCTGGTAGGTAATCTGACGCATTTGTCAAATCAGTTACTACCTAATATGCTATCCCTTTACTGTTGCCTACATCGCGTAGCGAGTCGTTCAACATCCATTGCATGACTTATTAGAAGAGACCGACAAATGGTTAACTTCTGTAGATAGACACTATTATATTATTGAAAAAAAAAATTAAATCTAGGATAAATGGCTGAAGCTCCTGAATAGAATTTGTGGAGTCAAATATCTAACTCCTTAAAATCAGTTAAATTAAGGATTCACTTCAAAGTTGTGATTTATTTAAGATAAAAATTAAAAATAACAATCCATTTTAATCAATACCAGATAAACTCATCTTTAAATGATTTAAAGCAAGAGTAATAACATTTATCCTTGTTTCAACATTACCTAACTCTTAGTTCACATAAATATGTATTTAATAATCAAATGAATCACAGAAAGATCGTGCGGATATAAAGAAAGAACTTTTTTTTCAAAATTAATGCGTAATCTTCCACACCTCCTTCCCCTCCCCACTACCTTATGCCTCACAACATACCCCAATTGGGGATGCCATAGTCTCACTGGCTCCAGACGGGAGCAGTTGAGATTCTTGTGCGGTATTCACTGTAAAAAAAAAAAATGCGTAATTCGATTCTTCGGATATTTACCATTTAAATTTTCCATCAATCCTCAGATGTTCAGTAATATCTTTGCTGAGCAATATATCCAATGACGGGAAAAATAAAATGATTTGCGCAAGTCCTTGCAATGTACATGCAATTTCTTCTGGAAATGTCAATAAAAGCCTACGCTTTAATAAAATCGAGACACCCGCAAAGAGTTGTTCTACATTCATACAATTTCCTTTCATCTTGGGAAAATTCTATGCATTTTATTTATATCCAGCACTTTTTCGTCTCCTTTTTCTTCGGGTTTTCAATATTATACCTCCAAGAATGTGTTATTATGTTCACGAAATACCATGGCTCGTGCGAGATGGTATTTGCTTAATGTATCTTGCTTTATGTATGTATCTGTTTCATGACTTCAATGTATCTTATTGCGTTGAAATTTAAAATGTAACAATGTTAGCACTAGAATGGCGGGGAATGGCCGGAGTTGGTTGAGTTTTCAATTTCGAGTTGGAAGCCCGACAATAGGCTAACTATTTGAGTTATTTCAATAAAAGAATAGAAAATCAATCTGAACTTGCCTCACAAACAAGCAGAACAAACGGTGGCCTTGATGCCATACCGTGCTTATAATAAATAATGTACCTATGTACTGTATATATGTTCTCACTCATACTGTCTCAGTTTTAACTATATTTTTAGCATATTTTCTCTCATTGAACATAAAATATGTTGTCTTTAGTTTTGGGTACAGAAAGCTCCAAGCATCAAAGCTCCTTCCTTAATTCCATCTAACGCTGGAAAAAACTTCGCAAACTTTACATGTATTCATTGACCTAAATGTTAAAAAAGCTGAGAAAATATCCTGTCGTCAGTTTGCACGCTTTTAGCTAATTTAGTTTAATAGATTTTCTAATTTATTGTAAAGCTAAACTACATTTGCTTTGAGCTGTTAAGTATTACTATAGAAACACAGATTTGCTTACCTATCTACGCAGAGAAAGGGGGAGGAATTAATTTTTAAACATATTTTTCGGGACCCTTGATTGCAGGTATAAGTTTGTATATCTCTTCATATATTGTTCATTGTACACGTGAAAGTAGTTTTATTTCATTTACATTACAAAGTAAAGTGGATTTTCACTCAAAACCTTCAGGGAGCGGCACCTGTAAAGTAAAGTAACCGATGTAAAGATATTTCAAACTAGTGTACATTTTCTCTTGAATAAAATTACTGGATAAATTATTCCCTTCCAAGGTGACAAATTATCAGGCTTGTTATTTCTCAACGGCCTCAACTCAAGATTCATGTACACAAAATTAACGGTAAATACAAGAAACAACGCAATTTCAACAAGAGTCATTGCGTGAAACTTATAGGTTTATTACGAAACATCGTCGTAACACTGAAAATTTTCCGAGAGCACCATCGAAAAATTATTTATTTTCATAGAAAAGTACTTACTATTTTTCATTGCATTTTTCAAAACAATAAAAAATATCCGTTAGATTTTTTTATCAAAAAAATATTGTTTCGGCTGCCAATCAATTAATTTTCTGTCAGCTTTTATATAAGTCATGACTGTCGGTTGTTCGTGGGTAACATAGAAATGAATATTTATTTTGACATACATATTTTACATAAGTGATATACATAATATGAACACTTATCCTAACATACTCTACATATAATAGATGCCATTCTCCATTTTTTGGATTGTCAGACTTGTCAAGGCAAGTTAAGGTCTTGATTATTTTTAGTCCTAGTCTAAATGATTTGTGTATATTACACCAGTAAACTTTATGTAATTTTGTTCCTAGTGATGTTTTAACCATGAATTCCGTAAAACACGTTTTTATATTTAGACTGTATTTTTATTTTGACAATTTATTTCTGATTTTTATATTATTGTAGTATTAGTTTGTATGTATAGGTGTTGTATGTATATATAGCGGATTTTCACTCAAGACGCCTGCAGACATAAGAATATCGACTTTGGTTGTACGGCCTTACATCATACTTGATTAAATTACTCTTCTAGGGGATCAGCTTTTGAGGGATCATTTGGCAGAGGATTGTTGGTATCATTTTTCTATGAACTCCTTAAAAGCCATTGTATAATTTGCGATTTTCTTTTAAATTTATATTTAGGCCCGATTAATCATACCAATAATTCATGGGTGGATACTTATACATTTTGTTCCATTCTTTTGTGTAATACAAAATATTGCTAGCGAAAAATTATCATATGAATATCTAAAACTTAATATTTAAGCAAGTTTTGCATTTTGAAATTCGTAACAAAAAAAAACTTAAGGGATATCAGGAACACCACAAACTTGTGAGGGATGTTTATTTTTATTCCTCCATGATTATTTCTAATTTTAAAACAACCCCAATGAATTTTCGTTATTTGTTTTTGGGGTGTTATGCCATGTTGCGCTACCTCCTTCTTTAGCCAACGTTTCGGACATCGTTGCAGTGTCCATCATCAGGGCAGATCCGGCAGATCCGGTAGATGCTTGCAGTGTCCATCATCAGGGCAGATCCGGCAGATCCGGTAGATGTGCATCTACCGGATCTGCCGGATCTGCCCTGATGATGGACACTGCAACGATGTCCGAAACGTTGGCTAAAGAAGGAGGTAGCGCAACACGGCATAACACCCCAAAAACAAATAACGAAAATGCTTTTGGCCGTGAAAATCTTAAAACTTATCCAACCCCAATGAAAATAATAACTGTGATGACCAATCTGAAAAAATAAACAAAATTAAACCCTTAAAAAGGTATCGGTGAAGAAGAATATTAAGGTAAACATTTTATTTACGCATTATATTATATCAAGCGATTTTAAATAATTAATTGAATGGATAACTAATGTAATTAAAATGTAACTCACATTGAATTACAATAATAAAAAACTAAATTATGTTGGTTCTAAGAAAATGTTTGTAAAAGTTTTGTTATGAAAATTTGTCGATAATAATTGTTACAATGAACTCAGTTTCAGTAAAGCCGGAACCATGTGGGAACTGATAACACTCTCAAGCATTCAGAATTTATATGTGGCTGCATTCATTTGGAATGATTGTGTTAATTTCGTAAACTCACAACAGCAGCCTTGTGAATATATAGCATATATTTGACAGTCAGGCATTTAATTATAACAAGAGAAACTTCACTCAAACAGCGAACAACGAGAGGGTTACGCAGACATTATCTTTCCACCCAAAGCAAATAAGCTAGCTGCTTTATACTAGTAGTTCTGTGAATAGTAAACTTCGCGTCCAAAAAAGTTCAAATTAATAAATCAAAACCAAAATTTCATCTCAAATATTACGATTTATAATTAGGTATTATTTATCTACGTACTTAATTATAGGCCCTAAATTCTCAAAATTAAAAGTGTGCAATTTATCCAACTAAACGTCACTATCTAAATAACAATTCTTATTTCAAACTTGGTGCACATAGGTTTTTTTTGTACTTTAGCTCCACATAGAAGGTCCTGCGGAAAATAATTCCCCTAAGGGCCTATGTCATCTTTGGGGATGCTGTGTGGAGGGTATTTTTTAGGCAAGGAAGGAGAGGAAATTCTGGTCAGTATCAGTTCATAGTGTGTTTAGGAGTGACGTACGTATGAATCCATCCCTTCCACTGCGGTGCGAGGCGATAATCCGAGAGAGTACGGCTGGAGAAGTCAAAGGTACTCTCTCAACCATTCTCTCCCGATCCGGCCTATCATGCACCCTGCTAAGTCACCAAAGACAGCCAACCACTTGGGTTGACATATGGCACACCTTGACAAAGATAACCTTAGTTATCCAATAAATTGTTCCCAGGTCGGCGGTACCCATACCTGCATCCGAAATTGAAAAGGAGTTTAAATTTAAATTTGAATTTAACAATGAATGTTGAATAAAATTGGGTCACAACTAGCAATGAAAATCAAACAACAAGTAGGTATTTTGCCAGAAGAAAATGATAATATGAACCAGATAAATAAATTACAGGTGACTGTAATATCCAGTACTGAAATCAAAAAAGTTATTTCAACTCTAAATGCTAATAAATCATCAGGAGATGATATAATCTTAATATATAAAACAAAGTCGGGTTAGTTACACTATTTATAACTCGAGAACGGCTGAACCGATTTTGATGATCTTTGATTTGTTGGATTTGTCTCCGCCTCGGATAACATAATAAAATTAATAAGAAAAAGAAAAAGAAAGTTATGACGAAAATTCATTTCCTCATACATTTAATATGGAACGAATTTTCATCTTTTGAAAGAGCTGCAGGAATATTGTGGTAGGTAGGTATAATATTGAAGTTTGCTTGAATTCCAAAAATTCAAAAACGTCAAATATCAATGTGCTGATTGTTTTTCTTTTATTCTTAAACATATAACGCTGCCTCTCTTTCTTACACACTAAATGTTAACAGTCGTAAATGGGACAAATGGTGAACGTATGTCTGCACAACTCCAGGAAAACCGCCACTTCTTTTCAAAACATTCAAGGCGCATTATGACGTGGGGTACCTATTGCAATTCGGTGAAGTCAATCAAATACATCTGCAAATTTGTCACAAAATTCAGCGATATGGCGGTTTTTGGCGTTAAAACTACAAATAAAAAACGATGAAATCACACGCTATCAAGTTTGTGAGCTACAATGAGGCGATTTGGCGTATATTCTCATTCCCCATTCATGAACGACATTCCATTGTTGTATATTTGGCGATGCATCTGGAGAATGATCAACGAGTTTATTTCATTACATCGATTGTTGCCAAACGTGCTGAAACACCTCCAGCAACAATATTGACCACTTTCTTTTCGATTTGCTAATGCGATCTGTTTGCCCGGACGTTGCTCTACTCTGAGATACCACGTTATTACACTTTGTCGAACGCTTTGTCGAAGAGATTTCCACGTCGGAAGCACAGCGATGTGGTTACTGATCATCCGGTTGTGCGTTCTACTGATGCTTTTGGTCGCATTACACAGTTCATGTAAAAAGTAACGAATGCTTCTACTTTTGGTTGTTGCTGGTGAATGTTCGTGGGCCGATATCGTTTGAATCACAAGTAAATGGTGTAATGTGCCCAACAATTCGTGTTGCATGTCAGCAGATCAATTTGCTTGAAAACGATACTCATTGGGACATGACAATCACTGAAGCAATTATTTCTGCATCTCCAGTCTGATACGTACATTATTTGCTATCATTATTTCGACATGTTTCCCATCGAATCCACGTGAAATATGGAACAAGTACAAAGATGACATGTCAGAAGACATTTTACATCGAATTCATGTCAGTTCAGGTAATCCTGATCTCGAGGTGAATGAGGATATACATAAACAGGCTTTATTTTTGATCGAAGACATGTGTTACCTTATGTGCGGCAGTTTGTTAGTCAAGTTAGGAATAACAACGCCAGATCGACGCTTCATGAATGCAATGAATGCAATGAAACTTGCAATGAATGATGCTTTCAATCAAGAATTGGTACGTGAACGTAAATATGATCAAGATGCATTGAACCAATCAGTTTGAACGAATGTACCACTGTTGTACCCCCAACAGAAGGAAGTGCACGATACGTTAATGAAGGCTGTTGATGATGTAAATGGTGGCTTATTTTTCCTCAATGCGCCCGGTGGAACTGTGAAGATATCTTACGACAACAAAACAAAAAATGTTGGATATCAAAAGGTGCTTCAATGAAGGGAATCGACCCAAGTGCAACCCACCCAGTAAATAGTTTTAACAGAAAGTAGTACAATAATGCCACGTGAATCATTTCGATTCGCTTTAATAAAGCAAATGTCTGTGATGTTTGTCTTTTTTCTCTAAACTCTTATATTTGTCTGTATTTTATTTACTCCTGGGCACTTGGCACCAGTCGTAATGTTTCGTCTTTTCATACTTATTTAACTCTCCTTTCATCGGCAAGACAGTTGTAATATTCTCGCCTTTTCTCTTGGCTCTGATCGATATTTAAATTCTTAAGGCTTTGCATATGTGTGGTAGGGATGGAAAATTCCTCCCCTACGTCACACAAGCCTTTATAAAATTGGACCCTTATTTCCTCTGATAACTACAGAAAGCTACTTAAAGCTCCCTTGTACTACATACCTTTAGCGATATATGTACTTAACTAATAAATACGTTATTTACGACTTTGAACGTAAATATTTTCGTATTTAGGTTGTAATTAAACTCCATCAAACGTTGTGTAATTTTTTGATTTATGATATAGAACTTTAATTACTTTAAATTTTGTGGTAACCCTCTTGATTCTAAACAGAGTGTTGAATTTCAAACTGTATTGGTCTCTCTCTTGCAAATTTAACCTTAAGTAATTTCTCTAAATGAACTAACTTCCCTTTGACGTTTATTATGATTCCCTACATCCTAATGAATTCATGAATAAGCAATACTAATCGAAACTACACATGACTAATTGAACAGATAATTAAATATAACTCAAATGGTTAAATGTTAGTAAATTTGATTATGATTGTATCTCGTATCTGCTGGGCGCCCCTCCGTTTAGATTCAGCTGCTATAAGGTACATATAAAGATGGATTTAGTAGGTTAATGTAATTAGTTAATTGCATATTTGACGAACTCAGAATAACCCTTTTTCTGGCAAAATTTGGCTCCTGCCTCCATCAAGTAAGCAGGGTGATCAGAAGTCAACCCAAAATTCGCACAGTCTTTTGGCACGGTTCAATTGATTGATACCTAAGTTATCGCGTCCCAATTGACCTTCCTTCGCCATCATGCACTGCCTTCAGGTCTTCCCCCAAGCCCAGATACCTCCAAATTCCTACTCCTCCAAAGTTTACTATTTACTTAGGGCGAACCGGTTTCGTCCTATATGCAATCATATACTCACGGGTTTGTGTGGAGTTACGGGTCGTGAATCCTCCCTCCACGTTCAAGAAATGAGACGAGAGTGACCCGACAGGCCTAAAGCACTAATTGTAAGTGAGTTCGTTTCATTCAATGAACAGTACATAAAAAGATATATATGTAAACATACGTTTTGGGAAGGTTTATAACTCGCAATGCGAAACTACTTGCAACGCATCCCGAGCTCGGATCTCGCCCATCAAATTCTGCGAAATTTTCAGATTGATACCGAATATATACGTAAGAATAGTGTGAAATATAAATATATATTAGTACATTAAGATCTTATCTGGCGATGTGTTCTGGAGATTCGCCATAACTCCAAGCTTTTGTTTGGTTTTGTTGACGGTTTTGTTTGAGAGATCCGCCATCTCTATGGTTTGATTAATGGTCCTTGTTACAGAAGCGAACACTGCCTTCTGTTGGTTGAACTGTATTTTTTTTTCTTTTCTTTCCCTCCCCTCCAATGTTCAACTTTTGATAAATTCTTGCTATCCCGTGATTCTCAATTGAATCATGTAAATCCTCATTACCCCTTATTAAGCTATCCCGTGATTTTTCAACTGCTTCATCTAAGCCTTCATTACCCCTTATTAAGCTATCCCGTGATTTTTCAACTGCTTCATCTAAGCCTTCATTACCCCTTATTAAGCTATCCCGTGATTTATCAAATGTTTCATCTAAGCCTTCAATACCCCTTATTAAGCTATCCCGTGATTTATCAAATGTTTCATCTAAGCCTTCAATACACCTTTTTGAACTATCCCGTGATTTATCAAATGCTTCATGTAAATCTTCAACACACCTTTTTGAACTGCTATAATAAATCTGTTAATTTTCAATTGCTTAGATCTGTAGATACCTCTTTACGTTCAAATTAAAAATAGTGTTTAATTTTTTTTTTTCTTTTGTTCCTAATAATTGCGCAATATAATAATTTTATCCCGTTCCTAGAAGTTAATACCTAAGTACGATATCCACTAATCAAGGTCATTTTTTTTTTTTCTTTTTACTGTATTCGAACTAGTGCCCCAGTGACCGATTTATTTTGTAAACAATTTGAGCTTTGTAAACATTCTCGACGGCCTCGTGACCTAGATTCAAGCGTATGAGGTATGTTTACTTTAGACATTCCGGAGACGTGTGAGATGACTCTAAAAATTTTTCTTTGTTTGATAATGATGTACTTAGCGCAATTGTCTAGTCTGATACCCGATTACGTATACATATTTATTCATTTATATATACTTTGTCTCAATAAATAATTTATAATATGGATATGTACATACATAAATTTTATGATTGAAATAATTTCTAATATCATAACTTATTTCAAATGCTCTGGATTTTCTGAAATTATATTAATACATACATAACATTAAATATAAAATATTGATTTGTAAATTTATCACACATAACTACTTTCAATAGTTATTGATGAATTCAGAGGTAGGAATCGATACCCTTTTCCTCTTTTTTATATAAGTGTTTTTCTTTTTTTTTTTTTTTTTTTTTTTGATTATAATTTTTCTTGGGAACAAAATTACATATATATATGTTTATATACTTGCATATATAAATATATAAAATATACTTATTATACTTATAATATTTTAATATAGTTACATATCACATATTAAGCGAGTAATATCTTGGTCAAATAATTAATCCAAATACCAATGTTTGCTCCATTCCGCTTTCTCCTTGGAATCTGTAAAATTTTATAACGGAAAAGACTTACCCCTACCAAGGTTTTTTCCGACCGGGAAATACACGGTAACCTTGCTGCAATTTTCCTAAATTAATTTTTATTTTCCTAAATTTAATTAAATCTTTTTGACTTCAATTTTTTTTTTTTTCATTTAATCTAATTAATTAAAATGATGTATGAACTCTATCGTTCTAAACTGTATTTTATCTCAAAACTCGTTGGTTAGATAACACTTTAAATGATAGTTACTTCATGATTAATTTAGAGATGGTAAATTGTTGTTAAATTAAATTTTTATCCCTCCGAAATTTTTATGTATTAATAAAATATTATTTTGTTTTATTATTATTATTTAAGATAATTAATTTAATTATTTATTATTTGTTAGAACACTTTCACTTAGATTGAAAACACGTATTTAATTATAACTCCTTCACGCTAAATTATCACATCACTTCAGTTATTTATTGCACTAATATTAAACGCGAAATTTCTAAGTTTAAAATTACGATATTAGGTGATTATAAAATCCGAATTTTCCACTAAAACAAATTGTATTTATCACGAGCACTTTTATTTTTCACAAGTAATTAATGCGTTGGCTTTAATTTTATTTTTCACTGACTCTAACTGCAAAGTATTTTTTTTTTTTTTTTTGACTAGAATGTGAAATTTTTCTAAGTATCAAAATAATTATCACTTAGAATTTTTCAAATTTAAATCACCCACCGTTTCGTCACGTTCCGCGAAGTTACAAACTTTTCGACCACGACCGTAGACTGTCCTCAACTGGCATTTGTCTAGACTTTTATACCCCTCTCAGGTCCAAAAGATCGTATCTGAATCTCCTATAATAAACCAATCTAATTACTATCAACTCGTAATTTCTTGAAACCTCTCCATTATTGTCGAATGCGGTCTCTTTGTACGTTTTGCGTTTGATACATTAAATTCTGTCTCGTACTTCCATACTTACAAGATCCGGATTTAGTAAGATCCATGTTTAATGGCCCAACTTCCTTTGTCCTGTTGTTCATACAAAACTAGCTTGAATTTAATAATTTTAAAGTTCTATTTTCATATATTTCGTAACATGTCCGTGCGTACGGCATCTACCATATGTTCCAAATCTGTCCCCAAATTCGCCTATCAGAGATATCTTCATGTCGAAGCCTTTCTCGCAAATTGTTCATTTTTATTTTATTATTTTTCCTCGAGTTTTTCTGTATTCTATATGAACCTTTCCATTTAAAACCGAATTTTCTCTATTTACGTCGTATATTTGAATTTTCCATTTTTTTCTCGAATTTTCTTTTATTCACGACACTCTTTCCATGAATTTCCTTATTTATTCTTACGCTATTGTTCATATCTCTATAGATTTTTATATTTCAAGCCGTATTTATTTTATTCACTGTTAATCTAAGATTTCCTTTGTTTTTCTCTGTCGTATCTCCTTTCCCCTCACTTCCCCGTACTTCCCTGATATAACCATATCGTTTTTTGATGTTTGCTGCCTCTTGGAAAATTTCATTTTCTATTTGTTATTAATAAATATATCATTTTTTTAACATCTTTATAGGGGATACCCCCACTTCGGCCCTTAAATTCCTGTCATTTTTATTGCTTCATAGAGAACGCCTTACAAATTTCGTCCCGTTCTTACGAAAAATCCCATAAACCATATGTCTTGACAGTTGTATACATTAGTTCCTGTACCCACCTGGCAATAAATCCTTTTTTATTTCAGTGTCGTTAACTTTTATGAGAATTCTTTAATATAAATATTTCATAAGACCCATGATAATTTTTATTACCTTTTTAACGGCTAATCGTCCTTATCTAAACAATTTTCATGTTCGAATATTCCTTGTTTATCACAACAAAATACATCTGAAATCGACAACCATTGTAATGCCTCATTTTTTATCTGCAATCGCGTACTATGTTACTCTATAACCTCCATTTTAATTACGTAAAATGACTCCTTTTCCTGAGTTTTTCTATCGCAATGTTTTCAGCATTTTCCACTCCCCTCCGTACTGCACTCTATCTTCTTCTCTAACACTTGTTACTGCTCTAGACATCTGAAATGTACCCTCGCCTATTCTTTAAAACTCTCATTTTTTTTTGACGTTTCCTCCCTAAATCTTTCATCGTAATTTCCTAGCTCCGTCTAAAATTGATAACAATAATTTTCCATTGTTTTTTCAACATTTCCATTTCCTTTAGCACGTTTTCCCTCGAATCGATCATCTCCGGTCGTCACAAACAATCGTATTATAGATGGAAATCTCCCTAACGCCTTACAATACGTTTTCGTCACTTGCTTTGCAATTTTTCACTTAAACTTTTGCATCGTGTTTACGTGTATCCTTTTTTCCGCACCTTATATGCTTTAATGCGTTCGAGAACTAGGGTTTCTGATCCCTGGAACGTACCGGTTAATGATAACATTTCTTGGGGTCACCGTACTTTTGTCCCTGAACAGATTATTTCTTCCCATGGAGTTTATTCACCTCTCGGTTTGGTGGGAACGTCAAACTCATTAATCACATTACTAATTGCCAAGTCCAAAGGTCGTTCCTTTGTTCTAAAAATGGGCTCGGCCCTCTTCTTGTTGATAGGCTAACTCGGTTTTTAATCGTTTTTGCTGTAATTCAATTGGCTGTCAATATATCACGGCCCAAAGTATATGGGGAGTCCCTGTCTTTGATTATTTGTTGATACCATCTGTGATTTTTTTATCAATACTCGTCTCACTTTGTCTAATTATAGATCCCTACCGTAAATATGAATTCACTTTACTCTAATCCGATAGATGTCGTAGACGTGTCCGTTTTATAAGTAATTGATATTTTCTTTTTAAATTAAAGTGGGAAGCTACGATATTTCCTAATTTTCACTGTTGATCAATGCAATTCATCACATGTCTTGCTGCCACGTGAATTACATTTCTTAATTCATTTTGAGTATTAATTTTAACTTGAAAAAAAATTTTAATTGATTCAGCTAATAAGTTAACACAACATTTATTGATTCTTTGGCGGTACGAAGTTCGCCGGGTCAGCTAGTCTCAAATAAAACAATAAAACAATTACAAAATGAACTGACCTTCCCATTGACATACTTGGTCAATCTATCTATATCTATGTAGTGTCTTCTCTTCATGCCTTAAAAAAGCCACAGTTATACCCATACATAAAAGTGGTAACAAAGAGGATATATATATGTAATTATCGACTCATAAGTCTCTTAAGCTCCTTTTCAAAAATCTTGGAAACTATCATGAAGAAGCAAATTGTTCAGTTTCTAGAAAAAAAAACAAATTATTATCACCATCCCAATATGGCTTCAGGGAAAATCTAACAAACATAGCCACAAAAACATAGATGATGGAAAAAAAGGTTTGGCTTTATTCATAGATCTCCAGAAAGCTTTTGACACAATAGATCATAAAATATTACCATCTAAGCTAAAAAAAAGGATTGGCCGAAAAAAAAATGAACTTATTGAAGTCTTATATAACAGGGTGAGGTGAGGTAACAAACCTTAAGATTAAGGGATACATAATCAGTTTTGCTGATGAAACCGTATTATTATTTCAAGAAGAAAATTGGACGGACACATTTAACGTGGCTGAACAAGGACTTAGTGCACTTCAAAATTGGCTTAAAATCAACTCGCTTACCCTTAACATAAACAAAACTAAATATATAATTTTTCAATGACTCAAGGAGCCAACCAGCAAAATCACCAGAGCTAAAACTACACGAATGCCATAGAAATAATGTTCAATGTCACTGTCCAGTCATAGAAAAAACACAAAACATAAAATATCTCGGAGTAGTAATTGATGAAAATCTTAGATGGGATCTACAGATCAAAGGTATTACTGAAAAACTCACAAGCCTTATATATTTCTTTAAAAACCTGAGAAATGTGGTAAATAAAAAGGACTTCAAAAAGGTTTACTACGTTTTATGTCATTCTCGAATTGAATATGGAATTATAGGATGGGGATCTACTACACATAAATACATACACGACCTGAATACAATTCAAAAAGGAATCATAAAGACCGCCTATTAGAATGCCTTCGATTGAAAATTTCAATAGTTTGAAGTACCAAATGTACAACGAATATATGCCAAAAATATATTATTTAAGCTATTCAAAAATATTAAATCTTCTACTAGACCGCGTATCCATCACACAAGATCGAATTAAAATGAAATAAAAAACATTCCAAGTTATAAAACCACATTCGGACAAAGAAACTACACTTATTTTGCAACCAAACTCCATAATATTCTTCCCCAAGACATAAAACTAATAAAAAAATTAACATGGCTGAATGAGGTCAACGAAAAAACTCTAATGAAGACACTAAAAACGACATAGAAGACAAATGAACTATAATAAAATAATTTTAATCCACCTCGGCGCAGGAACCCCTAGTGAGGAGGACTAAGAAATACAATATCTTTACCTAACATAACCATTACATTTTATGTACTGATAGCATTATTTTATATAGTCGCTTAAATAAAAAAATAAAAAAATGATAATGAAAAAATGTGAATAAATAAACATACGTATTCACATGCATACGTATTCACATACGGTCGAGTCGTTCTGCGCGTAGGATCGTGGCGAAAAATCATTACTGTTTCACTACACAATAAAAAAAACATTAAAATAAAAAAAAAGTGCAGTTACACGCGGTAGAAGCGAAACTTTACCAAAACAATCTCTACCAGTACTTTAAAATTAAGGTCATAATTAAAGCGACCAATGAGCGCAGATGTAACGTAATTTCCGTTTCATAAAAAAATACAAGTGAGCAGTTGCGGTAGAAGTGAAACCTTCAGTAAACTAAAGTAGACAAGAGTGAGAAGGGCTGCGAAGCACCGCACAAAAAGGAGACCGATTAGTCTATCTCGTTCTCTCGCATGCTAAATCCCATACTTAGGTAAACGTGTTATTTATTATTATTTATTTTTTTTAAATTTAATTAAAATTAAATTTGTTATTATCGAGTTATGCAAGTATTTTAGGATGTATTTTAGTTACAGCTGTTTCGACTTGTAAGGGTGACTAATTGAGGGAGTGATTATGTGCGATTCGGAATTACCCTTTGGTTTCTCTTGCACTAAGTGTAAGGGTTTCCTTAATTGGTTTAGAATGACGTTATTGCTGTGACTCATTTAAGTGCATTATATTGTTTAGGTTTAGTAAGTTGTGGGGAATAAATAATTGTCCTTTCTTTATTGGAGTCATTCATTCGTTTACTGATTTCTAATTGTTCAAGCAAATTTTATATAAGAGCCTTTCGTTGTGTATATAATGTTTTGGCTGGTTGTTTTTAAGTGGAACGTGATTATTCGCTAAGGGTGGGTTTCTTCATTTACCGAGAATGCTAAATGCAATGCTAATTGTAAAAGTAAACGATCGTAATTTTAATATAAAATTAAAATTCTCGGTAAATGAAGAAACCCACCATAAGATATGTTCTGCGAATTTTGAAGAGGTGTTTTTATTTTTATAATATTTTATTTTTATAAATTAAAGCAAATTTGGAAAGAAATAAAATCGATTGAGTTATAATTTTAAAAAGCTGGTAAGGAGAATAATTAATCTTTCTCATTGGAACCGCCCTGCACGATCGTAAGAACAACTTTCGATGAAATGTTGATTTTCGGCCGCTGGCTGGTTAAACGCTCACACAAAAACAATTAATATCTTTTTTATTGTCGCTATTTATCGTTTCATCGCATTTCAAATCACAACGGTGCTAAAAAAGTGTTCACTTCAAAAATGTTTAAGATTTATTAAATATCATATTTATTAAATGCCGTTAACGTTGCTTTGTGGATCTCTAACACAGTGCTCAAAACGTACAACCATTTTCGTAAATTTTTAATGTGCTCCAAACATGTGGTTATCCTGGTAATATTACATTCTATTAACCCAGCGTTGCAATTGGACCCTTCTAAACAACAAATACATGACCTATTTCAAATAATACCTGTCGGCTAAGTATTTATCTGACATTGAACGATGAACTGCATGAAAATCCGAAATGCGGGATAATATTTTGCTTTAAACGACCCAATCAAACGATAATCGGAAGGGAATCTATTTATCAGTAACCGAAATAACATTGTTGAATATATACCATGCGGTCATCGACGCAGATTAAAATAATTAGCCCTGGTTTGTCTTCTCGCCGAGAATAACCAAGCTACAGTATTTTTTTGCTTTTAAAAAAATATCACAGAACTTAATGCGAAATGCCAACAAATGACCAACACTACACAGAAGTCGTATTCTGTAACACAAGTAAACATATATGCGCGGCTTTTTTTTAAGTCAAACTTCTATAGCCCCGCTATGATTTGGATTTCGGATGAAACGGAAATGACGATTACTGTACCTGCGACGCACAACTGCGCTCATTGACCGCTTTGATTATGATGTCACTTTTCAAGTATTGATTGAGTTTGTTTTGGTAAAGTTCGGTTCTACCGCGTGTAAACTGCACTCGATTTTTTTTTGTTATATGACTACCGCGCAAGAGTCCCCAATTGCTCCCATCTAGAGACAGTGAAACTTCGGCATCCCCAAATGGGGTATGTTGTGAGGTAGTGGGGAGTGGAAGGAGATGGGAAGAGGAAGGTGGGAAAATATCCGGCTTTTCAGTCCCTCTCCCCACTCTACTCCCCCCATCAACCCCTTCCCTCTCTTCCCCTCCACCCACCCCTCCTCCCACTCCTCCTCCCTCCACCTTCACTCTCCCCACTCCACTCATCCATCAACACCCTATCCTTCCCCCTCCTTCTCCACCCACCCTTTCCCCACCCCATACCCCTTCCCACTCCATCTCCCCCCATCTTCCTCCACCCCTCCCCCTTCCCCTTCCTTCCCTCCCCCCTCTCCCACCCCACTCCGCCCCCTCCATCTTCCCCCTCTCCAATCCACTCTCCCCATCAACCCCCTCCACCTCTCCTTCCACCCACCGCTCCTCCCACCCCCTACCCTTCCACATTCCCTCTCCCCACACCACTCCCCCCCATCAAACCTTTACCCCATACCTACTCCTCCCCACACCATCCTCCATCCTTCCCCTCCCCCCCTTCCTTCCCTCCCCCCTCTCCTTCCCCTAATCCCCTCCCCTGTCCCCCTCCACCAACACCCTCCAAACACCCCCCTCCCCCCCTCCCCATTCCCCCTCTCACCCCTCGCATTCCACACATTCATTCCCGATACATTCAGTTTTCAAACTGCTCGCGTGCCACCTATTATATTTTTTATACAAATTTCATAATGCCAGAACTCAACGGTAGTTTTATACAAAATAATAAAACAAAAAAATCCAATTTGGTGCAGTCGTTCGGGTTTATGCGCATACATACATTTCGGTAATTAATTTTTAGAGATAGTTATTAAGTACGACGCCAACTAAGCACTCTTTTTAGGATGAATTACCTTATTTAATAAAAAAAAAACATCGTTTCCAAGGCGACAATTGATTTGCTTTTTTTCTGACGCTTGCAATAAATCGATTTTGTTAGGGACAGAAAACGTATGATAAATAATTTCATAACGCCAGAGATTATTCATAACGCCAGAGCTTACCTATATATATATAGCCTATAGACCTCGCAAATAATGTAGCTTTCTATTAGTAAAAGAATTTTTTAAAATCCGTTCAGTATTTTTTACGTGAAAGAATAACAAACATACATCCAGACATCTGTACATCCGTACAAACTTTCGCCTTTATAATATTGGTAGAATTAAATTTCTAGTATAAAAATTTTATACTTAATATAGTACGTCTCTTTAACTAATATATACAAAAACTAGATGTTATTTAATCTCAAAAGCAAATGATTGATATCAATATAGAAACGTGAAAAAAAGGGAAAATGCTATTTTACCCCAAGCCCCCAGAAATATGACAACACTTCCCTGGGTAATACGGTACCTACAAATAATTCCATAAAAGGCAATATCATGATATAACGCCTTCCATCATAAAAATCTAAACTAAATTACCTGAAGTAAGGAGCATTTATTCATATTATGAGCTACGTAGAACAAATTATTCAATGTGCACATGAAATGTCACAACGGAGACGGCTTGAACTATGTAATCGAACAATATAACGCCAATCGTGCTACAAGTGCTGGGTTTTATATAAAACTTAGTTGAAGACTGGCTTCTAAAATATTTCAGTGTAAATATTTCGGCGCATACCTTATATTTTATTCAAAACAATTACAAAGCATACGCTTGACACGATGACAACTACACGATGACGACTGACAAGCTGAAATGACTTGTGTATTCGTATTGAAACTAAGAGGTCTCACGTGTTAGTGCGGCGTATTACCCAATCTGCCATATTCACCCACTTCACCTTTTATCAACCTAACTAGCGAGGACCCGGCATGCGTTGCAATGCCACATAGAAAGAAATAAATTGTTTCTAACTGCATGTCTTTTCCCACTCGTTCCTGTATCCCTTTTTCCTTCCCTTCCACCTTTCCTATCTTCTAACCTCCCGCGTCCTTCCCGTCCCTCGAACCCCCTCTCCTCCCCACGTTTCCCTCCAACGTTCCTCTTCCACCATCCCCCTCCCTCGTCCCTCCTCCAGTGAACCTCCCCCATACCTTCCTTCCCTGTCGCTAAACTGTATAAAATAGGTACACAGATTTTGCAAGCACCTTGTCGCTAATATGTTTTGCAAATTACAAAACGCCAGATCTCACCAGAGTATATAGAAACCTTAGCGGGCATGCGTACAACAAATCATCAAAGTTTCATCACAATCGGTTGAATGGTTTAGGAATGCATAAGGGATAAACAGAGAAACATTCAGATAAGTTTTAAGATTTTCACGGCCAAAAGCATTTTCGTTATTTGTTTTTGGGGTGTTATGCGTGTTGCCATGGATCTGCCGGATCTGCCCTGATGATGGACACTGCAATGATGTCCGAAACGTTGGCTAAAGAAGGAGGTAGCGCAACACGGCATAACACCCCAAAAACAAATAACGAAGAAGAGAAACATTCAGTTTTACATACTAAGATACCTGTATATAATAAAAATACTTATTCACGTAAATATTTCGAATATTATAAATTACGATTTTTTTAAACATAAAACCAATTTCCAGTTAGTATTTTTTTAAACCGATTGGTTGGTCTTTATTCTTTGTGAGTGATGTTAGTTGTCAATCATTTAGTAAAAAGTATCTTTTCTCGGAAGATTTTTCAATGTAAATGAGTGTTTCAGGCTGACAATTATTGCTTATAATAATTGCTACCCTTTGTGCTATGCATAAAAATCTTGTCTTAAACATTAGTTTATAACTTAAAAATAATAATTAATATTTAAAATATATTTATTTACAACTACAAACAAATGGAAATTAGCGCTCTCTTAAATGAAACCCCGTTAGTGCTTTGAAATTCGGATGAAAAGGGAGTGCGTCACTAACATTTATTATTTGACGATCCTCGGTTCTAATATAATGCAGTAAATTCGCGCCTCGGCGCTAGCCTCCGATAACGCAGCGGGTAAGGCTCTTGATAAGTCTCAGCGATCAGAGCGACAGACATCCAGCGAACTGAGGTATAAATCCTACGAAATCCAATTTTTTTTTTCGTAAAATCAATATCCAATTTTCAAACCACCTTAAAATAAACAGACAAAATAAAAGAATGTGACTTTCTAGTTTCACTTCCTCCGCGTGTGAATTGCACACTCTATTTTTTTGTAATTTCAAATACGGAATCGTCATCGTCAAGACGTCACCACATCAGACAGTTGATTACTCCAATTTGACAGCTCACAGTAAGAACCACGATCACGCGAAGTCTGGTAGAGAAAAAACATTGCAACAACAAATTTACAGATATTCCAAATGGTGAAGTTAAACATGACTTAGCTACGCTCAGTCAATTGAGTTTCTTTCTCGTAAAAGTAGTTTTAAGCTGAAAAAATCCATATTTAGCACAAATAAACTTAGAATGTGTTTTTTAAATTCCAACTTAAAAAAAAACTACTTAACAAAGAATATTTAAAACGAAGATCTCTTAAAATAATTATTTTTGTCTAATCCATAAATAAATTAAGTCGTGATGTTTTGCACTGGAAAAAAATGTCAAACATGTGTACTTACGATCAAAATATTGATGTATTTAAGCCTTCTAACTTTCACGAATTGGACATTTAAAAAGGTGTTAAAAGTCATTCGCATTTATTGAAAACCGGGGACGAAAATTCAATTATTGCTTAACGCAACATTTCTACCCTTTTGAATTATAAAGCCGTATTAGGTATTTATTTATTTTAGCAGCTCGAATATCGCTTGCAAAAAACGCAGTTGAACAGGAATCGATGAAATCATCTACTTGTGATAATTCGAATGGAAATAACGAAATTTCCCTCTCCTGAGTGATCGCGGGATGATTTTTCATGGAAATGCGAAAAGTACGTAATAAATTAATTGGATGAGAGTCGATACGGTTTATTTCCTGACGTCAAATTCCTTTGAGTTGACAAAAAATGTCGTGACATGTGTGCATCATTTGTCTTACACTCTAATTAGTAAATTTAAAAGTGCCAAAATGTCTCAATTTTACAGTGACAAAATCGTCTGCAGAAGTTACAAAATCTACCTTATCAACTTGAAATTCACACACAGTTTTTTTATGGTCCGGAATTCTCAAGCAGTTGCAATTGTTTGTAGCTTGCAGATAATGAGCTGTGTACATTTGATAAATACGTTTAATTTCGTGAAAATAAGGTAGCACGCCGTGTATACTACCAAATTGTTTGGTATTTTTGAAGTGCACATGTATGTTGGTACCTTATAACAACAAAATATTGAATAAATATATCTACCTAACTGCCCATAAATTACTAGTCATTTTTAACCAATGAATGGATAAAATACACTAGAATTCCTTTCCATCTAGATTGGAATGGAAACCTTTGTCGCCACTAAATTATTGCCTTTTGATACCTTTTGGTTCTGGAACATTTAGCCCGCGCCATCTCTCTCTTTAATTTTTCTGATATCGTATATCGCCACCCTACGCAATTAAAATTGAAATTTCGTATTGCTTTCTTTATTATTCTATGTTCTAACTTGAAGGCAAAAATGTATTATCAAAGCAGAAAATGCTCGAATCGTGAGTTCTGGTATATGAAAGAATGTATTCATTATTTCGTTAAATCGGTGCAACTCATTTCTATTATGAACCAGCTTTTTCCTGTGGCTTCGCTCGAATGGTGTAAGGGAGGTTCCCACTCCGCCTCCTCCACCTCCCCCCTTCCCCCTCCCCCCTCCCCTCGCCCCCCTCCCGCCTCCCCCTCCCCCCTCCCCCTCACCCCACTCCACCCTCCCCCTTTTACCCTTCCTCCTACCCCTCCCCCCCCCCCCTTTCCCCCACCCTCCTCCTCCATCTCTCCCTCCCTCCCGCTTTCCATACATTCAGTTTTCAAACCTCGCGTGCCACCAATAGCAATTTTTTAATACAAATTTCATAATGCTAGAGCTCACCGGAAGTTTTATAAAAAATCTTGTCCGGACAATAACGAACACACAAAAAAAAGAATTTTCTAATTTGGTGCAGTCGTTCGAAAGTTATGCGCTTAGCAACACATTCAGCGATTCATTTTTATATTACAGAAGATAACAACGTCATTTCTACGAGGTAAGCAGCCTTGAAATAGTTCTGATTCATTTATGTTGTTTTATAAAAAGTGTTCAATAAGAAATAATCAGAGGATAATTCACACGCAGTCGAATTTTCTTTTATCTGTTTATTTTAAAGTGGTTTGAAGATTGGATACTGATTTTACAAAAATAAAAAAAATTAAAAAAATTATTTGGTAGGTTTTGATCCTCCGTTCGCTGGATGTCTCTCTGGGCGCTGAGAGTCGGTCGCTTCATACCGCGGCGCTAGTGGAGGCCCGTGTGTAGTCGTGATTTTACGGATTATATTAGAACCGAGGACCGTCAAATAATAAATTTTTGTGACGCATTTTCTTTTCGTCTGTATTTCAAATCGCTAACAGGACTAAAGAAGTTTCACTTCAAAAAATCCAAAATGGCTGTCGAACTTCCGGGAAAACCGGGTAGTAGATCATCGTCAAGATCAGCAGTATTAGCAAAAATATTTAATACATTTATCTTCCATACTAAGGATCACTATCGTTGATCTTCCCATCCATCGCTTTATTCCATTTCTCGTTAGTACATTATTCCCTTCCATCCATCATGTTTTCCAAATACCTAACGTGATTAGAAATTAATAACACCATCCTACAATAAACAACTGCGCGTCTGTGTGTTAATTGGAATGTTTCTGGGAAGAACACAGAAGTCCAAATTGCAACATTAGCTGGACAAAAATTATGAAGAAAAGGAACTAGGTGTCAGGTAAATTTTTGTTTTTTTATTGTTTTTTTTTTTTGTTTTTTTTTTGTTCATAATTTTGGAAGTTGCGATTCCTCGTCAAAAATGAGGGAATATTTTAGAAAATCTTTTAGGATCCGCCATCAGGACCGACGTGATGGACGCTGCAAGGCTTTCTGAGAGGATATTAATCAGCCAGCGACCGAGAATTCGTATTTCGTCGAAAGATGTTCTTACGATCGTACAGGGCGGTTCCAATGATAAAGATTAATTATTCTCCGTACCAGCTTTTCAAAATAATAACTCAATATCGATAATATTTCAATGAAAATTTGCTTTAATTTATACCTACAACCAAAATGCTGAAAGGTGTGATGATAAAACTATTAAAATTATATGCTTTTTGTGATTATTTTTTGACCATAAGTATTTATAATTTTTCAATAATGTCTAAGCAAAATAAGAATGTAAAAAAACGAGTGTGATTTATACCACACGACTGAAGTAAAACTTCACTAACTTATATATTATTCCCCAAGTCCAGCATGCGTAAAGGCCCGACCGTTCACCTCGCCCGATCACACTTTTCGTAACGCTCTCGTCACGCATTCAACAGCTTACTCCCCAAGTCAAGCGTGCGTAAAGAAGTATTACTTCAAAACCTAAATGTATTAGTTTGTAAGACAGTAAAATAAATAGACAAACTGAAGTATTTTCGTCACAAAACACGTGCGTGGATCTTTTTAAAATGATTTTATTTAAACAAAAATAAAAATTCTGAGATATAGCTTTCCCAGATAATTTATTGATTTATTTTACTGCGTGATAATATGATTTGAAATGTATGTTGTATAATACAAAATTTTGTTTGAAATTTTTATAAATCTGCCAACGATCTACGGTATAAACTTATTGTACTAAAAATAAAATTATTTTCTCAAAATTTAAAACATGGCTTTACTAGATAAAAGAACAGTCTTTCGAAATCAATGTACAGTTTTTTGTGAAAAAGAGTCAACACGTCTAAAATTTGATTAAAAATTACATATTTCAGGTTTTGTCTGGTTATTCCCTCTTAAAGAGAAGGAAGAACGATATACAAAATCATCAAACTATTATTCTTTTGTCAATTATTTGATCAATATATAATATTTCTGCCGAGTTCGACACCCTTAACCTTGCAGTCCGGGGCGTCTCCGTTGTTGATATTTTGTAAATTAATTTAGCCTTTCGCGCGCGACCGGTTCTTTCTTACTTTTAGAGTTTATAAGTTTATTTTTTAAATTTTATTTTAGTATGTCAATAGGTAGGTTTCTCAAAAATGTACATACATTGACATAATTACATTAACATAATTATTGACATAATTTCTCAGTATGTTATAAAAAAAAACCTTATAATGGACATGTTGTAATGTTTTTAAAATAATAACATTTGATCACTTCTTCTAATAGAGCAAAATTATTTTGTGGTAACATTTTAAATTCAAATTAATAGATAACTTTGTATTAACCACTTAATTATTTACAAAAAAACCGACATGTTTCGTCAGCAAAGCTGACTTCTTCAGGGTTTTGACAGAACTAATTTTAAAAATAGACATACATAGGTAATAGAGAAAAATAATAGACATAAACAATAATAAAATTTGAAAGAAAATAATGTGTAGGAGATAAGGGGCAATATAGAACAATTAAAAATTTTAAATTTATTTTTCTCTATTACCTATGTATGTCTATTTTTAAAATTAGTTCTGTCAAAACCCTGAAGAAGTCAGCTTTGCTGACGAAACATGTCGGTTTTTGTAAATAATTAAGTGGTTAATACAAAGTTATCTATTAATTTGAATTTAAAATGTTACCACAAAATAATTTTGCTCTATTAGATTAATTAATTAATTATATTATTAATTAATTAATATTAAAATTTTTAATTGTTCTATATTGCCCCTTATCTCCTACACATTATTTTCTTCAAAACCCTGTCAAAACCCTGAAGAAGTCAGCTTTGCTGACGAAACATGTCAGTTTTTGTAAATAATTAAGTGGTTAACACAAAGTTATCTATTAATTTGAATAACATTTGAATTGAATATAAATATGGTCACAGGTCACAGAGACATGGGAAAATTATTTTTAAAACAATCACAGCGTTGAATTCTGGCTTATGTACATTAGGGTAAGTCACAACAGTATTGGGAAAAAAAATCTTGTTTTGATTTGTCTAAAAGTGATAAAAGGGTATTAAATGGAGATATAAAAACACGTAATTTTTAATAATATTTGGTTATTATCTTCTTCCTCAGGATTGAATTTGAAATTTCACATATTACATACAAAAAATCTTACATAAATTGTTAAAAATTAAATATTTTTAATATAACACGAAATGGACGGAATATTTTGATTTATTTATTAAAAAAATATATATTTTAAAAGTTAAAATTATTTCGAGGTAGTGTATTCAAATACCAGCAAAATCCTTCTTACTCCCAAATTTCGGCATTATTTTGCGAGACTTGGGACTTTTTGTAAATATGATATCGTAAAAATATACTATATAACACGTCTGCCATAGGTCACTCCAAGTGGTTCGCTACGTTTGGTGATTTAGCAGGGGTGCCGGGTTCATGGGGTGAGGTTTGTGTAGGTCTTGGAGGCGGATGACCATGACACCCTGAACCCCAGATTCCTACCCATCCCTTAAACCCTTTTCCTTCCCAGAACTCTCCTCTCATTCTTCCTAAAAAAACCCTCCACACAGTTCCCCAAAGATGACATAGGCCCTGAGGGAAATTATTTTCCTCTTGGCCTCCTGTGTTGAGCTAATGTAAAAATATATATATGTGCTAGGGAAGATTACAAAAAAAATGGTTTAAAGAATTCAAAGAAACTTTAATATGCACTACAAATTTAATAACCCCTTATAATGATAATTTTTAAAACTTTGAAGTGAATCCGGAGGAAGAAGGTCGTATTAGATGTTATGGAAAATTTTAAACACGTAGCGCGTCGCGTCGTTTTGAACCCATTTGGCACCCTTTTATCGCTCTTAGAATTTAAAAAAAAATAATAATAAAATGACCCACCTTAAAATATAATTTTTAAATATGTATACTGTATACGTACTGGCTATTGTTTTAAAGGCGCATATATTTGAATTTATTTAGTACTAGCTGGTTCCCGGCAAGCGTGGCAATGCCATAATATATTCAAAGAAATACACTGTTTCTCCCTGAATCATCTTTCCCGTGCGTCCCCGTTCCCATCCCGTGTCCCCTTCCTAGCTAGCTTTATAAATTATAGCCTTTATGTTATTTTGATGTATGAGCTATATTACTGCGAAGTTTCATTAAAATCCGTTTTGTAGTTTTTGCGTAAAAGAATAACAAACACACATACATCCACCGTTCATTTTTTTGACCGGCTTGTGTTGCGAATTGGACGTTCGTGCAGAGGATGAGCCCACGGCCGCACTAGATTACTTAAAGGAAATCATTAAGAAGGCCTGATGAATCTCACATAGCGATATCCCGTTTCATTCGGTTACTGTCAATAAACCCTAATTCAACATATTATTTACCAGGCAGATATTCATTATTATTCTTGGGCTCGGTGGGATAACATTAATATACTTACGGATTGAAATTAAACAATTATCATTTGAAGAGTCTAGTAAATTTGAGGCTAGGCCCAAGCCCTTTCTGTATTGGCTAATTCCAATAACCGCTGCCCAATGAAAAATGGATACCAACAAATTGGTGGATATTATTATTTCTGGAATTGGTCATCGAAATCGGACAAGTTTTAGTGCTTCTGGATTAAATTAGAACTATTTTCAATGTTGGGATCCTATTTATTTTATGTGGCTAGTAAAATGGTAGATTCGCAATATTGAAGGTAGAAATTATTTTGAAACTAATCTTGGCTCGTAGAAATTATTTCTCTCCTTGTTTTGAATGTTTCATATTAATTTATCATGTTGTTGAGAGGCGATGAATAAAGTATATTAAAATAACACAAACAACAATTATTAGTATTAAAACTATTCAATTTGAGTATACGATTTTACGTGTACGTTTTCTTAAGAATGTTGCATAACCTGGAAAATTGGAACTGTCCTGCGTAACTTACGGGTAATAAGGAATTCTATTCTATTTTTATGAATTGACCTTCTGAATTAAAAAGCAGAAAAAAATTGACCAAATTACGTTTTAATTTCGTCACAACTAAAGAAGATTCATATTTAACTAGCAGTTAAAAACCCTGTTTTTGCTGCTAGGCCCTGCGGGCGACTTTTGGTTCGCCTTCGCCCAGTTAGTATTGGTGACCATTTTATTAATCCAATAGGAACTGGTTCCAAAAATAGCCCGTTCCTCGGATCCACTATCATCCAGTGTAGCTAGTCACCGGGTCCAAGTAACCAAGTTAGGCAATGACGTCTTATGTAATATATAGCCTCAACACAGGCTTGTCCTAGTGAGGTAACAAATTGTATTGTAAACATTTTTACCTACAGTGTAAAGAAACAATAAATAAATAAATAAAATAGCCACTTGATACCACTATGTATTACCGTCAATCTTTCATTAGCATATTCCATTTTCACAAATTCGTGGCAGATATACCTAAGGGAGGTCACGTCCCCATCCGACCTGCTGACGGAAGTGGCTACATCTTGTGACGAATTCTTGAATTCGAAACCGAATTACAACGGCTGCTTTGTTTAAAATTCCACGTACAAAAATGTTATTTGTGGCGCAGCGCATGTGGCGTGGCGTCAGACATGCAATCGAAGCCGGGTTCTGAAATTCAACCATGCAGATGCAAGCCAATTAATACTATTCTCAAAAAAATCACATAAAAACCTAAATTAACCTAGTCATTTAGTTTATCGTGATGTCATAAGTAGTCTATTCAATATAACCAACAATATAGGACATTTTTATGCGGTGGTTTATAACGATTTATTAATTACACATGTATAATAAAAATGACATTAAGAATCAGAGTTTGTTGGCTTATTTTAAATATATTTTTTAACCGGAATATTTTTGACTGGCATTCCTTATTGTCAGTCTAAACGGATTAATGTTAAAAAAAAATATTACCCATTATTTTAACACACTTCGTTTAACTTGTAATCATAAGAAAAATATTAAATATAAATTCTTAAAAACCATTATTATTGTTAGTAAACTATGTCGGGTCTAATGGGTTACCTCGATGGTTTTATATTTTTAAAAGAAGTCAGTTTTGCAAAGATTGTATTAAATCTTTATTTATTAAATTAGCATTGAACTGTAAAGGAAAATAACTCACCTTTTTAATTACGATAACCACAGCTATCAAAAAGTGTTATTCAAACTTATGGAAGTAACTTTTTAATGAAAGTTAAGAAAAGCATGAAAAGCCAATTGGAAGCAAAACATGGTACGGTAATAATAATAATTTGTTGGTGTTATTCGATTTGAGAAATGCCCAACTCTAAATTCCAAAGTTCCGTTTCGGATATTTCAGGATGCTAATTTTAAAAACAATATCCTCCGACATGTTACTAGCGCGATCGGGAATGGAATTTCCAATAAACTGATTTTCACATTTTTGTGGGAATCTCTGTCGATTTCGCTGCTTGGCTTACTCGTTTACTCGTGGACGTACGTAGGAAGGGTTCCGTTACTATGAATCCTCCGTAATAATTCCTGAAACACCTCGCTGGTATTTGTGATTCACTTGTGTGATTAATGCCTAAGCCGACGCCATAGGTACCTTTGTTTTGTTAATTCCAAATATTTTAACATTCGTCGTACTAACATTAAAGCAAAATATTTATAATCGTCAATAATATATCTTATGCCTGTACGTGCATATCTTGGTAACTCAAAACTACAGGAGGTGATTTTTCACAATAATATTCTAGAAAAGCATTTCTACCAACTTACTTATTTTTTTATTTGCTTAAACGTTGTAATCATTAGCATTTCAGTACCCGCGTACGCACCCGCTTTACATGTCCACCCATTCGTACAGGCAGGGCTGGGAAAAATACATGCTTTGCTGTAATTAAAATACAAATTACAAAATACTTTTTCCCATGTATTTAAAATACGAAATACAAAATACTATCGAGTCGTGTTTTTGAAATACAAAATACAGTATTTGAACAATTTGTTTTTATTTCAAATACAAAATACAAATTACAGAATACAAAATACAAACACATTTGGTTATGGCAAAGCCTTTGCTTGCAATAAATTGTCGTAAGTGGCCTTATCTAAGGGTGCGTTTCCACAGAAGCAAAGCTGAGCAGAAAGAAACAGAGTGCAAAAATTGATTAATCATATTGCTCAGAAGACACATCTCCTATATATCCATCCGCTCTACTTGTAAAGTTTTGTGGTATATGTCCCAGGTGTTAGATAATACTTATTATTATTTTAATAACTTGTCATTTGTAATTAACTTAAAAATTATCTAGTGTTCAGTCAAATTATTCTTACAGTACTTGATCTAATACTATGACACAAAAATGTACAATACAAAGCAATAAGGGAATTTGATCATCCATTATCAATTTACCAATTAACTCACGTCTTCGTGAATAAATAGCGTGAAACGATGAAAACAACAATTGCCAAGATATGTTCTTGCTTTGACGTACCTACAGTGTTGCCAACTCTAAATATTAACATATGTTGCTCTGGATTCTAGCGTCAGTTCTATGTCAGTTTATTTTTCATTATCATTATTAAGATAGCTAAATGTATTTTGCAGCCATAAGTATTTCAAATACAAATTACAAAATACCTCAGCGTCAGCAGGGCCGGATCTACGAAATCTGGCGCCCTGTGCAGTGGGTACCGATGGCGCCCCCCCCCCCCTCTATTTTTATTTTGATTAAAAATTCGTTCACCCCAATTTTTTTATTTTTTTTTACACTAATTAATCAAATAAAATCAAGACATATAAAGGGTGTAACTTTTCCAAGTGACCTGGCGGTAGCTCTCACACTCGTTTTTTTTAAAGAGTGAATCGCCAGGAGCCCTATACTCTCTGAATCTATTGGGTAAACATAAAATTATGGTGCTATTTTAATTATTTTAGGAAAAACTCTTTTTGCAAGTTATGCTTTGAAATAATACAACTAATTGTTTGTTTGTGCCCGTACCATGATTTAAAATATAGGTTACGAGACATTCCATTAGACATTCTTGAGATTTACTGCGTTTATGTATATACCCAACGCGAATATTAATAGAAAAAGCAGATACAAATACGTTATCATGGCAACGTACAACACAAGAATAGCATCTACAGCTTCTGACTAATAAGAATATAACCTCAAATTTGTACCTTGCATTTCCCGTATTGAGCGAACAAACACCACATTGAGCGAACAAACACCATACAAACACTCAACACTGACGTATGGTATCAACGGCTTACGAAAGACGCTTACACTGACACCGCAAAATAACAATTCCAACTAATCTAATAGATATTAATTATACATTTAACGAACTTTAAATAATACGTCAAATCAATGATCTGCAATGATCAAACTGTCAACACGTAACACGTTGCATTCTGCAAACCGTGCGATGTTTTTGTTAATGGAATTTACTGAAGATTTCATAAGAAAATGGTCTTTAACTACCTTCTCTTAGAGACTTAAATCGTACAAAATAAAACAATAGCGAGCGTACGCTAACTTGAAAGGCGGTCGGTTTGTTTATTCTCTTGAACAAAAACATCGCGCATCGGAGTTGGCGCCAGGTTTTTTGCACGTTTTTGAACGTATGGCAGATCCGGCGCTGAGCGTCAGGTAATTGAAATACAAAATACATTTTTAGGAAGTAATTGAAATACAAATACAAAATACGTATTTTTATTTCAAATACAAGTAATTCAAATACTGCCCAGCCCTGCGTACAGGTACCTAGATATGTGCTTAGCCAATCAGTCGTTGGGTTACGGTCAGTCAAACAGATTTCGTCTTAGCGGTCTGTGTGGGGCGGTATAATGTTAACTATGAGGAATCCGTAACATAAACCCTTGATTTAACGAAAATTTGTGTAAGTTTTAATGTGGGTCATTGAAATTTCTTTATTTATTTTTCATGAATGCTTCTTGGAGCTTCGTAGAACAAGAGATAACTGATAACTAAAGCAGCAAAAAAAAAATAACGAAACTTTGCTTTGAGTAATGAAATACACCGATTTTTACCATCACACAATATTCCATATTATTACATCTAAATTACGACATTTCTGTAATGAGATATGTAGATATAAAACATAGGTCTAACTGTGAAAATATGCATGTAAGACAAGACAAAACGTTTATGTCATATTTTTCAGTTGTCCAATCAGAAAAAAATGTGAAAAAGCGCTTTAGTAATAAATACATCTCTGACAAATTTAGCTTGTTATTTTCTTCCTTTGCGTTGTATTAGTCAATTCTAAGCATCTGCTTTTTTTGTTTCAATGGCAGCTCTTTGCTTTTTTTGAAATCACGGTTCCATATTTGCTGTTTCTGGTGACCTTCCAGAAATATCTAAATAAAGTATCTTTATAAATTTCAGAATACCTGCTATAACGATTTCAAGTCTTAAAGCATTAAAAATAGCTCAACTTTGTCGATTGTATTTCTTTGTTATTATAAATTTATTTATTGTTATTATTAATTTTATTTATTATAATTATTATTAATTTTTTTCATGCCGTATCAGGAACACTTCGCTTTCACAAGGCGCCTCTAAGCTTCTGCATTCGGATCTACTTTAGAGGCTTTAATCCTTTGTCCCGATATGTTCTACTCTCTGCATAAATAATGTAAGAAATGGGGAGAAAATAGGTAACCTAACCTCCAATTAGTTAATTCCTTTATTAATTCAAACCTGACGGGAGTTAGAAAATATAATTTCTATTTTAACACAAAGTGAATCCTTGCTAAGCAGTTCACGTATCGAAACAATTAATATATCAAGTCCTCTCTAAATCTTTCATGCAAATGTATCTGCCAAGATGGATATCTATCCAGTTATTTAGAGTTAAAGTTTCCCCAGACACATTCCTCGGGCCGCACCGGTCACGCCTTAGAAACTAATCAAATGCTCTCCCAATTCCCACTGTCCGCGAATACTTGAAAGGGGCAGGCCCGTACCGCGGCCTGGTCTTTACTATCGCGGGTTTCCAGGCGCATAACTTTAGGAACTCAGTTCGTGGGCCGAAAAACATTGGGCCATCAATTTCATAATATGGCTTTAATTATTAATCCACGTATGTCAGGAAAATGAAATATTTTTTTAAATATATTTTTGAATGTAGCTATTACTTTGTGGTTATCCATTATAGAAAAATGAAACAATATAACTTTGTATAAACCACTTATATAATTTGCAAATCCGACCGGTTTCGGAACAAACGTCGGAAACTGGTCGGATTTGCAAATTATATAAGTGGTTTATACAAAGTTATATTGTTTCATTTTTCTATTTTTTTAAATTTTAACATTAAAGAATTTCCTACCCATCTATCTTCTTTTTAAACAAAAGGGGATTGCATGTGGCGGGCGGGCAGCGTTTGTCTGATTTTTATTCAAATATCCAAGGTTATTCGGAGATTGATAAAATTTTGCACACCTGCCCTTCATATCAAAGATTAAAGGTCACTGTTGTCTAATTTCTAAAAACTCAGTTTTAAGTTCGGGCCACGGTCCGGGCCTTTAGCTAGACTTATATCATTGTTATGTGGTATTGCCAGGAAACCTACTTCTTTCTTCTGTGTGAAATGTGGGTAGAGGTGCATAAATGAGGAGATAATCTCTTCTACCCGGTGAGCGGGCTACCTATTGAAGGCTACTGATGGTCGTTTTTAGGTTTTTCTTCTTCAAATATTTATATTTACCTATATCAACAAGCTTGTACTGAAATATTCAAGACTGTGTTTTTTGTGCTTATAGAAATCGTTCATTTAAGCCCGCTCACCAAGTTAAAGGGTGCACAAGATTGAATTCTTCCACGGAATTCTCCTCGGTCCAGCGGCCAAGGTTGGAGATAGAGGATTCAGATTTGTCTAATGTGGATAAAATTATTTATTTTTATCTACTATTTACTTATCATATGTTTTCGAGTTGAGGAATTTTCGGGTTCGTATTATTCCTGATGTGCCAGTGACTTTTGGTGTCTAGTCGATTCTATCCTTTTTTTTCATTCTGATGATGCCAATGATTGTTTTAGTCGGTAGATTTGTAAATGAGAACTTTGTGTTAATGGCTCAGTTTTCTGCTAGTGAGTTGGTTGAGTTTACTAAGCTGATGAGGGGACTAATAGTGCGTTTGCCGTCCGTTTCGCTTTCACTAGAGTCGCTTTTTGTTATGGTATAATTTTGACATTGCCGTAGGACTTATACATAACCAACAAACCATAACAAAGTGTTAATTATATACTCGGCCGTAGCAAATAGAAAAAACATGCATCAAAATGGTTGACAGGATAACAATAATAATTTCAACCTATCTTATCAACCATGAAATTTGAATTAAAATATTTAAAGTTTTGGTTAGCGAACGCTGCCGTTGATTCAACTTGCAAAATAATTTCTATAGTGGACTTTCAAAAAGGTAAATAATATAAATATGTTATACGTAAAGAAATTGAATAATTGGCCACATTTCATTTTTAATAAATTGTTATAATTCAATGAAACAAACAAAAAAAAATACAATATAATAGTAATCGCATTGTCTTAAATTTTCTTTACACTTTTTGAAATAGATATATTTATTTCTGGCCACAGCCACTTGAAGGATGATTTTGATATAACAATAATTATACCTTCTCAATTTCCGCAATAATTATAACTTCTCTTCGTCGTGCATGATAATATTAATTCTAATGATAATTAAAGTATCCTCAATCCGCTACTATTAAAAGGGCGATGTTATAAGTTAGTGGCGGTTCTCGGATCCATGTAACATGGGATCTAAGTTTGTATCACTACCGAATAGTCCAAAACTTTAACCGTGGCCACTTGATGAATTCCAGGGAGGAGCCGGGGCAACGCCTGGGGCCCTCCATATCGACCCAAACTCAAAACGTTCTGGGGAATGATTGATACCCTTCCAAGCTTTGATGGAGATTACTTTCATTATTGAAATTGATCATATTCCGATGTCGGTAATAAAACGAGGTCGGGGAAATGTGAAGCATTGAAATAAAGACAAGTTATAATAGGTTTTCTAATGAATTGCTTCTAATCATTTAAGTTGACAAGTAAGAATAAGTACCGAATATAAACATTTAACGGTTTTTTTTTTATAAAATATATTTTTTCTAATTTTTGTACCTACCAGTATTCTACCTACAAGTATTTAATGAAATGTGAGTTAGCTTAAATTATAAATGCTTCCGTATGTAATAGTAGGTATATCCGCAAATTTTTAACCCCATAACTTAAATACTAAAATCATATATAAAGCAACTATCTTTTAACGCATGTCACAAAATAGAATACTGACCCACAACCTTTTTGTATTTCTACTTTGAAAGGGAGAGTACGAAAACAGTATGCAAAATAGTTGTGAATGATGAATATTTGGAGCAGGTGGATGAGTTTGTGTATCTGGGTAGTATGTTTAAGAGAGATGGGAAGGCTGAAAGAGATATTGCAAGAAGGGTGAATGCCGGTAACTCCATTAATGGTGGACTGAATGCCGTTGGCGCTAATAAAAAATTGTCAAAAAAAGCGAAGCTAGCAGTCCACAATGGAGTCCTGGTACCTACCCTGATGTATGGCAGTGAGGCATGGAACTGGCAGAGGAAGGATGAAAGTAAACTGAATGCTGTTGAAATGAGATCCCTGAGACGTATGTGTGGTAAAACAATGTATGATCGTGTGAGAAATGTGGATATCCGCAAAGAATATAAGGCTGATGTAAGCATAATGAGTAAGATTAAGAAAGGGACCCTCAGATGGTTTGGGCATGTAGAGCGAATGAACGAAGGAAGTAGTGTAAGAAGAATATACGACGCGAATGTGAATGGTAGAAGAAGTCGGGGACGCCCGAGGAAGACATGGCACGATCAAGTGAATCAGATACTTGAGTCGGGTCATGTCAAAAGTCAGAATAATAGAAGAGAATGTATGAGACGATGTATGAATGTGAGTGAGGCAAAGAGTGTGTGCCAAGACCGAGTTGTTTGGCGGTCCGTCCTCTCTGCCTACCCCTGCGGGGAAACGGCGTGATGGTTAGTTAGTTAGTTAGTTACTTTTATCTATTTCCTACTAGCTTTTTCCCGCGGCTTCGCTCGCATGGTATTAGGGGATTCCCACTCAGCCGCCTCCACCTTCCCTCTCCCCACTCCACTCCCTCCACCAATCCCCCTCCCCCTCCACCCACCCCTCGCCCCACTCCACTAGCCCCAACAACCCCCCTCCCCCCTTCCCCCTCCACCCACCCCTTCCCACACTCCTCCCCCCTCCACCTTTCCTCTCCCCACACCACTCATCCATCAACCCCCCTCTTCCTCCCCCTCCTCCACCCACCCCTCCCCCTCTCCCTCCACCCACCACTCCCCTCACCCCCTACCCCTCCACATTCCCTTTCCCCACACCACTCCCCCCCATCAACCTCCTTCCCCCCACCCCCTACCCCTCCCCACACCCTCCCAACACCCCCTCCCCCCACCCCACTCCCCCTACTCACATCTCGCATTCCACACATTCATTCTCGATACATTCAGCTTTCAAACTGCTCGCATGCCATCTATTAATATAATTTCTTATACAAATTTCATAATGCCAGAACTCAACGGTAGTTTTATACAAAAAAAAAGAATTATCCAATTTGGTTTAGTCGTTCAGGTTTATGCGCATACATACCTACATTTCGGTGATTCATTTTTAGATATAGTTATTACTTACGAATTATTATTCTTCTTTTTATATTCTACCAAAAAATCCAGTACGGCAGTTTTATATTTAAAAGTAGTAGTGGCATGCGGCGTCTAGTCGATAATTTACCAAAATGCGATACCTTTCTATCCAATTAAAACAATAATTGTTGTGTGATAGAAAATGTCAAAATTTGAGAATGACATTTTGCAAAACAAAGATTCTTAAATAAAAATTCTATTTTGTAAAATATTTAAATTAGAGAATTTATTTGAAGTACCTACTTCCATAATAATTTAAATCGATTAAAGAATTATAGGTATCTTACTAATCGTGCCACCTTTTGCAATTTTTTCAAACAAATTTCGTAATGCCAGAGCTCTGAGCAATAGCCTATATGTTTATATTATTTTAAAGTGTCATTAAAAACCCATTCGGTAAAGTAGGAATTAGTATTTTACACTATTTAAATTTTAACATCAAAGGGATGTCCATTGTAACATAATTAAAAAAGAACATCGTTTCCAAGGCGACAATTGGCGTTTGCAATAAATCGATTTTGTTAGCGACAGAAAACGTATGATAAATAATTTCATAACGCCAGAGATTATTCATAACGCCAGAGCTTACCAATATATATAGCCTATAGATCACGCAAATAATGTAACTTTCTATTAGTGAAAGAATTTTTAAAATCTATTCAGTAGTTTTTGCGTGAAAGAGTAACAAACATACATCCATACAAACTTTCACCTTTGGGTACCGCCGCCCTGGGAACTATTTATTGGATAACCAATGCCCCTGCCATAGGTCACTCGAGTGATTTGTTTCGTTTAGTGACAGCAGAGGTGCCCGGTTCATGGGGTGAGGTTTATCTAAATCTTGGCAGCGGATGAGTTTGCCAACTGCTACGTGGCGCGCCGGATCAGATTGAGGGAGAAATTTTGCTCGCTCTAGCCTGATTCTCTCGACACATTGCATTGCGTCGCAGTGGAAAGAATGGATTCAACATCCGTCACTTCTGGATTCCTAGCATCCCATTTACCCTTTATTTTCATGTTTCATTCCCAGAACCTCCTCTCCTTTATTTCTCTAAAAAGACTCTCCACACAGTGTCCTCAAAGATGACAAAGGTCCCGAGGGAAATTGTATTCTTCAGGGCCCCTTGTGGTCAATATCACCGCATATTTATTTGGCATTGGTGTCTAACTATTGTTTTATGTTTTTAATTTACACTTTCTTCTAATATTAGTAGTTACTACCAATGACGTTATATAAATAAATAGACTCGCCATAGTTTCATATACTCACAATATAATGTGGAAAGTAAGGAACACTCTTTTGTTTTCAGCGATTTTCAGTATAATTTCTTAATTCAAAAGTTTATTCCTGTGTGATAAAGATAGACAATCAAATAATGTGTGTGTATGAATGACATGAATACATGAGCGGGCGGCGTATTGCTTGTCACTTTTTGATGGAACGTTCGCTCAGTTCGCTGTCTCCTTTTCTCGAGGCCCACTAGAATAAAAGGTCCGGCTGCCTGTCGGAGTTTGATATGTGGAGATATACAATAAATACTATAGGGCAACGACAGTTTTCAAATGGTGGCGATTGTCATCAATACTTGTTAGAAGTACTGATTTATGTGTTGTTTTATTGCAAGCAAACAAATAAACAACTTCATTTAATTAAATATTACAATTTGAGGTTTTACTCATAAAGTTAAAATAAAAATAAAAATAAAAATTTAATTAAATAAACAAGTGTTTAGGCTGATTAGTCTACTTTAAAACAGTGTAGTTTACTTAACAACAGAAATTTAGCTGTTGCGCATCCAGACCCTTTACTTTAGTAGGACTTGAATTTTCTCTAATGACGTTTAAAACCGTGAGCGGGAAATGTGAAAATTAATTGTAATATTTATAATAATTGATAATATTAAGTAATTTGCGTGTACTTACAAATGAAATGTTATTCATTCGCCTTTACTATTATTTGCCGTGTAATTGAAACATTTTCTCATCACACAGGAGGGCATTTTGACACTTTTTAAAATGTAATTTACTTACAGGTAAGTGCTGGTAAGACGCAACCTTACTCGACGCGTAGCAGTTTAGTACTAAAGTACTAGATATCGAGATCGGTACAATTGTCTTGTTCTTGTCTTCCCACTTTGAGATTTCTACCCCTCGTCTAATATAGTATGTAACGTCATTGGCTACTACTAGGTAGATGTATTTTTTTACTATTTCTGTTTTATATATTGATCGTTTATATTTCTTTCTAATTTTATAATCTCTGCAATATATTGGCGTACAACTGTTTTACGGCGACGCGACTATTAAAAATAAGTTATCATAACTTTCTTATTAATCAAAAAATTTGCGTTAATATACTATTTAATCTTATGATTTTGTGTATTAGAGAGCATAAAAACTGATGAAATGTTATTTCTGACTTTAAAGACTTAGTAATTTTGATCTTCTACTCGTGCATAAGAACATCGGTTAGGAGCATCTCACGGGTTTTAGCCTTTACAAGAGAGAAACATGGTATTTATATTGCACAACGGAAATTTTAACAACCAATATTATGCTTTCTCTTTCGTAAATATATTACATCGAACGAAAATTTTGTAAATACAATATATCTTTACATGTTAAAAATGAAGTCGCTCCCGCTGTCTGTGCGCTTAGATCTTTTAAACAACAAAACGGATTTTCATGCGGTTTTCACCAATATATAGAGCGATTCGCGAGGAAGGTTTTTAGGTATACAATTGTTCAAGGTTTTGTGTTAATTGGTAAAAATATATAAATAAATGGAGCGGGCTGGCAAGCGGGCAGCGGGTAGCGGGCAGCGGGCCGGCATGCGGGCGGTGTAGATTTGATTTAACAGATGGCATTGGTTATAAAGGTTGGGTAATGGCGTTGCGTTGTGTTTCGTTAGCCACAGCAGCGTGTGGCTGGGTCTGCTAGTATTTTAAAATATACAAGGTTTTTTGAAGTGAAACTTATATAGCCCCGCTGTGATTTGAGCTTCGGAACAAACGGAAATGATGTTTACTGCACCTGCTCATTGGCCGCTTTGATTATGATGTCACTTTTAAAGGCTCCTATTGGTTGAGATATGAAACGGAAATTACGCTAGGTCCGCGCTCATTGGCCGCTTTGATTATGACCTCACTTTTCAAGTACAGGTTGAGATTGTTTTGGTAAAGTTTCGCTTCTACCGCGTGTAAACTGCACTCGATTTTTTTTATTACTCTTTTCGTAATTAGTTAGGGATTGTAGTGATACCATAATGAATAGCAACTTGTCAAAGTTCACGTATTAGTAGACGTGACTGTGCCATTTAATTGCCCGAAAGCGACGTTAATTGTTTTTTTTTTTTTAAATTGTAATAATTCTTACCATAATTATGTCTCTGAAAAGGAAAAACAGAAATTAACATTGGCCGCGCTGTTTTAATTTAGCGCAGTTCTACTAAATGAATTTATCCAACGACACTAAACTCAAACAGATATAGAGAGAAAAGAGTTTATAACCGTATGTACACAATTTGTGAAAATATATGGTTTGCTAATAAATTTTATTACATTGCGTTTTTATGATAATGTAATAAAAACTAACAATATTTTTCAGAAAGTGGCAATGCCCATATTATACAGGCTGTCCCAAAATAAAGTATATATTTTGTGGATCAATTTAAAAAAAAGTAAGGGTTCTATCGAAAAAATGTTTGTTAAATACTAAACTACACAATTTGGGAATTTATTTCTTAAAAATAATATTGCCGAAATGTAAACCCTCGCGTTCGCGGCATTAATTTAACCGAAGAGTAAAATTTCTCATGACGGCTCGGCAGGTAGGCTTCGTGATGGCCGCCATTTCGCGACAGATATTTTCTTTTAATTGCATTAGTGGAAGTCGGATTTTTGACGTACACTTTAGATTTGAGATAAACCCACAGGAAAAAGTCCATAGGGGTTATGTCAGGACCACGAGGAGGCCAATTTATGTCACCTCTCCTGGAAATCAATTTTCCAGGGAAAATTTCATGAACTCGTGGCAAAGACGTATTGGACGTATGTAATGTTGCTCCGTCGTGCTGGAACCATGTTCTTTGGTTATACCAGTAAGTTTGTAGGGGTGCAGCATTAGGTATTTATGCAAAATGCTGTGTAACGATGTTCTATGCACCTCTTAAGAGGAATATAAACGCTAGAAATATTTCGAATCTCATGCCTGCAAAATTAAAAAATCGAGCGTCTTCTTGCTAGTGGCTAGTGGCCTCTTCGAGGCTAGTAAGCGAAAAAGTGGTTTTTATTTATTTTGTGCATAATTTTATAAGAACAAAAAAAAGTTAGAACATGGAAAACCTCAAAAATAGTCTTAGCCATAAAGAGGTATTTTTTTAAAATTGTTTTTTGTATTGCTTCATAGTTAAGTCATGAAAAAACTTTTTTTTGTGGTTTACGCTTATATTTTTTGTTACGTAAATAATAATTTTATTGTAATTCCAATACATAGAAAAGCTAGTAAAAGCTTCGATTTATCCGTAGCATATTTTTTGATATTCATTAAAGATTAATCAAAATAGTATCTAAATAGGATTTCACGTATATATTCATCTTAAAGCACTTGCGCGCTTCCGAATCGAAAAGTTTGAGTCGCCACGAAAAGACTGATACACACTCTCTACGTTTTCTACCGTTCTCGATGACTTTGGTCGCCCGGATTTTGGTTTTGCCAGCGTTGTACCGATCTCTTCAAACTTTTTGACCCATTTTCGAATGAGAGGAATGCTTGACGCATCATTGAATTGACGGAAACCTCAAATGTTGCAGAATCTTCTACGCGCTACAGTAGCCGAATCACCATTTTTGTAAAACGCACGCACGCACAACGTGCGGTCGCTACTGAGAAATGCTTCATTGCGACTAAATTCCCAAGAGCCAGACTACTGATTGCGCCCCTCAGAAAAGTTGCATTCACACAGAAAGCAAAACAAATATATACTTTTTTTTGGGACACCCTGTATATTAATAAACTTAAACTTCCAAATCTCAAGGTAGCTGGCAAACCTTCATTGATTATTTTAGCTCCCAAATCTTTAATCGAAACTTTCATCCCGTGTTCAGTGGCAATTTTCGGTTCACTGTTCCCAAGGATAACTGCAGATCTCTAACGTACAAACAACGTTGACGTGGAAAATATTTAGAACGTTGAGTCATTGTGAACTATTATTTATTCGTTAGCGATCTGCGGTCGTTCTAGGGAACGACTAGAAGCTACCGAAAGTTATCCTATCACTGTGCTAGGGGGCCTGAATAGCTAGGTACTTTTTTTCCTTTTCCAATCTCACAATCTTTACGCTTTTGTTCTTTAACCTCACAATTTGCCATTTACCAGTGCCGCTATATTCCCACCATCTCTGTGAGTTGTTCAAACTAAAACACATCATATTATAATAAGTTAGTAAAATTATTACATTTCTATCAATTACGTTTATATTTCGTAAAAAATAAAATCAGAGATAGGTTTTATTGGAAACACTTTTTTCTCCTTAAACTATTTAAATACTAAGTAAAACTTCACTAACTTATATCTCCCTCTCAACTTCCGTTCGCCTCGCCTGATCATACTTTTCATAACGCTTTCGTCACGCATTCACCAGCTAGAAATATTTCGAATCTCATGCCTGCAAAATTAAAAAATCGAGCGTCTTCTTGCTAGTGGCTAGTGGCCTCTTCGAGGCTAGTAAGCGAAAAAGTGGTTTTTATTTATTTTGTGCATAATTTTATAAGAACAAAAAAAAGTTAGAACATGGAAAACCTCAAAAATAGTCTTAGCCATAAAGAGGTATTTTTTTAAAATTGTTTCTTGTATTGCTTCATAGTTAAGTCATGAAAAAACTTTTTTTTGTGGTTTACGCTTATATTTTTTGTTACGTAAATAATAATTTTATTGTAATTCCAATACATAGAAAAGCTAGTAAAAGCTTCGATTTATCCGTAGCATATTTTTTGATATTCATTAAAGATTAATCAAAATAGTATCTAAATAGGATTTCACGTATATATTCATCTTAAAGCACTTGCGCGCTTCCGAATCGAAAAGTTTGAGTCGCCACGAAAAGACTGATACACACTCTCTACGTTTTCTACCGTTCTCGATGACTTTGGTCGCCCGGATTTTGGTTTTGCCAGCGTTGTACCGATCTCTTCAAACTTTTTGACCCATTTTCGAATGAGAGGAATGCTTGACGCATCATTGAATTGACGGAAACCTCAAATGTTGCAGAATCTTCTACGCGCTACAGTAGCCGAATCACCATTTTTGTAAAACGCACGCACGCACAACGTGCGGTCGCTACTGAGAAATGCTTCATTGCGACTAAATTCCCAAGAGCCAGACTACTGATTGCGCCCCTCAGAAAAGTTGCATTCACACAGAAAGCAAAACAAATATATACTTTTTTTTGGGACACCCTGTATATTAATAAACTTAAACTTCCAAATCTCAAGGTAGCTGGCAAACCTTCATTGATTATTTTAGCTCCCAAATCTTTAATCGAAACTTTCATCCCGTGTTCAGTGGCAATTTTCGGTTCACTGTTCCCAAGGATAACTGCAGATCTCTAACGTACAAACAACGTTGACGTGGAAAATATTTAGAACGTTGAGTCATTGTGAACTATTATTTATTCGTTAGCGATCTGCGGTCGTTCTAGGGAACGACTAGAAGCTACCGAAAGTTATCCTATCACTGTGCTAGGGGGCCTGAATAGCTAGGTACTTTTTTTCCTTTTCCAATCTCACAATCTTTACGCTTTTGTTCTTTAACCTCACAATTTGCCATTTACCAGTGCCGCTATATTCCCACCATCTCTGTGAGTTGTTCAAACTAAAACACATCATATTATAATAAGTTAGTAAAATTATTACATTTCTATCAATTACGTTTATATTTCGTAAAAAATAAAATCAGAGATAGGTTTTATTGGAAACACTTTTTTCTCCTTAAACTATTTAAATACTAAGTAAAACTTCACTAACTTATATCTCCCTCTCAACTTCCGTTCGCCTCGCCTGATCATACTTTTCATAACGCTTTCGTCACGCATTCACCAGCTTACTTCCCAAGTCAAGCGTGCGTAAATAAGTTTTACTTCAAAAGTTGGGTCCAAGCTTCAATAAACAGAATTAAAACACAAATTCTTTCTTTCTTTGAGTGGAATTGCAACGCAAGCCGGGTGCTAGTTTTACTAAAAAAATTGTCGATATTTATCAGAATAATATCAGAATAAAAATTTTAAAAAAACCCATTGTTGTTCACCTACTCTCTCAATAATCACATATTTATCTGTTGATGAAATAAGAGACCTTGGTACAACCTTTGACACTAAATTAACATTCATTAAATATATTAATAGCAAATAGGTCTAAAAACATTAAAGTTCGGGGAATCCCTGAACTAAAGGGTGAGAACTTAAAAAATGTGTTCTATAACATTCATCAAACTACAAAGTCTAATGTAAATATAAATGAAGTTGAAGCAGCTTACCGAATTTCTCAAAAACTAATAAGGAACATAAACTCATCATCTTCAAATTCAAAACTAACATGGACCGTGACCAATTTCTTTCTGATGTCAAAACCTACAACAAGCAAGCATCCAGTCCAGATGAAAAATTAAATACACAACAACTGGGAATTGCTGGCACTAGCTCGAAAGTCTACGTTTCCGAACACCTGACTTTTCGAGCCAAACATCTATGGTACCTGGCCCGTAAGGCAACAAGAGATAACAAATTTAAATACACGTGGATTAAATAAGGACAAATATACGTGCGTAAGGACTTCGGAACGCCTGCAATACTCGTCAGTGAAACAAACAAAGATCGATTACTGTATTATTATCTCTCATTACCTGAAATTCCATCAACAAACTAAATATAATGAACATCTGTTTGTAAATATTAATATCTTTAACTATTATTTCTTTCTACATAATATTTACCCTCGTAACATGATCATTTCTAAAATCAATATTACTCCAATGACAACCTCTTTGGAGCGTAATTCTTTTGATTTAATTCTTCATATTTTTGGCAAGTTTATGGATGTATGTCTCTCATATAATACATTGAAGTTTTTGTTCTTATATTATATTTCATACGACCCCAAACCTACACACGTGTTATATAATACCTTTTCAATTCTAAATGACAATTATAATGTCTGCATAATGAGTCATTCTGCAACCAACACTACATATATATACTTTTTTGCTTACTATGTTATTAATTTGCTGTTACCAATACCGAACTACATTTTTGGCACATTATTAGTTCATACTTTAGTAATTTAAAAAAATGGAAGACATAACAAATGTATTAGACAACATCTCACAGATTCTATGTACAGAAAAAAACAATGAATCCTACAGATGTCCGACAAATCTTAAATCAATCTAACCTTAAAATATTCTCCATGATTATCAGATCAATTAATAAAAATTTCAATGAACTCCTTATACTACTCACAGACCTTGATTCAGATTTTGACTTACTTATTCTGACCGAATGCTGGATCAAAGATAACTTTATTCCATAAACTATAAAAGACTATAACCAATACAACACTCAGAATAATAAATCTCAAAATGATGGCGTAATCATAAACATCAAACATCACATACAACAGTCTGTTAAAGAAATCTCAATCACAAATTCAAATTGTCTTAAACTCGAAATAGAAAATAGCGTAACGATATTATCTATACACCGATCACCGAGTGAGTCTAATATAACACCATTCTTAAACTCACTTAATCAATCCTTATCGTGTATGAGGGATTGTGAAAATGTACTCGTTATTGGTGACCTTAATATTAATATCATAAATACGATGCATCCCCAAGCAAATGAGTACATGAACTTACTAACTCTACAAGGTTTTATTCCCGCTATTACGGCCCCCACTCGGGTATCAGAGTTATGCGCCTGTTGCATTGACCATGTCTTTGCTAAATGTAAATTGAATACCAAATCTCTCGTATACCAATGCACGGTTACAGACCATTACGCTGCTATCACCTCCCTTTCACATGTTATTAAAAAATTACCGACATCTAAAATACCCACGAAGAAAATCTGCTATGATACGCTATTCAAACTGGTTTCCAAGGAAAACTGATCAAATTTCTATAAATTCACCGATCCAAACGTAGCGTGCGAATTTCTTATCGACACCATACGTAACCATTTAAAAAGTTCCACATCCAACATTAACAACAACCAAAGTAGTCGCAAAATTAAACTTAAGGCTTGTATAACAAATGGCATTCTACACTGTATTCACAAGCGTAATAAACTTCACAAATTTTGTAAAAACAATCCCAATAATCACGAATCTCTCTTATTTTACAAACGATACAGAAATGCTTGTAAAAAAATAATCTGTAGAGTTAGAGACGAATACTATAGAAAACAGATCAAGGAAGCTGCCAATGACAATAAACAAATCTGGAATATTGTCAAAGCGATTTGCTATACCAACAAAACTACCGCACCTGTAAATAAAATAACCATTGCAGACCAAACACTAGATACAACAAATCATCCAGAAAAAATCTCAAATCATTTCAATAAATTCTTCTCTACAGTCGGATCAGACTTAGCAAATAATATTTTAAATAAAAAGGGAATGTCAGAATTTAACCTTGCAAATAATATATCGATCGATAATCTTAGCTATGATCCATTAAATCTCACTCCTACCACAGAACAAGAAATCACTGAAATAATTTCATCATTCAAAAACACACATTCAACTGGAATCGACAATATATCCACTAAATTGATCAAACACCTCAAACCAATCATCACTAAGCCCCTTAAACATATCATAAATCTAAGCTTTCAAACTGGCCTCTTCCCAAATTCTTTAAAACACTCAACAATTATTCCTATCTATAAATCAGGGGACAGATCATCGGTGAATAACTATAGACCAATATCCTTGCTGAGTCCGATATCAAAAATAATTGAAAAAACGGTAAAACGAAGGCTATACAAATTTCTTGAAGACAATGACATTTTGTCAGGAAATCAATATGGCTTCCGCAAAGGTCGTAGTGCCGCAGATGCAATTGCAACTTTTACAAAAGCAATCTCTGATAACCTTGATAAAGGCCGCAAGCCCCTCGCTGTTTTCTTGGATCTAGCCAAAGCCTTTGATACTGTCTCTCACCGCATACTTTTGAAGAAACTCCTTCAGGTAGGAATAAAAGGTACTCCCCTCAAATGATTTGAGAACTATCTAACAAATAGGTCACAGTCGTCTCTTGTAAATTCTGCTAAAGAATACAGAAGTACAAGTTTACCAATCACGTACGGTGTGCCTCAAGGCAGTGTATTAGGCCCACTTCTCTTTCTAATATATATTAATACTTTATGTAACTTGGAAATTGATGGAACTATAATATCTTTTGCCCATGATACGGTAATCATCTTTGAAGCTGAAAATTGAAACTCAACTATGGAAAAAGCAAATAAGGGCCTAAATAAAGTAAAACATTGGTTAAATGACAACCTTCTGACTCTTAATATTGACAAAACAAAATATTTACTTTTCTCCATACGTAAAGTCACTCCTCCTCAAAACTGTCCTAATCTTATCATTCACTCATGCTCACAGAACCATATTACCCCTACGCCTCCCTACAATAATTGCTCATGTGCCAACCTAAAAAAATCCGACCAAATTAAATATCTGGGGATTGTTATAGATTACCAACTGCGTTGGGAGGACCATGTCAATTTCTCTCTCTTCTCATTTCTTTCTTTCTCATCAGAGCCACATTAGACAATTATACGTTAAGACAATTCTCATACACTTAAGGAAAAATGATTTAACACTCAAAACTCAACAAAATATTTACACCCGCTATTCATCACACCAAAAATGCAAAATTCCTCCAACAAAAACAGCTTTCGCCCAACGACAGTTCTCTTACATCGCGCCTAAAATGTTCAACTTACTGAGTATTGATATTAAGACATCAAAAACTGATGATCTTTATGCCATTAATATAGAGAACTGGTTATTTACTCAGGGAAGCAAATATTATAAAGAATGCCTTACATCTTAAAAACTGTTCTTATTTTTTCATATTTCTCGAGTAAAAAATCTTATCTCTAAATTAATTTTCAACCAAAACTTTATATTACGCTGATGCTTTTTTTCATATTTTTTGACATTGTTCGTCCATTTTATATGCTGCTTAGTAATACTCGCTTTTATTTTTTGGGGTCTAAGACTATCATTGTTCATCTGTATAGATGGTTTACATATTTATTCTTATTTTTTATTTCTATTTTAATATATTATTATTTGTTACTTTTATTTTATTTGTTATTCTATTTTATTTTTATTTATACAAGATTCACCTAGTTTAACTCCTTTCCTGTATGTGATCATGTACCTAATACTAGTTTGAATATTTTCCTTAATATATATGCTATATGTTTGTACTTTCATCTACATATATATGGATGATTATTAATATTATATACTTAATATCTTATGAATCTCGACTACCATAATACGGGCATTTGCCTAGCTTGGTAGTCGAAATACCATGTAAAACAATCCTGTAATAAACAAAATGAATAAAGAAAATTTAAAAAAATATATATATATATATAACCAGTAAAGCAATGCAAATGTTAGGATTTGTCTTACGGCTTTCAAAGGATTTTAAAATTTTAAAAACTGTCAAATTACTTTACACTTCACTTGTTAGAAGCCAACTAGAATTTAACTCCACCATTTGGAATCCTTACTACAGTGTACATGAGAATTCTCTTGAGCGAGTCCAACATAAATCTTTACGTTATATTAATTTTAAATTGGGAATATTCATCGAAAACGTTAATTATCCCTCTCTGTTACAATTATTGGGACTCGATACATTAAAAGAAAGAAGAATTTGTTCAGACCGATTTTATTTATTTAAAATCGTTACCAACCTGTTGGACTCCCCTGAACTTCTTTCGCTAATATGTTTCCATGTACCTAGTCGATCAGTTCGTTTCAAATTACCTTATCATTGCAACAATACAGGATCTAACGCTGAACTCAATTCCATAATGAATCACCTGCATGTACTTAGAAATAAATATGTTTTGGATGAATCTATAAACATTGCTAGTCTAACCTCATACAAATACTACTTAATTAAAACTGTCTGTCAGCGCTTCTCAGTTCGACTATAATCAAATACAGATTTAAAGTATTAATTTCTTAATACATAATATCCGGGATTATAATATGTTGTATTGTATTTATAATAACCTACTCTTTGCACTTTTTTATGTTGATACTACAATTTTTATTGTTCTCCTTTATAAATTTTATGTTTATTTGTTTTTTTTTCTTCATCTATGAATATTCTGTATTCATATGTAAAATAATTGTAATTCTTTTGTAAAAAGCCGCTATAATCGGCGTTAATAAATAAATAATATTGAGAAATATTCTCTACATAGAAACAGAAATCATTAATGTTTCATTAACTCAATCGTTGCGTATTCATTTTCAACTGGCTTCATTTTGCGGAACGATGTTCAATTAATATGTTGTAATTATTACTTGGAATAACATAATAGTTCTTGTTTGTAGTATACGAATGACACAATAGTTCTTATTTGTTATATTAATGTTATTTAGAAAACAAACCTTAATTGAATCATTGATACAATTAATAAAATGTAGATGCTCTTAAAATAATATTAGTAAAAAGGATATTACAAAATTTTTCAAAAAATTTATCTTTCAAAAATCATTTTAATATACATAAATACGATCTGCCATTGGCTATGATATGGCAGAGCGGTTAGCTCATTTGCTCTGAAGCAGGAGGCCACGATTTTCAGTAAATGAGCATTTTTTTGTTTTGTTTCTCAAAAAATCGGTGAAATATTTATTAACCTCCTAGTGCTAGAGTCGTGGGTCCTTTCAATTTCGACCTTGTGAAAGACCATCATTCAGAATCGAGACGTTGATCAATTTTGACATTGTTAGTTGTGTTTAATATCTGATTTGGTGAGAATTGAAAATTGGGAATCTTGTGATTGTTCTCCGGTCTAATCTGGTGAATTATGAAAAGAAAATATTTTAATTATTATAACTTATTTATGATTTATACTAGCTGGGTTACCCGGCTTCGCTCAGGACAGAATTCGAGAGTGTTCTGGAATGTTTCACATTGATGTTCCCGATTCCCTGTTCCCGAATATTCCACAATTTTTCGGAACGTTCTGGGATGTTCTGGAACGTTGTGGAATGCTCTCAAATACTCTGACTGGGGTGTCCAGCTTCGCTCAGGGAGTTGTTGTGAGATTGAATTGACGTTCGAATCCACGACGGATCTTGCTTTTTTATACCCCATATGGGTAGCCCCATACAAAAAAGATTTCAAAAAGAATAATGTTCCAGATCATTCCACAACATTCAGGAGTGTTCCACAATGATCTGGGATGTTTCGGTATGTTCCTAAAAGTTCCATCCTATTCCCGAACATTCCAAAATGTTCCGGGATGTTCTGGAATGTGGTGGAATGCTCAAAAATACTCTGCAATGTTAAGAACCGTTTTATAAATTTCTAGCCCTTAAATTTTTAAAAGCCTGCCCTTCAGGTAAAAACGGGAACTTTCGTAAAGGATGGGGGATAGAGGGCTACCACACAATATTACTTCCGTTATCATACCGGGACTCATCTTTGTGTTTTAGCGGCATGCACATTGTACATTTTTTTTAATAATGTATAATGAAGATTAAGATAATTCAAACTTCTATACCTTTCCAGAAACTTCTAGACTCACCGACACTCTCCGCCACTCATTTCTGAAAGCTTCTAGAACTTTCTCCTTCCATAATATCCTAGAGCATTAGGAACTATCTAGAACCTTCTAGACTCACCAACACATTCCATCGCTCCTTCCAGAACTTTCTAGAGCTTTATTGAGCCTCGGAACCTTCTAGATACACCGACATACTCCTATCCTTTCCATACTTCCGTTATCGTACCGGGACTCGTCTTTGAGTTTTAGCGGCATGCACATCATACTTTTTTTTAATAATGTATATTGATAATCCAAACTTCTAGAACTTTCCAGAAACTTCTAGACTCACCGACACTCTCCGCCACTCATTTCTAAAAGCTTCTAGAACATTCTCCTTCCATAACATCCTAGGGCATTAGGAACTATCTTAAACCTTCTAGACTCACCAACGTACTCCGCCCGCTTTATCGAACCTTATAGAACTTTCGGAAACCTTCTAGACTCACCGACATACTCCTCCACCCCCTTTAGAACTTTCCAGAGTTTGATCGAATCTTCTAGAATTTACCGGATTCCTTTAGACTCACCGACATACTCCGCCATTCCTTCTAGAACTTTTTATAGCTTTATCGAACCTTCCAGAATTTTCTGGAATCCTTTCGACTCACCAACATACTCCGCCACTCCTTCCTGAATTTTCTACAGCTTTTTCGAACCTTCTAGAACTTTTCGAAACCTTCTAGACTCACCAACGAACTCCGCCACTCCTTCCAGAACTTACTTCAGCTTTATCGAACCTTATAGAACTTTCCGGAACCTTTCAGATTCGCCAACATACTCCGCCACTCCTTCCAGAACTTTCTACAGCTTTATCGAACCTTATATAACTTTCCGGAAACTTCTAGACTCGCCAACATACTCCGCCACTCCTTCCAGTACTTTCTACAGCTTTATCAAACTTTATAGAACTTTCCAGAAACTTCCAGACTCGCTGACATACTCCTCCACTCCTTCCGGAACTTTCCAGAGTTTAATCGAATCTTCTAGAAGTTTCAGGAAATTTGTAGTGTTCTTGAAATTTCTAGAATCTTCTTAGAACTTTCAGGCCTTATATCTTCAAAAGCACGCCATTTAGGTAAAAACGGATACCCTTATTCCCTAGGGGGGATGGAGATCTACAACACCATATAACTCCCTTGATCGTACCGGGACTCGTTTCTGAGTTTTTGCGTTCCGCACGTTTTTTTGGACTTTCTTTAATAATATATATTGATTATTCACTTAATTTAAATTATCAAAAAAAAAATTATTAAAAGGAACTGAAATATTATGTCAATTCCAAATGGGATATGTTGTGAGGCTGAAGGTAATATGCATGGGAATGAGATGAGGGAGAGAAGGGTAGGGAAGTACCTGACTATTCTAATCTGGACACCAAACGGCTAAAGCCATTTCTAGCAACTTTTTTATTCTGAATGGTGGTCTTACGCCAGCACCATAGTGAGGGTATCTTCTACTCTATAACCTGCCGCAAATATACCTTATATTGTTATAAATCAATCAAATAAAATTTGTTTGCGTATGCCGGGATTCGAAACCGCAGCCTCCGGACTGCTTGTCGAGAGCCTTACCCCTCGATTAGGGAGGCCATCAAAAGTGGAAACGTCAATTAATTTTGAAAATGTACGTAGTGAATATTCTGCTTAGTAGCTTCAATGCAATACTATCGCGCTAAATGCTCGTACACTGAAATAATATTTACCATTTCACTCAAGCTCACTCAGAGCCACAATGGCAGAACCACGCGTGACCAATATGAGTGTACAATGAATCACCACCAAAATAGACTTGTTCGACTGTTAAATAGAATCACATAATTTTCGTGATTTATTGGTGGTTACGATAACAGCAGGACACCATTTAGGCTAAGTGATAAATACGTATTAGCCGTGCTCATAATTTAGTACGTAATTTGGAAGAGTGCTTTTATTTAAGGCCCATTAACCAGCGGCCGAGAATTAAAATATCTTGCGATCGTACTATTGCAACTGTATAGAGGGATCCGATGAGAAAGATTGCTTATTCTCCGTACCAGCATTTTTAACTAATAACTCAATGTAATACATTTTAGGTGATGTGTTCATGGAAAAAATTCAATTCGCCAGCAACATTTTTTTTTTAATTCGTACCTAATATAAAATTTATAATACTAGTAATTTTAATTTTCCCGTTACTAAGTTTAGACACTTCTTTTTAATCCCAGGATGATACGCTAACGTTGTTTAGAACACGTGTTATGTTTTATTCATTTTATTTTACGCACCAGATTTAAATTTCCGTTTTTAATTTTCCCCACAGGAAAAACTAAACCCTTTCACACACTTCCCAAATGATCATCTGGTCAATCCACGTTATGCAATTGCACTATATAAGTATTATAATTACAAAACAATACAAGAACAACATGTCAACCTACCAGAGACCAGATGGGAAAATAATTCACCGACTCCAGATATTTTCATATCAGAAGGTTCGGCTCTGTGGAATTCCTAATTGAACCTATAAATCCTATTGATCCCTCAATATAAATATTTAAAAAATCTTTTGTAATCCTACATGTATTTAAAATTACCGATTTTTGCATTTTTACAAATAAATTCTTTGACAAATCTAATACGCCTAAATTTTGAATCAGAGACCTAGGTATAATGCCAGTAACCGAAATAACAAATGGTAATATTTTTATAGTCCGAGAATGCCAAATTCTTTTAATCTCATTTCCTAAATCTGTGTATTTTCTAATTTTTTCAGAAACAGTTTTTTGAATATTACAGGAATTTGGAATAGCTACATCAATGATATAAGTTATTTTTTTAAATTTTGTCATGTAAAACTATATCAGGTCTATTATGACTAATTGTTCTGTCTGTTAGTATAGTTTTATCATAATATACAGGGTGTTAAGGGACGTACTTGACTTACTTTAACCAGTGATTCCTGACATTATTTGGAGTAAAAAATGTTAATGAAATTTTGGTCTCGGGTGACTTTTTTTGACCACTTTTTTTTTCAAAATTTTTTTCTTCAAAATCAAACAAAAAAAAAATTCTTCCGCATGTCGTCACTGGTCACTCAGCCGGGTGTCCGACGAACCCCTTACCCCGCCTCCAACTGTTCAACAACTACCATTTTTTTATGTTTTTGTAGAAAAAAAAAAAAAAAAACATCAAAAATGTCACCGGAGACCAAAATTTCATTTGCATTTTTTACTCCAAATAATGTCAGGAATCACTGGTTAAAGTAAGTCAATTACGTCCCTTAACACCCTGTATTTTATAAAATTCATTTTCTAAAAATGAATTTGGTTCATATTCATAATATGGTACTATATTACGGCAGTCAATCAAGTTATGTTTAATTACCAAACTTTGGTGGATTATTTTTAAAACCTGATTGTGCCTAAATGTATACTCGGACGGCGCTAATATAGAACATCCCGATATAATATGTTCTATAGTTTCCGGAAAAGCCAAATATTTTCTATATAAATTATCGATTTGATTTATATCTTTGATTATATGCTTCCTATAATTTTTAGTATTAATGACTCTATCTTGAATGGCAAGCATAAATCCTTCTATTTCTGCGCTCAACTCTCCAATACTCAACCATTTGTTTGACGAAAGTTTGTCAACATACGTTTGGTTGAGATAATTAAGTGTTTTGCATGAATAATTTTATTTGACCAGGAATCTAATAATTCCTGGTTAGTATTTATAAGAATGTTGGCATTCTCGTCATATAAATTTAAAGGTGTAATGTTTCTATCTGCCTTTCAAATTATTTTATGCATTTCTGAGCTATTAGCTTTCCTATGGAAAAAAAATGAGTTATGTTTTCATTTCCCTGTGGAAAACTATTACAATAATTTATTATGTTTTCACCTGAGATCAAAATTTCAATTACAATTTTTACTCAAAATAATGTCAGGAATCACTAGCTAAAGTAAGTAAAGTAGGTCTCTTAACACCCTGTATATTTGATGTATTTGGACTCACCGTACGTCTAAACTCGAATTATATTTCTTCATTGTCTTTTCAAGTTAACCTTCCGTTATCTGTTTGATGTGTATTGTGGATGAAATTATTATTGCATAACACGGTTCATTTACGTTTCGGTTCCGCCACTTTTCGCTTAACCCTTCCTTCGTGATATACATCTAGGAGCAAAGCAGAGAAATATCATGTATACGAATCCGAAGTTTTCATAAATCTTATTAACCACTACATACTTGCATATCGTGATAAATTTCACATTTCGGCAGCGATAAACTACCTACAGCAATAAAATAAAAACCTTTGGATTTTTTGTGGAAAACCGATTAAGTCCCAGGATGTTCCATCTGATTGTTGTATCACAGAAAATTAGCTTAAGAAATCGTTTTATAAAACGATCATTCGTCCGGTTATTGCTTTATTTATTTTTTGACTGTGTAGAAAAAGGGCCGTTCTATTTTGCACCAATAATATCGGAATAGCAGAAAAACACGATAACCAAAATAAAAACGATCAAATAATATTAGATTCCAGCAAAACAGCTATCGTTATCTATATAAATCGACTGTTATTATTTCTTCGCTCATCATGTGGGGAGTATTCCCCGTTCGTTTGAAAGTAATTTCCTATTTTCATGTTGGCTTTTATATCAGGAACGTTTATAGCAAGAAAAAAAATAGTTTTTCTCCTCGGCGATAGAAACCTTACATTATTTGTTTTCGTTCTTATTCCCCTTTGTTGCTTTATTAAATCGTGGATCTCGGCTTAAGTTTGGCAGAAATTTACAAGTGTCGGGGCTGTAAATAATTTTCTTAGATTTTTAGGTTAGCAAGTCTTCCCTGCATTTTTATTAAAGTTTTTTGCGATTTCTTTATTATTAATTATTAACAATCAGAAAAGAGCCAACATACCCGCTGATTTTTAAAACCCACATAAAGCTAATAACATTTCGTAGCCACTGGTACTTTGGCATCCCCAATTTGAGTATGCTGCGAGGCTGATGGGAGTGGGAAGGCGAAGGAGTATGAATAGAAGAACATTGAGAAGTATGAATTTATTCAGTCCTGGTAACTAAACAAGTCTAAAGATATTTCAAGTAACACAACCTTTCGATTCTATTTTGGTATTTTCCTGGGTGACATGCAAAGCATCTACCACTATTGAACGAGGTGCAAATGAACTAAATACTTGTATAATGCTTTCTTTATAATAAATTCTTATTCTTATATACCGGTCTAAATCGTTTTTTTTTATAAAAGTCGATCAAACCAGGAGCTGAAAATCATGAAATCTGTTTAAGGAATTCAGCTGTGGAATCCAGACCATTTTCTAACTGTGCCATCTAGCCATTCCACTACACGAGAACAAGAAGAATGTTCAAGGAATGTACATTTCTTGATATGGATTGGCAGAGCTTATGGAGTAAATTGGTATCGGACATTCTCAATTATCAGTTGATTGCCTTTCTTGCCGAGGGACTATGATAGTATAAAATAGCCCTAGAATGTCCTTGTAAGATGCATTAGGTACTATTATTTTACATACAAAGCTACTACGTTACAAGATATTATGAGGAATTAATCACAAAAACCAGTTGGTTATTTTCTGAATATTACTTTCAGCTGAATTATGATGTCAAATTATTACATGACCTATGTTGCTTTTCCGACGAGGGAAAGGTGAAAATATACATTATGGTGTCAAATTGTACTTGATCTGACCATAAAACAATTTCAATTTGGGAGGCGAATTTAAGAACCGCCGTCCCCCGAAGCATTTTTTTTAATAAACAACTCCCTTGGCATAGGTCAACCCAAGTGGTTCGCAAGGTTTGGTGACTTAACAGGGTGTGGGGGTGAGGTTTGGTGTGATGTTTCGGGTAAGGTGGATGTGTTTGCCCACCTACTGTGTGGCGGGCCCTATAGGGAGAGAGAGACTGGTTGAGGGAAACCGTGGCCGTATTTCTCCAGCCGGATTCTCTCGATACATTGCCTTGCATCGCAGTGGGAAGAACAGATTCATACGTCCATCGTAAATCCAGCGCACATGATCCATAGTTATTTACAGATCACGTGCGCTACCCGACTCACTAGGCAATATCTGTTCTGAGCCGGGTTATACAATTTTTCCAAAGATAACATTAACAGCATCAAATCAAAAGAGAGTTCAGATGGAATAAGTATTACAATATGAGAGGTGTGATGGGACCTCATTTACTGAACATAATAAATTAACCTTCAAGAAATGGAAAATTTCCGAACACACGGAAGACTTCTATTGTGATCCCGATTCCGAAAGTAGTTAATATCAGAAAATGTGAAGAATATAGACCAATAAATATTTTAATAAAATACTAGAAATTGTAATTCAAAAACAACTCTTGAGTATTTGGAAAAACATAACATATTGGCAAGCAATCAGGAAACTGGAACAGTAGCTCTTGTGATTGATACATGGAAGAAAGAAACAGACAAAAGATTAAAAAGATTAAAAAGAGATTTGAAATGGCAGAAAAGAAAATAAAACTATTGGATAAATTAGAAAACGTAGGTCTTTCTGATGAAGCTCTGAATCTAGTAAAAGAATATCTTCAGAAAAGGAAATAGGTAACGACAAAACTCAGAATCAGAAAAAAACAACATTAGAACACCAAGGTTGTTTTCTATCGGTATTGGGTCCAATTCTATTCATAATTTAAATAAATGACAAAATTTAAACCATAAAACATTGCAACTTCAGACTATTTGCAGACGATACGTTTGTGAAGATTACATAGGTGCAATTAACAAAGAAGACTAACGAATTAATGAATAAACGAAGAAATATTGCAAAATGGCTGAAATTAAACAAGTTGAAGCTGAACATAGTTTATGGAAATAGGCAATAAAATGCCTAACATAGGATTAAATTCGATAATTAATGATGAAAAATTAATGAAATCAAATACCTGGGTGTAATACTCGATTCAAAACTAACTTTCATAGCAATTTTTGAATATTTGCTAAAGAAAGTATCAAAAAAGTACATTTTTTTAGAAGACTAAGAAATAAATTAAACAGAAACACTACGGAACTAATTTATAAAACTATAGTTGTTCCACATTTAGATTACTGCTCTACGATGTTATATTTGGCCAAAGAAGGAATTTGAACAAACTAAAAGAACAGAGCTATGAGATGTATACTGGAGAAAGGCTAATACGCAAGGGTTAATCAAATGAAAGAGAAGCTAAATTGGGTTCCAACAAAAGTAAAGTTATGATAAACCAAATAAGGATGAAATCTCTATTAATAGAAATATACATAATTACGAAACTAGAAAAATAGAGTTAGATTGCCACATGTGAAAAAAACCAAAATCACAGAACTGCTTAATATATATAGGACTAAAGACGTGTGATGAAATGCCTGAAAGTATGAAGTGAATGTATTTAAAAATAAATGTTATGCTTACTGTAAAAGTATTTAAAATTATGAAATGAAATGTTACATTGTGCATATTATTTATTTTCTAAAGTAATATAAACTAACTTAATAAATAATAATAAAAAAACAGATTACGAAATTCACACTCGGTAGAAGTTAAATCTTCAGAAAACGAAAGTAGAAAAGAGCAGAGAGGTTATAAAGCACCGCACAAAGTGGAGACCGATTATCTATCTCATTCTCTCGCATGTCTGTCTCGTTATAATGTCGCTATTTTTCGTTTCATCGAGTTTTAAATTACAACGGTGCTAAAGAAGTTTTCACTTCAATTTTTAAAAAAAGATGACCTAGTCCCCATGAAAATTATTTTCCTCAGGGCGTCCTGCGTAGAACTAACCTAAAAAAATAGCATGTACTTTTTTAATCATCCTGTTGAGAGATTATTACTCCAAACCGAAATCGATCACTGCTTGATAAGACTTTATTTATTATAAGCGTTAAGATCTGAAAAATAGTTTCATTAAAAAATAACTTAAAACTTTCCTATTTCCTATTTTTACTGCTATTAGGCTTCTTTCTGAAAATCACTCATCCCACAAAAAGGCCCACCCGATCCATTTTATCATGGTGGATTCAGACCATACTAATAGAATATAAAAATATTGAACATATTCAGTTTTTTTAATAACGTTCTTTTTTGGTATCTTGTAGACTTGATATTTTTAAAAATAATTATAATCGACAACGTAAATCGAAATAACAAACAGATGTGATTAAAGCATTGACCATGCTTTTATGTTTTAAAACGCCTATGTGAATTCTAAGAAAAGTAACATATTATAACTAGTACCTTCAAAGTTCTCATGCTAACAAAGTTGGTAGACGAAACCAATGGTAATTACATTTACTGGGGTTAGAAATAAAGTGGAGCTACAACCTTCAAAGAAATCAAAGTCCCATCTGAGAACACGGCTTTACCTCCCAGACTCACTAATGTCGGTAATAGGCTCCACATCACAGGACTTGAGCCTCGACGCCGGATTCGTAGAAAATTTCCATCACAAGAATTATTAACCAGCCGGATTGGCCGACATGGGATTAAGAGTAGAAACAATACACCCTTACCAATTATCGTAAGCTCATAAGGTGGATACGTAACTTTACACACATTGAACGCAGTACGCTTTTTCATTAGTGGAACAATCTTGTTTGCAGTTAGAGCAGTAAACGGCGGATGCCTCTGCTCAGCAACTGCGTGGTAGGCCGGATCAGAGACACTGGTTGAGGTAGACCTTTTGACCTCTCCAGCAGGACTCTTTCGGAACACATCGCCTAGCACCGCATTGGGAGGAATGGATTTATAAGTCCGTCCCCATACTTTCCTAAAAATACCCTCCACGCAACTTCCCCATTGTTGGAAGATACCCCCTGTACCGCCCTTGTGTAAGACCACCATTCAGAAATGAAATTTGGCCAGGTATCTCCCCACCATCTCCTACCTCATCTCCTTCATCTCGCCACTTCTTTCATACCCCAATTGGGGATGCCGTAGTCTCACTGACGGGCCTGAAGGAAATTAATTCCCTTAAAAAATACATAAGTGTATAGTTTACAACCGGTAGAAGTGAAACCCTCAGAAAACTAAAATAGACAAGAGTGAGGAGGCTGCGAAGCACCGCACAAAGAGGAGACCGATTATTCTATCTCATCCTCTTGCGTGCTAAAACCTTTAGATTGAGTTTGTCTCTTTTTAGTGTCGCTTTTGCGTTTTATCGAGTATCAAAACACTTTTTCAATCAAGTTTTTAGTTAATACGCTTATTACCTTTTAGTTATTATAGTTATTACATAATTATTATGGTTATTATCGATACCTTTCAATTCATTTGTGATTTTTCACCAGGAAAGACTGAATTACTTTAAAAAATAAACGGTTTTTCTTTATTGTCTTAACTACCAACGTAGTAATATTTTCAGCAAAATTTATTCAATTATTTAGGCAAGCAAATGGGTGAAAAAACTGTAATTTATTGGGTTTGGTGAACATCTTACTAGTACCAAAGTCTTCACGTATTAAAGAAATTAAGTAAACACTTTGTATTTTTTGGAACAGTTGAGTCGCTTGAATATACACGTTTAAAATATTAATTCTTTACTTTCAAAATAAGCCTTTTATACACAAAATAAATTACATTTTTGTCAATTTTTTTTCGGTTTTATTTTTAAATAATATTTTAAGTACCCGCAAACATTTTTTCACCAAAAATAATAGACTAAATCATTATTACTAAGCAACTGGAGAATCTGCAGTCATTTCTCTAAACTTACTGTGTGGCGGCTAGTCACCAAATAAATAAATACAAATGGCACATTGCGGAAATTAATAAAAATAAATGATTTTTAGTGGAATTTTTTATTTTATTTTTTTTTATTATTTATTTAATATAATAGTATCAATTACATGTTTATATACATTAAATAAAGTTATTCTATTAAAATACATTTAATAATACCCTTTACACCCTATTTAAGAGCAAAGCTCCAGTTAAAAATGAAATAGATGACTCTTTCTAAAATAAAGTCAAGGATACACACATCTCGAAATTGTTATAATAAATATGATTAACTAACTAACCATCACGCTATTTCTGCACGAGGTGGAAGTAAGAATAGACCGCCACACGTCTCTGTCTCGGAACATGCTCATTGCTTCATTCGCATTCATATATTACAGTATCTTTAATATACTTCTGTTGTTCTGACTCTTGACATGACCAGACTCGAGAATTCTATTCACTTGGTAGTGCCGTGTCTCCCTGAGGCGCCTCCAACTTCTACTATAAACTTCCATGTTATACATTCTCCTTACACTCCTTTCTTCGTTCATCCGCTCAACATGCAGAAACCTAATGCCTAATCACCCCTTTCAAAATCTTAGTCATTATTCTTACGTCAGCCTTGTATTCTTTTCAGATTGCATCTTTATAATACGGAAAAATATAATAAATTACATCAGATAATGTCTTACTTATACTGAGTTCAGTCTACTTTCAACTTTCGTTTCATGCCTCACTCCCATACGGTGAGTTTGGTAACAGTACTCTATTGTGGACTGCTGGCTTTCATAAATAGATGTTATAAAAAACGTGTATCGCAATGCCAAATAATTTTATTTTTTAAGGAAAGTGTATCGAGTTGTGAAACAAAACCTTTATTGTATTGTCGTAAATTATATTTATCCAAAACGTGCCTTTACCACGCAAAAGTTATCGTATTGTGTAAGAACTTCTATTTTCTGCTTATTTCCGTATCCTTTGAAGTCTTTAAAGGTTGTAAATAATATTTAGGGATTTACCTACTACCTACTATATATTTATCTCATTTCATCAAAACAGAATTTATATATTCATGTTTTAAGCCTTGAAATAGATGCAAGAGAGACAAGATTGGCTTTTACATATCAAAGATTACTAAAAAGTTATCTATATGATTAATATTTTTTACCAATGATAGAAGTAATGATATTTTAGATATTTTTTCTAAAAAAGTCTTTATAGTGAAAAAATAATATTTTACAAATAAATTTTCGAGTTTAATTTTTTTTTTTGAAGCTGTATTCTTAAGAGTTACGTAAAAGCTTATGTCTATTCATAATAAGAAGTATTTTTATTAATCAGTAATCATTGGTTACTATTTTTTCTATTTACAGTAAACCTCATATGCAAAACGGTGTTTCTTATTATCTCTTATTTAATAAATCCAAGCCATAAAAGTAAGTAGGTAGGACTTAATTGCCTAATTATAAACCATTTACCTGCCTAATTATAAACCATTTACCTGCCTAATTATAAATCATTTACCTGCCTAATTATAAACCATTTACCTGCCTAATTACAAACCGTACCTGTTTTTCGCAATATTTTTTAAATTTCAAATTTAATTTTAACGTTTTTTCCATGTCACCATCTCAATGACAATTTATTTTAAACAACAACCACGAGCATGCGAACTTTGGCGGGATAAAAAGGTAGCACCCAATAAGGACGTCACCTTAAACCGAAACCGGAATGTAACAAACAAATCAACAAATAGATGAAATGCAAAATAGTCGAGTGAAAACGAGACTTTGCTACGCTTAGTCAATTCAATTAATTTTAAAAAATAATAAAAAAGTTTTGTGGTAGGTACGCCAAAAAACTTTGTATTAATAAAGCATGGCTAACTACATACATACGGGATAGGAACTCTATTAAAGGAAGGCTGGAAAGGAGAATTGAAAATTTATAAACAGATTCTTACAAGATTAACAAAATATATTTTATGCGCTTTCCGAAATAAAGAGAAAATAAAAACTCTCAAGCAGTGAGAAAAGGTGTCATGAAAACTGTTCATAACTTTCTGTAGAAATTTCAAGGTTTACGAAACTACTGTTAACTCCCAACGTAGTTTCTCTATCATATGTTATATAAAACTTTGAACAGTCGAAAAATGAGTCAAGATCGTAATATATTGTTGTCATAAATATGCAAAAAAATAAAAATATTTAAGAAAAATTTGAGTGCGGTTCACGCGCGGTAGAAGCGAAATTTTACCAAAAACAATCTCAACCAATAGGAGCCTTTAAAAGTGTGACCATAGTCAAGCGGCCAATAGCGTCATTAATTTTCGTTTAATATCTCAACCAATATAATCAAAGCGGTCAATGAGTGCAGTTTGATGCTTCGCAGGTGCTGCGATGCGTCATTTCCGTTTCATCCGAATTCCAAATCACAACGAGGCTAAAGAAGTTTCACGTAAAAAATAATGTTTACTATCGTGAAACCAGGTATTTACAAGCACGAAAACAATAATTACATGTATTATCGTGAACCGAAAAATGAAATTTAATTTAGCAGTTTATTTATGTTAATCAATAATCGATTGAAAGATGATAATATTAGCTATTAAAAATCCTACACAAAGGGCCTACCCGCTTAATGGTGTATCTATGGGCACCTTCTAGTGAAAGTAATACTTACGTCATAGAAACGTACATTTACACGTATTATAATTTCCAACCGGGAGAGAGCCTAATTTGATAGAATTTCATAAAGGATTCATGTCACAGGTATTCAGTAAACGAGATAAGCCCCAAACAAGCATCGGGGTAACCATACCAACGACTCGCCTGCAATACACCTAACTAGGTATTTGTATTTATTTGGATTTCATTGTATGCAGGGAAATTTAGTTTGTTTAGGCATTGAATTATACATTCAATCCTTTTTCTGCTCGGTAGCACTTATCGCAATATTAAATACCCAGGTACTCCGCAGAGGTGTGCCACGAATTTGGGGATTCTCCAGAAAAAACCCATTATCGGTCGGTATTTTGGATGATGAAGTTTTTCATTTCAACATTGTGTAGGGACGCTACTGATTTTATTTTATTTTTTATTATTATTGTACAACAGAATAATTCCAATTACAGTACAATTTAGTTACCCTATCAGCATTTAGGCAAGTGACTCTTCAATAATGTTTTTAAGGCATATAAAGAACAGTCACTTACATCCAAATGGTTTGCAATTTGATTTAACAGCACCACTCCCCTCGTTATGCTATGCTTTGCCAAGACGTTTGTTCTGCCGTTCGGTACTTTAAATAAGTCATGATATCGACTTCGGCTGTAGTGGTCTGGTACATATAAATCATAGCATCCCAAGAGAAATGGGCTATTGATGTAATTGTTCCAAATTTTGAAAGACAGAATAGCAAGACTTGCTTTCCTTCTAGTTTCTAGTCTCACAGAATAAGTTTCCTCAAGTAAGTCAATATGATGAACCTTGGATAGGTTCCATGCTTCCGCATATAAACATACCTGAGCAATTTCTTCTGGATTTGCTCTAACATATCAATGTACTTCTGGTGGTGCCCAAACATCGCTCGCGTACTCCAGCTTGCTTCTCAGTATGCCGTCAAATAACGCTAGCATAGCTTCTTGGTTATCAAATTGCTTACAAGTCCTGATGATGAATCCAAGAAGTTTGTAGCAAGACTGAGTGAGCTGCGTTATATGGCAAGAGAATGTCAGTTCGGGATCAAAGACGATACCGAGATCCTTCACGGATTTTACACGTGATAACGTTTCGCCTTTTATTTTATAATCGTAAATTATAATGTTTTTAAAACGAGTGAAGGACATTGTGACACATTTCTTTGTGCTAAAATCTAATTTGTTTGCCAACGACAAAAAAGAAAAGATAAAAAATAAACAACTTATAAAAAAAGATCTAAGGAATGACATTCTGTTCTTCGTTCATGGTTTGAAGTAATACGTATATCCAGACGAAATACACCAAAATATAAAATAACACATAATATTTCCGTCTGGATTAAACAAAAGGAAGACAGAGAACTTTTTCATAACATTGTACCGATTCCATGACAACTCAACACCTCTTTGAAAAGTCATTCCATAACCTAACCTAAAGTAATCTATTTAACTTGAAAAAGAATTAAAAACAAGTAGATAAATAATACACGAGTGTATTGAACGAGAACAAAAACTGATCACGTTTATTTGTATCTCCTTTATTTGTTTTTTGTCACAATCACCCTCATTGGGAAAAGCACAATAATAAAACAATGAGTGACCCTTAATTAACAGTTGCGGACTCGTGACCGGATAAGTAGAATAAGGACTAATCGCCGTGGAGACCGATCGGCGTCCGCTGATCGCCAATCGCCCGCCCGCCCTAAGCCGCCATGAGCGATGCACCAATCTCATTATGAACCCTGCCCGCGTCATCGATCAACGGCTTTACATCATATTAGGAGGAACGCTTTCAATCCAGTAAGAAGTACTCATTGATAGTGTGTTTTGTTTCGGGCCGCTACACGGTGGAACCCTTTCCGCTCTTAACGGTCTGAAAACCCAGGGTGAATGAATGAATACGGCACGATAAACTAGTTTTTTTTTTTATTTTTTTTTTTTATTATTTTCGCTCTTTTTGACATTTTTTTTATTACTGATGATAATGGAAAACCTTGGTGAAATTTTCTCCTTTTTCACAAAGAACACGAACAGAGAAATCTGGACCATTGAGATTTTTTCTTATTTGCAATAAGGTTTTAAAAATGATCGATTTTCCTGTGCGTAAGGTACCTTAGTGGCAATTTTTGGTGGAAGACCAATATTATTTGTGGTGTTAGCTTTAAATGAAGAAAATTGCAATAATAATATGTTTATTTTCAAGAAGCGTAGCCACTTTAAAACGGTAATCAATAATAATAATAATAATTGAGCTAAATAATAATAAATGAGCTAAAGCATCGATAAGTACTCGTAAGTATAGATTATAGATAAAGCAGCGGTAGGAAATTATTTTTTGTTGCGGGCTGTAGAAAAATGTACATGTTTTGGGGGGGCAACACGACTGTCGACGTCACTCCTGCGCGTGTGAGCTTGCTCAATCAGTACGCTTGTGACTGCCCGTCTGATCGTGCATCGTCATTGTGCCTAGTAGCTAACAGCATCGTTTCCTTCAACCCAGCATGTTTTTCTTCCCCCTCTCTTCTGCATAAGTATAAATCCTGCATAAAAAAAGTAAGACAGAAAAACGGAAAAAGCACCGCAGTCGAAAAAAAATAATGTAAAAATTACGCGCGTTGAAATATTACGACCGACCGGTTGGTAGCGTGGTAGTTCTTGATTCCCACTCGGGCGTTGTTTGTTCGATTCTCTACTATATTTAGTCTCCGTCATTGCAGATTCCACATTTACATTTATGATGATGATTGTGGTTGGATTTTCAAAATTCCAAGGTTGCTTGTATATATAAGTGTAATATATGTATATATGCGTATGCACCTACGAAAAAGCGCCGATGGATATATTGGTATTCAGTTATCAAATAAAAATATCTATTTTTTTTATACTTAGTGGTCAGATAAATCTGTAAATGTGCTGCTAAATAATAAGTATATTCCCACTGTGCGTTCGAGCCGTCCGGGTTAGCAGGGCCGGCCAGGGCCGCAGGGATTTCCCCGGCCATCGCGGCGTCTGCGCCCGCACGGCCCGCCATTGTTCTCCTTCCGTCAGGTGATTGATGAGTCTTTGTATGATTAGTCCGACGAATCTCAAATGATGATACAATCGAGGCGCTTTGTAACAAAGGCGTGAACAGGACAATGTTTTAATTTCGCATTGTGAAATGTTAAGGATCATCATTAGTGCAAAACTGATCAGCTGGTGCGTGAAATTCAGCCCGTTTTATGTGAAATGTATAAAGCGTGTGAAAATAAACGAACTCACGTTTATCGTAGTAGCTCGAGACTTGGCCTTTTAATGGTTCTGAAAAAAATGACTGTTCAAATATTATTCAAAAGAGTTAGGACGGGTTGTTCAAAACGATTTGACGGATTCATCAAATATTTAAAGTTAATTTTCACTGTCTATGTATATTTTATTCAAGTTTTGTGATTATCTCAGTTTTATGGAGCAACTGGCCTGTAATGATATAATAACAGAACTTGAATAGAACTTACACAGAACATGAAAATTAATTTGATGAATCCGTCAATTTTTTTAAACAACCCGTGTTTAGTATTAGAATAGTAAAGCAATTTATAAGAAAAATTACTTAACAATACATTTTATCAAGTCTTTCTCAAAACTTAAACAAAGTCAAACGTTTATATATTCTTCTGCTTGCGGAAACCATATCATCCAGCTTGTGAATCGGTCCCAATAAAATCCGACCACTTTTCCGCCTGACGATGTTCTCGAACCTACTTCAATAATTTTTCGAAAGTCGGTAGGTAACTACCTCTCAATGTTTACATTTTCATTACACCCCTTGACTTGTAATACGTGGTGATTTAGTTTAGCCACTTAAATTTAGAACAGCCACAAGCCAATCTAATGTAGAATTTTAATAGTTCCAGGGAGAGTTTCTTAGTATATTATGTTCGGTTTCGAACAAGACGCGTGAGAAGAAAGACGACGGATGTCGATGACGTCTGAACGAGCTCTCGTTGGTACTAGTTTATTTTACATAACCATCGGTTATGAAACAGCCTAAACTAGGAATCCATCGAGCAAAACATTAAAGAAACGCGATGTATTATTAATCTGTATGTGCAGACTTTTTTATGGAATCAAAAACATTAACCAGCACCGCCAGTATTGTTTCCAGGAGCTACTAGCACAAGGAAATCGGTAACTTTACAATATCGGATTGATAGATGTAACTTCCTATGAGCTTACATTCATGTCCCGAGCACGGTTTCACCGGAAATAACCAAAACCATATTGAAAGTAAATAAATATTAAATCAATGGACGCTGGCAACACTGAAGATATGTTCTATGAATTGACATTCCGAATGTCAAAGGCCAAACGATCACGTAAAAATATTAGTAAATTAGCAATGCTGAATTGAAATACTTACCTAAATATGCGTTGGCAGTCCGCGTTCACTTTATGACACAAAACGTGAGTTAATTAGTTAAAGAGGTCTTTAGTCATATTTTAAAAACTTAAGTTTCTCGAAGCTCGAACGGAATAAGTTGGTCGCGTCTTATTTGAATTATTTAAGTCTATGAATCGCGTTCACGACTTCTTCCAATTATAAGAGCTTCTTTGGTTTAATCCGTCCATTAATAAGCCAGTACTTTTGCATAACGAACGACATTATCCAAACAAACACGTATATATTGTCAGTTAACCGAAACTTACCTGATTCTGATAAGTCCGGGTTAAAATTTATCAATCGTCTGTCAGAATACCTCTTACCAATTGTTCACCGTCGCAAATATTGAAAACTGACCATAGATGACCGATTTAGTCAATATCGTATTAATATAGCGTTTTAACAACCGACCATGATAGACCTCCTGAATCATTGTAAAGTATGCGGTACCTCACCTCTCCCTGTCTCAGCATCGACTGGGAGGAGAATTGCTGTAGCCGCCTACCACGAGGGAGAGTGGCTCAGTTTCATTATTATTTGTTGCCTTCCCGTGTTTGTTCCTACCATAAAACAAAAATGTGTCTATACAGTCCACTCCTCCTCGCTAGCAAGGGCTGAATACTGAATACTCTCGGAATGCTTGATGCCCCCTGAAGCTTTGGTATTTTCATAAACCTTTGTTGCACCTCCGCCCTCGGTTTATTGTTGTCTTGCAAAAAAATATTCACTCGCCTTAAGCAAAGAGGGTGTTGATATTGAAATTCTTTTTTATTTATTCGGATGAAATTGAACAATGTTTCGTAGGTGTACGATGTTATGAAAATATATTCCTGACATTTAGAAAATTAAAATGTTTGATATCTGTAGTGTCCGAGGTACATTATCTCCGCGGGAGGGGACCGGTTGCCGGAGATGGCCGAACGTAGCCGAAGGTTCCCGATCCCACCCACACAGTGGTAGTGGAGGGGCAGGCGAAGCCGCCGGCTGTAACGGCCCGCGCCCCATTCCATCGTTTAGCTTATCAGAGCAAACAGTGTACATCTTTCTCAATTGACTTACAATAAAAATTTCCGTCGTATAAACGAAACTTATTTTATTAAAAGTAATCGTAAGTGTCAAGGACATTACAATATCGAAAATTGTTGTGTAGAAATTAAATGAAAAAGACGCTCAAATACTTTTTTTTTTAATATTTTAATGTGCATATGTACCTATTTATTGACCTGCTGAGAGCTCTATTGTTAAATTTATTTCCATTGCAAGCCTCGTTTTTGAGAAACTGGGGATGGTAAAAGAGAGTAAATCTAAGGTACTGCATAATAAATATCACGAATAATAAATACTAGCTGATCCGGCCACGCGTTGCTGTGGCTAACGAAAGGCAACGCCATCTGCTGATTGGTTACCCAACCTTCATGACATCTGTTAATACAAATCAAATCCACACCGCCCGCTTGCCAACCCGCTTCTTTATATATCATATATTTCAACCAATTTAAACAAAACTTTGAAATATTACAAACTTAAACCTTCCTCATGAATCACTCTATCTATTGGTGAAAACCGAACGAAAATTCGTTCATTAGTTTTTGAGTTTATCGGGAACCGACAGACAGGCGTGTCGGAGGACTTAAATTTATAATATGTAGAGATGAAACTAAATAATAATAGTCAATTAAATTAAATTCTTATCAGCTTTTTTAATAACTGGCTCTTTTTTCAAAGACTTTCTTTCTTTTTTCCATTCTATTGTGACGAATAATTAACTTTATTCATTAATTTAAATATTTATTTTATAAATTTCCGTCAAAACTCTGCCATTTGTATAAAATAAGAAGTAGGAACAATCGACTTAACCGAAATTCGTTCACAAGCTCACCTTTCTACTGTGAGTCCTTGTCCTTTCTCACCGTTTCGCTTCTACTTGATCTTGCCCAGCTCCTGTGAAGACATCTTGCTGACGGTGCCGGTCAGACAACTGGCCAATACATTCCTCTCCGATAATTGGATTACACTTCTTTCATAAGACCGACTCAACCCTTCAAGCCACCCCTTGAGCTGCGAGACACTAAACAAAAGAGGATACCCTAACACTCAAAACGATCTTTATGTAGAGTTGTGTGTAAGGTGCCTTTTTGTGTGGTGTCTATTTACTTAAGGAAAAGTTTGAAGAGTCTCGATCGGGCTATAGACTCCGCGAGATTAGCTAATGGAATAATCCTTCCGTTTCCCAAAGCGAATGATTTATTTGCCTTCCACATATATATATATATTGTTTTTTTCTCCATTTCCTTATAGAACGGATAGCCCTCCCGTGAAACATCGTGGGGAGAGAGAGATATTTATCGCATGCGTATGATTCCAACAGTACGATAGAACCTTGATTTAGCTCTAAAAGGGCAATCATTATACTCGCCTTACTAATGCCCTATGATACACTCCGACTTTATCAATTCTCTTATTCTGTCTTACGTTAAACGGCGAATTGTAATTGGAAAATTAGGCGCTCCTTTGTGAAAAGAAAGAAAACCGTTGTGCAATTACACCAAATGGAATGCAGTTAAAAACCTATTATTTTTATAGCACGTACAAGTTTTTTTATGGTCTTTTTTTATGCAGATTTATATTGTGTACTATCTTTAAATGGGTATTTAACTCTTCTAAGTATAATAGAAAAACAATGTTACTTACTTATACCAACCGACAACCGTAAAATATGACAATAAAATTGCATTTAAAATGCCAAAAGGCAATAAATATCACTGCATTGGTATCCTGGATGAGGTTCCTTTCTTATAAAAAAGATGTGCTGCCCTCCACCGGGTTTCGAAAGGTTTCCGGTGAGCTTTTGTTAATATTTTAAATACCCGGAAACTTGTTCAGGAAATCCATGATCTTGATTTGATCACATCCGCAGATTATATAATATGGCCTAAACCTATACATATATGAATGAAGGAAAAGATTGAGGAAAAGTGTGGAATCGGAAGACGGCCATTGTCATAGTCATATAACTAAGTTGACCCGGAAGGATGCCTCTTCTTTTTTCTTAGACTGAGGAAGGTTGAGTAACTTTTACAATAAATATCGCCAAGGAGGACATTTTTTTCCGTTTATTTTATAGGCAGTATAGGTACTCATATTGCAGATTTTCTTTCACTATTTTATATATAATAACGGAAAGTCTTAAAATTTTTCTGTAAGGCAAAAAAACCAAAAAGAAAAAACTTTAAAGAATTAATTACCCATGTTAGAAAAAAATATTGATTGGTACATAATTTTACACATTGATAAATATTGTAAGGCAAAAAGATATTAGAAATTTTGTAAATTTTTATGTTCTGAGAAATCATGAGACACTTTTGGTGAGAACCAATTTTATATAACGCTAGCGAGTTCCCGGTATGCGTTTCAATGCCAATCAAAGAAAGAAAGTGTTCCCTCTCTGCCGCTAATGGAACACACACTTCTCATAACAGTCCGAGAAGCATGGATTTTTCAAATTTACCACTTACTATCACCTACCGCCACTCTCTCCCTCTACCACTCCGTTGTTCTCCACCCATCCCATGCATTCCTGTTCTCGCCACCGTTCCCCTATCTCATCCCCTTCCCTTCCCGCGTTCCCCTTCCACCTCCCGCGCCTTCTCCTTCCACCTTCCTCCCTTCCGTGAACCCTCCTCTCCTCCATTCCCTCTCCCTCCCGGCTTCTCTGCCTGCCGAAATTTTTGTTTGAGAGTCGCTAGTATTGTCTTCAATGATTAAATTTATTATTTCTCATTTTCATGTTCAGTCTCCTTAGCAAAGCTTCCAATATAAGAGACAGGATTAACGACTTCTTATCATTTCTTTGACACGTGATTAAGTATTCGTTACCACATTAAATATGAGCAAATAATATAAAACTTTTTGATGTGAAAACTTCTTTAGCACCGTTTTGATTTGATTCGATGAAACAAAAGAGAAAAGAGAAAACTCATACATAAACTGAAAAGAGACAACTCATACTTCTATAGAAGGTTTCACTTGTGATCTGCACACTTGAAATTTTCTTATCAGCCTTCTGTTCAAAGCAAATAAATATTATATATACCGGGGAAAAACAATGGCTCAAGTCCAAAAATGGCACTTTTGAGTTAAGTATCCAGAAATCTTCCTAGATATCTTTTACCCTCGAAAAAATGGCATAATTCTTAAAAATATTACAGTGCCTTTAAAAGCGAAAATGTCATTGTTAAATTATAATGCTTTACTTAAATTCAAGCAAAAATAGTGGCACAATGATCTTTTACCACTATTGTAATATTAATTCCCATGTATTTTTGGTTGCTGAATTCGGGAAATTATCAAAAAAAATCCATCACGTAAGGTTTTTCCGCAAAACATAAAATACTGTGTAATTGCCTATCTTAAAGCGCAAAACGGGGTTTATTACCGAAATATATTTTTTTTGTTAATTCCAACTTATTATAAGATAATGTTATGTTGTATAGACTGAAACAAAACATTTAGTAACTCATGACGATAAAATTAGTCGGCATTGAATCATATATATACCGGGATTTTCCATAGTAAGTATGGTGAGAGAATGCCGGAATTCCCAAGGTGCCCACTCCCTTCCATGCCCTTTCATTTATTTATTTCTGTTCCAACTTTCATAAAGTGCGTTTCAAAAATGACTTCATGAGGTTGTGTAAATTCTTCTGAGAGTTTTTGCTATATTTGTGTTGAATTTGTAGTGAAAAAACAACAAAGAAATATTACTGATTTTGTTAAAAAAAAGTGTATTTTGCTGTGAAGATAGGGGACCAGGATAAATCTTGGGCCCCGCATGGAGTTTTTCAGGGTGTATTGAAGGACTTAGAATGTGTGAGAGAGCCTCGAAACCACAGCAATGACTGCTACTTTTGTTCGTACAATGTGCAAGGGCATGGAACCAAAAATAAAAATAAAAATTTGTTAACCAAACATGGATTCGGCACTCCGTCCAGTCCCTCACAGACTTGGAATTCTTACACCACAAGCACCCCAAAGCCTAGACGATTTTCCATCATCAGAAAGTGAATCGGAAGAAAGTTCTCCTGACGAGTTTCAAGTAGGCGACTCCAGAGGACCTCAACAATTTTCTCAAGCTGAATTAAATGACCTGATCCGAGATTTGGGACTCTCAAAAGAATCTGCTGAGTTATTAGGATCCAGAATGCAAGAGAAGAATTTATTGACACCTGGAACTTCTTTTGCTTGGTTAACAAATATAGAAAAACATTTTGAGCCTTATTGCTGCATACTGCCTTATGCTGCATAGAGAAAATATAACATCCCACAAAAGAAAAAGCACAAAACGAAGCTTCGAAACTAAAAAAAGCAGATTTTATAAAGATTTATAATTGTATATTATGTAAATAAATTATTTTATGACTTAAAATTAATTAAATTTGTATAATTTTGTGATTTGTTTTTCTTTTGAACATTCCCTACAGAAGTAGTGTAAGGCGGGTTTTGCTTATAATTTAATACTTTTCGGAAAATCCTTACGTGATGGGTCGAAATGGATGGCATTCTCAAATTCAGCATACCGAAATACATATAATTCACCCATTACCATTAAAAAAAAATTAAAAATGTCAATTTGCAGACCTGTGAAATTGGTTCTCACCAAAAATACCTTATGATTTCTCAGAATTTAAAAATTGACAAAATTTCTGATTTTTGATAAAGATACGAGTATCAGAAATATGACAAATTAATTAATGACCGTGTCGGAAAAAAAGGTTTTGCATATAAATATCAATGTGTATAGTTTTTGTCAATGAAAATCCTTTGTGGCAAATTTCACAAAAATTCGACACGTTGCATTTTGTTTGGAAATCTGGTTTTTACACAGCCTTCAACAAACATTGAAATGCCCAATAATTGGAAATATTGTTCCGGCACGTCTCTGCGGATGATTTTTCCATTCATACTCATAGTCCACTCGTGACGGTAAATGCCGGACAAATAAAACAAATTGTTACATAATAAAGTATTTTAGTTTACACGTGGTATTACGTATCGTTATTGGAATATTATCAATTTGTACAGCGTTTAATATCCGAAGCATTATTATTGCATACATATTGACATTTAAACAAAGCAATATTAAAATGCCAACCAAAAATGGTTCCGCATTGGTAAAAGCTATTTACGAAGAATTTTTTGTGTGATGAATTATAAATTAAAAATAATAAAAATGAATAAACACTTGTCATTTTTATCCTCTTCTGACAATGGTAATTTGGTTTCAATTGTGGAACCCCAGAAACTGAATATTTTTGGTGATATGTTTTGAAGTGAAAACTTTTTTAGCACCGTTGTGATTTGAAACTCGATGAAACTGAAGCGAGCGACACTAAAAAGAAACAAATACATACAAATACAGGATTTAGCCTGCGAGAGAATGAGATAGCCATAAAATATTTATTTATTTCACTTTCACTTTCCAATGTAATACGATAAATCCAAAGTCCCACGCAAGTCTCCTTTGGTCTAGTGCAGAGGTTCCCAAACTTATTTTTCTCGTAGACCCCTTTCAAAAATTTACTGATTTCGGTGGACCCCCCGCTGCTACATTTCTACCACATTCCCAAAACTCGTCAAAAAATGTGAATTTTAGATCTAACGATGGAAAATTGCATCGCGGCTAGTTCCAACCCTGAAGTGGTATAAATAAAAAGAAAAATTTGTGTGTTTTCTTGTGTTCTATTTATTAAAATAATATTATTACAGACTTAGGGGGGAAATACATGTAGATGACTCAAAGATGTTTTTATTTTTTTATTTCATGAATTGTTAGTATAACTATTGAATATGTTCCCAAAGTTTTAAATAAAAAATTCAATTCGTTCCGGTGTTATGAGGGTGTTTGTGCCGAACCGCGACGTAAACTTGAAACGCATTTTTCTCGAAACGACTTTTTTTGAATTTGTATGCACTCTAGCTCAGAAAGTTTTTAACCAAGCATTTTAAAAATTTGCAAATTCCTTATTTGTATAATTATGCTCTCTCTATATGAACCGAAATTCGTAGTAATATCATTGTAAAAATATTTTTTATTTGTTAGAAAATGTAAAAAATTGGCAAAAAATCAATGTTTCCTGTTTACACACCTGTAAAAAATCTTAATTTCCATTTTTTGGGGAAAAGTAAGGTTAACATAGAAGAGGCACGTCATTTTCTTAAATTAAATTTAAAACCCTATTGATTTGGCATGAAAACCATGGCCCCCAAAATGCACACAAAAGCTACGCCTGATGGTGACGTTCGATGCATATCTGCTGATAATTTTCATATTTTCCGAGGAATTCACAATATGTTTGTAAGTAGATGTATAAAATGACCTCACAGAATCAATAAATTATACACATTTCTTCCATGGCAAAAATTCTTGAAAATCATTTAAAAAACCTAGACCTGTGTCCTGTATTTCCCACCTTAATAGAATTAAATATCGAATATGCAAGTTTTTACTAGTAACAGTCGCTGACCTTATTAAAATACACTACTGAAAAAAATTAAAGGAGGTTTTAGAAAAAGGAAATTATAGCTGAATATAAAGGCTACCTGATCCGGCCGGCCATAAGCCGGCCTAACTGAAAAAAAAATTCAAGCCCGTGGACCAAAAAATTTGCAAAATAATTTTTTCGCACTATCTATTAGGATTGCATGAGAACCTTAGCTCAAAATGTAGTTAAAGCTTCAAAATGCTTTTTTTAAAGTCTCAATGCGACCATTTTTTACCGAAATAGAGCCTGTCAAAAATCACCGCAAAATTTTGATTTGTTGCTCCCTAAATTTTTTTTGAGTAGTGTGTTATCTGCCTACATTGGTAGGTAAAGCCAAGCCAACATTTTTGTTCTTTACTATCGAAACCAGATAAATTTTCGTGGACCCCCACATACAACTTGTGGACCCCCATTTTTTTATCACGCCAACGTAGACCCCCGTCGAGTCTCCCGTGGACCCCTGGGGGTCCACCTGGACCACTTTGGGAATCACTGGTCTAGTGTTATAAATTGCCTGACGAACCTTTGCGGCCAGACATCCAACGGGCCAAGGATCGAATCTTACGAAATCCAAAAAAAAGGTTTGGAAAATTAATATCGAATATTCAAGCCACTACAAAATGAACAGGCAAAGAAAACATAATAGAAAGCGACATCTAGCTACTCCTAAGACCAAAACACAAATATAAATAAGATGACCAAATGCATAGAAAAAGTTCATCCTTCACATTGACAAAAAAAAGTAGTCTCGCCACTCTTGTCTACTTTAGTTTTTTGATGGTTACATTTCTTCCGCGTGTGAATTGCACACTCTGATTTTTTAAATTCTGAAAGTTATCTGATCATTTCCTTCTAACGATCTAGTTTACTTCCTCGCCTGTCAACCGTTGCCTTCAATCGCTTTGTCTCAGCTAGTGCAGTCATTATTTCAAACAAAGCAATAGGGTAGTCAAAATGTACCTCGTTACCTCTAATACGGAGGTATTATTATAGGTAGAGCTCCATTTACGAATGGGGAAGGGAAGGGGTGGGTTAACTAGGGACGGATTACCATTGTTTTAACGGTTAATCTAATGTACTCCGTTTACCTTATAACTATTCAAATCGAATGGCATTACTGCTGGGTCGAGACGCAGCCTCCCTTTGGGTAGAAGACTTAAAGGGGTCGAGTTGATGAGCATTTCTTTTTTTTTTAAATTCAATACCGTCTTGGTTATTTCATTTTCCACGGAAACTCGTACATATTGAAACATTATGTACATATTCTACAGTTCTTCGGTCGCCATCTTAGTAGACAAAGTCAAATTTACGGTCAAGTTTAAATTTACCCACTTAATATTTTATATTGCTAGATGACGCAACGTCTTACATACCAGTAGATTATTCAGACTTCTCCGAAAAATAAAAATTTGAGTTTGGTGTGTAGTTGTATGTAAAAAAAAGTGTTCCCACTATCTGATTCAATACTCAGATAACTCATAAACACCACCAAATCGATTGTAATAAAGAAAAAAACGAGTGTGCTTTAGACCACACGACTGAAGTAAAACTTCACTAACTTATATCTCTCTCACAACTTCCGTTCGCCTCACCCAACCGTTCGCCTCGTCCGATCATACTTTTCGCAACGCTCTCCTTACTTACTCCTTGTCAAAAACTATTTTATCTGGGTTACTAGTACGAAATTTCAAAATATCATACTAATGTACTTGACCTTCCCTGTGTAATTTTCAGTTTTATTTAATATGAAAAACACAAGACACGATATTGCTTTCCTTATTATCTCATAACTTAGTATGTATTGGAGATGTCCGATCAATCAACTTGACGATCGATATATCGTATTATGTATTCTGCATGTTTCAAATAAACGAACAAAATTCACATGCGGTAGAAGTGAAACCTACAGAAAACCAAAGTAGAAAAGAGTGGGGAGGCTACGAGGCACCGCAAAGAGGAGACATATTATTCTATCTTATTCCTATATATGTATGTGTTTGTCTATTTTTAGTGTGTTTAGTGTGTTTCATCGAGTTTCAAAGCACAACGGTGCTAAAGAAATTTCAACTCCAAATATATTGTGGAGGGAATTTACCCATTGAAACAAATGTTTGCGCATTTGAATGGGTAAAATTTTTTTTTTCATCTTTTGTGTCACGTTTAAATACTTCAGTCACCATCTTGGCAGACAAAATAATCCTGACGATCCTTATATATTATATCATCACTTCGCATTATCCCTATACTTAATATGTCCATGTGCTTTGGGGGAGAATTGACCATTTGGAACGGTCGTATGTTACTGATACCCCTTGCCCCCCTGTTTGGCCTCAACTGTCCACGAGGGTACAAGGGTACGAGGAACTACCTACAGAGACAATAATAATAATTATTGGACTTACGAGTATTCCAACCCACTGCGCCTCGTCTTTTATATGGGCCATTCGTGGAGAAATCATTTATCTTTAACGTGCACTGAGGACCAAATGGTTTCCAGGACACATTCCAAAGAATAATCAAAAATAACTTAGTTTCTTTGATAATCTAGTTTCTTGAAATCGGCCAACTTGCATGATAAGAGAGAAGCTACATGATTAAATAACATGGTTCGCAAAAAGATCAAAAGACACAAAACCCACACCTTGCATTTTACAATATATTGTAATTGAAAACTAAAATAAAGTGCTTTACTAATATTGCTTTCAATAGTAATATTTATTTTAATAATATTGCTTCAATAGTTTCTTTGTTTATTGTTTTAGGCTACAAAAATAAATTCGAAAATTGGTGATTATTTCGAAGAAATTTCGATTTGTTACTACATACGAGTATACATTCGACTTATTACCAAATGTATTTCAATTATGGAGGTGGGTATGGGTATAATCATTTTTTGGATAACCAACACCTCTGCCGTACGTCAATACAAGTGGTTCGCTTCGTTTGGTGACTTAGCAAGGGGTGAGGTTTGTCCGGGACTTGGCGATGGATTCATTTGCTCACCAGCTGCATGGCAGGCCGGATCGGGAGAGAATGGTTGAGGGAGTCCCTTTGATTTCTCCAGCCGTACTATCTCGAAACATCGCCTTGCATCGCAGTGCGAGGAATCAATTCATACGTCCGTCACTCCTGGGCACACTGACCCCCACCCAGGTAGGAACCCACCCCTGATACCAGTTTTCTTCCCAAAACTTCCTATCCTTCCTTTCATAAAAAGACCCTCCACACAGCATCCCTAAAGATGGCATAGGCCCTGAAGGGAATTTATTTAACGTAAAAAATATAGAAAAATGAAACAATATAACTTTGTATAAACCACTTATATAATTTGCAAATCCGACCGGTTTGCAAATTATATAAGTGGTTTATACAAAGTTATATTGTTTCATTTTTCTATAATGGATAACCACAAAGTAATAGCTACATTCAAAAATGTAAAAAATATATTTTGAAATATCATCTTTTATGTTTTTGAACGATTATTTAGATATACCCATCTAGTATTAAATAATAAATTTTACATTAATTACTTTTGATATAGGTAACAGGTACCTTCATAAAAAAAACAAAGCGCGTAGGGCAAAAATAGTAGTCTAAGAATGGAATGTGTGATGGAACTATTTATCAAAATGTGAAAGATATGGTGCTCAGTTTTCCAGAATGCTGAGTATTTTTATTTTATTTTATTTGGAAAACCAACAGTTACATTATTTACTTAGGTGTATTTACATATGTATATGTTATTGAACCAATAATAGGTTTTCACTGGTGTGTATTAATTATTATTTACTGTTTCGAAGTCGGCCATTGATATGTAATTAATTTATCAAAAATATTGATATATCAATATATCAAATTTATCAAGCTTTAATCATAGCTCTGTAATCTTTCGTGTGGATCTTTTATATACCGAATTTCAATGCCTGTGCTAGACTTTTTGTGAGCTTGAGTAGTAAGATTGAAAAATAAAAATAAATTTTAAATTTTCGTACGCATGTTATTTTTATTTTGGGGAGGCTGGTCACCAAATTAGTAGGGTTTAAATGGGAGAAGAAAAAAACTAAGCTTAAAATTTTCACTTTGTGATAATTGCCAAGTGAACAATTGGTAAAAATTATAATGAACTTACCATTAAAATGCATTTTTCTATTTCCAGGTATGTACCTACTGGAATAATTGTTTCTTATTTAATCATTTAACTGATACAAAATGCGCCTATTAACCAAATTCCACATTTTGAAGTAAAAACTTCTTTAGCAACGTTGTGATGTAAAACTCGATGATACACATAAAACTATAGGATTTAGTCTGTGAAAGAATGAGATAGTGTAATCGGTCTCCTCTTTGTGCGGTACTTCGTAGCCTCCCCACTCTTGTCTACTCAAGTTTTCTGAAGGTTTTACTTCTACCGCGTGTGAACTGCACATATTATTTTTTGGATGTTTACCATCGCTTCGTCCTTCGATCACAAACGAGACCAAGACTCAATAATTCTCAAATCTTAATTTTTACTGTTTTATTGTTTTTATTAATGAAAAAATATATTTTACTTTTGCTGTAAAATTTTTCGTTATGTCCATTTTATTTTGAAAAAAATATTTGTATTACTTATTTTGAAAGGAAAAAAATGAGGATCTCATATTATATTCTATCATATTTATTTCTTAATAAAAAAATTCTAAAAAAATCATGTCATCAATTATTTCAATTATTTTGGTTCTGCACTGGTAATTTCGACAATGTTAATAAAGTCAGATACGTTGTGTGTAATCAAACATGGAAATATCCAAAACCCTTGGTTACAAAAGCAGAACTATCCATTGTATAACTCTTATTTATATGTTTATATTTAATTACACCCAACTCATCCATGCTATTTTAAAATTTCATATTGCCATTTAGATTTACAAATAATAAATGTCAACATAAAATAACTTCCAAAATCACATAAAACTATTTTCTTAAATATTTCTATCCGGGTAGTCCTGCCTTTGATTCTGTACGACTCATATACCAAATTTAAAAATCAGCTCCTTGGCTGAAGATAAGTCTTGTCAGGAATTTAAAACGAACTGTCTGTTGTCGTGGTTGATGTCATATCGGGTTGTGACTGGGGGGGAGTTGTCGGGGAGTGTTGGGTGCGGATGGGGATAGCCTGCAGCCAATCAAGATGTGTGACGAGTCGCTGATGGGGAGCTCTCTGCGAACCTTTCTAGAGTTTACTTAAACAAATACACAACCGACCCGCGGGCGCAATTAATGCAGAATTAGATTGTGTCGGATTAAAGTAATTAATGCCCTGCCGGTCGAGAAAACCCAGCGGAATTTAATATTTAAAACAGTACGAAAGCTTGTAAGCTATTTCGGACGTTTTTTTGTCGGCTATTTCTGTTTGTTTGTTTATTTATTTATTTTGCTTGTATGTTCTGCTCGCTGCTTTGTTTTCCGCCGTTCTCTATTGATATGAGTGTGGACTTGTTTTGTTTCGAAGCATAATTTATTGTTCGTTTATAAATTTTATGTTTATTGATTACGCTCGTGTGAAATAACGCTCGTACACTGGTTTTATGTGGGGCTTTTGGCTAACAATAAGGCTATTCATACGTTCCCGGCTGAATATAATAAACAGCTAATCAATATGTGCTCCTCGGCGCGTGAATGTTTTCCGGGCTAATTGCGAGTAAGCCCATCCCTTAAGCCACTTTCTACATTTTGAATGAATTAATTTATTGGCCACATTATAAGTAACGTACGTTTGGAGTAGCATATAATAAAAACATTTAGTTTATTCGTTATCACATCCATAATAAGTTCAACTTTTATTTTTATTTTGCCAGAGTAACGATGCATAAATCAAATGATGATATTATCAACGCTTTTATGTGAGGCACTCTAATGGTATTACAAAGGGTAGTATCTTTCGCGAGTGTCTTGTATTTTTGCTTCCGTAAAGTAGAAGTAAAGACGGGCTGGGCTGGGCCTCACTTTACATCAAAGGGACCGCCGCAGCATCTGACGTCGGGGCTCGGCCCGGCCTAAAGCGTCTTCATAGAGCCACTCTACCTCCTACCGCAGTCTCGCTTTTGTACGTAATTCAATTCTACCCGTGACCTCGGAGCTATCTAGTCGACCCCTCTTCATTTTATCAGAGTGCGTATTGCTCGTTAGAAAAGAGGCGCCGGTGAAAAAACAAGCACAAAGTTCCAGTGAAAAAAAAGTATTAAATTATGTTGTGAATATTCTGGTCGGCAATTCCACCTTCCGATGAGAAGAAGGGCGGTGCCACGGCTCTGTTGCCTCACTCACTTTTTAATGTGAGTGAAACTCGTTGTCTTTACTCGGTACAAAAGGGGTCCCCCCAGGGAACTCCTTTGTTCCTTCGCCTATCCGAGGTAGTGCTGGATGTTCCCACGTGGATCAAATGAACATGACGTATTTCCAAGCTCTTTATAAATGCACAAAATATTGCCATATACATATTTAACGACAAACGTGTCCCTGAAACGTAAATCAACACTCCGAAAGCAGATAAAACTGTTTTTTTAAATTATATGCCTACATTGTAGCGCCTCTGTTTCCAATACTACTGAAGTGGAATATAAAAGGACAAAATACGTATTTATTCGTATCAATATATTATATTAAGAATTTCTTTGCAGATATGCATATTTTATTTGCAAACTAACATGTAATTGTTTGCAAAGTATCTTTTAGAATTATGTTTTGTTTATGTTTCATCTTAAGACGCCTCTTCAGTTATGCAGAAGGCCGTTTTTGTAGTGGATCATACAGATTTTTCGAGTGAAATTTGTAAATGAATTTTCTCGCTGCTTCTCTTTTTCTGACAATGGCCATACTGAAAGTCTCTCAGACCCTTAATATTATTGCAATTTAACAGGCCGTCATCCAGACGAAAACTATTCAGAAAATGAGTCAGGATATTGCATCTTCTTTCAAAGTTCCCGCAAATAATTAACTCGGGAAAACGAGCGTTAACAAGTATTTTTTTCTGTCGTCCCTAGCGAGACAGATGCTCCGGCGACAAAAGACTTCTTCACACAAGTCAATGTCAAATCGACGTGCATCCCGGACACTGTGGGAGGTAACGTCAACTTGTAATATGCCGTCTCGAGTTACGGCAAAGTCTTCTCCGCTTGACTTCAAAGAACGAAAGCAAGCGCCGCGCCGCTGTAAGGGAACTTCCTCAATATTTGAACTGATATAAGATGAAACTATGAGAAAATTCGCGTTCATTTTATATTATTATTTTTTGCTGGACGGCACATCACAAGAACAAGTGCTGTGCAATATTTGGAACACGGGATCTTGGAGGCCACTTTTTTTTCCATTTTGAACCGATTTTTAATATTATATTTACAAAATGTATATATACTCGAATATATATAAATCTCTTGTCACGGTGTTTGTGGTCGCACTCTTCCGAAACGGCCCAACCTATTTTTATGAAATTTTGTATGTATATTTGGTAGGTATGAGAATAGGTCGTAAAGTATATTTCATACTGCTAGGTGATCAGGGTGACCCATCCAGAAATTTTTTCTATTTTTTGACGAAAATTTATTTTTAAATTTTTTTGGCATCAAAAAATATCTATACCTAATCCCAAATTTTTACTCTCCTACCCCATCCTCCCATTTTTTATTTGCGATTTCAGTATTTTTGCAGAACTTAATTAATATTGATTTGCTTTTTTTCATTTTCCTACTTTAAGATAAAAATATATATTACTTTTTTTTCACTTCACATTTAACTTATAAGGCTCTGCAACCGGGCTCGAAAAGAAGAAGATGGAGAGATACGAAATTACGAATGTTAGAGGAGAGCGGAGAGCGCTATTTTACAGCGACAAAATCGATGCGAAAATTGCGAAAATGTTTAATAAAACGCGACTCGTTTAAAATAGAGCAAAAATCTTGCGGGCATTATCTTGAACAGCATTTAAAGAAACACTGTGAATTTTTTCATGCATATAACTTGTAAAATAACTGAAACAAACGTGTTTATAATAATTTTCGGAGCATACTTTTTTCTTTTTTTTAAGAGCATATTTTTTCCACAGCGTTGTGATGCATAATTTACTATTCTAAACTTTAGTGCTCATTAAACTTTCTGAATATTTATGTATATCCATAATAATATTATAAATGAATGTTTTTTTGTTACGCTTTCACGCCTAAACCACTAAACCAAATTTTAAAAATACTTTCACCAACAGAAAGCTAAATTATCAGCGAGTATGAATTTTGTATGAATGAAAATGTGTGTATTTCATATATTTTATCGGCAGGGAGGAAAGGTTGGGGGAAGGTGGGTTTCGCGGAGAGCGAAGAGACGAGGGTGGGGGAAGAGATGGGGGAGGGGGAAGGCGGGGAAGGTAGAAGGGAACGGGGACATGCAGGCAGAATCAATTTATTTCTTTGAATGGCATTGCAATGCATGCCGGGTACCAGCTAGTGTTCAATAAATACCTTACCTATTTGTTCACTACTTAATGTTTGCGTATGGAAAAACAACTGTGAAGTACAAAATTTTTAAATTAAAAATATTTATTTTTCTTTTCTTTTTGAATTAGAAAGACATTGGCATCTTTCAAATTCAAAAAAGGATCCCTTCAATGTACCACGAAACTAAGATTACGTAGGTATCGAAATATAAATTTAGAGATACGCACTTCAAAGTTAACCCATTTTACAGTAGGAGGCAGGTTCTACGTACGAGGAAATGATTGAACCTTGGGTAAGAATTACCTAGGTAATAATATGTCTTATAACCTAAACATATCTCAAAATCTACATATTTTTAGCTGACAAATTAATGTTTGTACCTCTTGGAAAAGTTTTCTTTTTGCATAAATTAACAACAATTAACTTTTTTTGCATTTAATTCTTAATTGATGTAATTATTTTTTAGAATTGAAAAATTCATTAGCACCGGTGCAACACTAAAAAGAAACACTGCGTTCACTATTAGGCCTAAGAGAGAATCTGAATAATCGGTCTTCTCTTCGTGCGGTGCTTTGTAGCCTCCCTGTCTACTTTCGTCTACTCCCGTCTATTTTATTTTTTGAATATTTAACTTCTACCGTGTTTAAACTTTTTTTAAATTATGAAATTATTAATTATATCTATTACAAGAATTAGGAAATTACAGGATATTGAGCTTGACAATTATCCTCTTATTTTGATTGTCAAGTGTGATTGTCAATCATTTGTGATTGTCGAGCGTGCAAAATTTTATCAAGAAGTGTCAAAATTCTGTTTTAAGGTATGGAAAAAGGGGATGGGTTTTTGAAATCCTTATCTTGTTTTGAAGGTCATGTGTACAAAATCTATTTCGGAATAAAACTATAGATTTATTTAAAAATTAAATCCACGCCGACCTTCCATCAGCCCGGCTGCCTCTAGCTCGCCCGCCGTAGACAATCTTCTCAAAGCATTAGAGAAATTTTGTTATATCGATGAGGGCGTTTACCCAGCCAGCGGCCGAAAATCTACATTTCGTCGAAAGATGTTCTTATCAGATGATCGTACAGGACGGTTCCAATGAGAAAGATTAATTGTTCTTCGTACCAGCTTTTTAAAATTATAACTCAATATCTATTTTATTTCATTCCAAATTTGCTTTAGTTTATACCAACATCCAAAAATGCTGAAAGGTGTGATGATAAAACTATTAAAATTATGTACTTTTTGTAATTATTTTTTGATCATAAGTATTTATCATTTTTTAATAATGTCTAAGCAAAATTAGAATGTAAAAAAATTGAAATATATTAGTTTGTAAGTGCGCAAATAAATACACAAACGGACCAATTTTCACCAAGAAACACATGTATGTATATTTTTTTATGATTTTATTTAAACTAAAATAAAAATTCTGTAACTTACGTTGTAACCTTATTATACTAAAAATAAACACGTTTTTCTCAAAATTTAAAACATATGTTTACTAGATAAAAGAACAATCTTTCGAAATCAATTTATAAATTTTTTGTGGAAAAAAGTCAATACGTCTAAAATCTGATTTAAAAATGACATATTTCTTTGGTTTTCTCTGGTTATACCCTCTTTTAGTTATTATACGTATTTATGATGAAATCCAAATTAATGTATTCATTACATGTCATAATGCTCAAATTAATCTTGGCTTGTCTATTTTTGAGTGTGATTATAGTAGTGATAACATTTTAATTTCAATAGTTACAATCCGGCATCAATTCCCGTTTCTAGAAATCTCTAGTGGTATTGAACAAAAAAATGGAAAATATGGAAGAAACAAATAATGACCTCCTGACTTACATCTAGCACAAAGGAAATTTGTGAATACTATTCAATGTCAATGAAAGAAACTGAGCTGCGAACTGTAAAATCTTAGGTTGGCTATATTGGAAGGAAAATCTTCAACCTGCGAACTGCAGCCGGCAACATCTCACCGGGATTGCACTCGAACCAGTCACGTAGATCTGGAATCCATGTAGTATAACGTTTTACTCTGCTACGTCTTCCATCAATCTTTCTTTCTTTCGCCCGTATTACCTATTGGGCAATCTTGTTTTTATCTCCTTATATTTGTAGTATAACTAAAATATTGGATATTTATGCTTTTATAACTTCTTGTGATACATTCTTCATTTTTGTTGAATTCGATGAAAAATTCTATGAAGATTTCAATGAAAAATTCTATTGAATTCGGAACAGAATTCTACGAATAAATCGATGAAGAATTCGTGGACTTAAGAACTTCTAAATTGGTGATTATTCCATCTGTCTTGTACCTATTCCATCTGTCTTGTAACTATTCCATCTGTCTTGTACCTATTCCATCTGTCGTGTAACTAGGAAAAGGCGTGAAAAATTTCATGATGCAGAAGAACTCCATAATAGGGATATTACTACTTCAGCAAATATTAAAATTTACGACTGAGCGTAGCAAAGTCCTATTTTAACTCGTAAATTTGTTTGTACTTCCCAATTCCGGTTCAATGGTTTGCCGTTTTAATGGTTCAATTGTTCAGTAAAGATACTATTTTTAAATGTGAAGTTGTTCACATTGAATTTCTTATTCGCATTTTTTCAAAACATACGTGAGTACCTGTATGAAGACAACTTTAAAAAAAAATTGTCAGTGAGATAGTGGCGTTTCTTTGAACCAATTGCTTAAATTTTCATTATAAATTTTGAAAATTTCGTTAATAAATTTACTTGGTAGATATTTAGATAGTTACCTACTAAGAAATCTTATGATTTCAGAGAAAATTTTGATATTGATAAAATTAGAAACTTTTTGAAAGCGAGGTCTGCTAACTGTTCACAGTAGTAGTGACTCAATATTTTCTGATAAAATGTTACTTTTTAGCCCGACAAATCCATGACAGCAAATAATATAGCTTCAATAGTAGTGACAAAGGGTGCCCCCCTGCGTCTAGCATTTCATGTAGGTACTAACCCTTATAACCTATAATGAAGGCACAACACCGGAGTAATTAGCGTGATGTTGAGTAGTTAGTCGTGGCGTAGGGCTCACAGAAAGAGCTTGTAAATATTACGGTCAAATCCCCGAAAGCGGCCAGCGAGCCAAACGGCCGGCTGGCGCGGGTTTAAACTATGCCCAAACAGGTACTCGATGGCATTACAAGTTTTTGGTTTATTGATTCAATGGAAATGCGGGGCTGCTGGTGTGGCGGCAAAGGGGTACCTACTTTCATAAGTACATATTTTATGCATGTAAACGCTGCCCATATTGTTGCATAGTTACAGTCGCAAACAAATTACTCATCTATATATTTTAAACAAAGAAGTCATCTTTAAGTGTTTAATAATATCAACATTGTAAATACACATTCCTCAATAACTACTTTCATAGTACCTAAATACTTTTGTTTTACCTTTATTGTACTTAAACTTATTAATTCCTTCGCACAACTTTTGATGAAAATGAAACTACATATATTGTACCTGCTTGTATTCTTAACTAGCAGACCCGGCCACACGTTGCTGTGGCTAACAAAACACAACGCCATTTCCCAACGTTTATAAAATCCACACCACCCGCTCGCCAGCTGCCCGCTGCCTGAATTGAATATTTGAATTTCTCGGCTTTTCTCTACTATAATACAAACATTTCCCTTGAATCACTCTATCTATTGGTGAAAACCGCATGAAAATCTGTTTCGTAGTTTAAAAGATCTATACGCACATACATTTTGAACGACTTCATTTTATACTATGCAATGCAATTCGAGCGATCGCCACTAATTATACAATGCTTGCAATGCAACACTGGATATTTGAAAAGGGAAAATCAAATACCTACTTACTCTAGGACATCTATTTTCCAATATTTTTCCGTAGAACGAATTTCAAAAGTGACTATAGTACGGCCCGCCAGCCGTTTTAAATCGCACAATTTTTTATTTTTTTTTAATTTCTCGGCTTTTCTCTAATATAATTTACATGTATTATACATATGAACATTCCTCTTCAATCACTCAATCTATTGGTGAAAACCGCATGAAAATCCGTTGCGTAGTTTAAAAGATTAACGCGTACATACATTTTGAGCGACTTCATTTTAAACTATGTAATGATGATGTTCAGTTTATTATGTTATATACTATATACTTATTATTATACTCCCAAATAACTTGTGTATCTATAATAACGTGATTTTGTAAAAGCTTTCAAGGCGAGAATAAAAAAAATAAGAATATTAAATTAAAAATATTTTAGAGCACAACTTGCAATAAGTTTTTTTTTTTCAATAAATAGTTTACCACCATCTTTCAGCGAGCAGATTGTAAATTATTTTAAATTTACCCTTAAATCAATTTTTTAATCAATCATTAGATCGAGGTGCTCTTTGAAAGTCCGCCCAAGTCAATGGCTGATTTTAGTAACCTGAGATGGGCGGATTCCTCAATCGGTTGTTTCTCTCTTTGAACTAATTGTATTTAATTGCTATTTCCCGCCGGTGTCCTCGCACAGCTCACTGGAATAGAAACACGTGTGGATGGAAATAGCAAAATTCACACGGAATAGGGAAGCTGAAATGTCCTCGAAAATAAGTGCCTTTGAGCGAGATGAAACCTCTGAACCGCTATAACTTTCGCCGGGAGTGTCGTTTGAGAAATGAATAGTATTGTGAAGTTGATTTAGTCATGCAACAACCAAAAGTTGCCCTCCACGTCCCCAAATATCAAAACCGTTGATGCTCACAGTTTATACCAATAAATTTAATGTCAACTTATGCTTATTACGCGACGTAACGATTTCCTTGGGCTCAACACAAATATCCTCAACTAGTTCGAGTTTTTTTTTAAATGCAAGACTTGAAGTACCTATAACCGTCTGACCCCAACCTAAACCTGGCTTGAGTTTATTTTTCCGTAACAATGATACTGCGAAACCAGACGATTTACATTCAAGCCACATTTCGTACTTCCACCCTAACACTCTACTTGTTTTTCCCGCACTTCATACTTCGAGACACCAACCCCTGGTTATTTTTCTCATCACCTATGGTGAACCTATGTTCCCCGCCACACGTTGGTAGTCATCCCATGCCGCGTATAGCTGAGACCTATGACTTTATGATGTAGTGGTAAAAGCTATCAACGATACATGTGTCTTTATATATTACTGACGTAGAATTACATTTGTATATGTTAGTCAATTCTATAATGGAAGTGGAGAGGGAATGTGTTAGTGTTTACTTCATTCTACCATCATAATATCAGTGCACTAATAATGACTTGCGGTTAACGAAGAAGGGGAATACACATCCCCTAGGATCGTAGGGGTATAAGTTAAAGCTATCAACTTAAGCCAGCACTAAACCTGATTATAGATTGATAGTTTGGATTCGAAATACAATTCCTGCTGTGAAACAGTAAGAAGGTAGGTACCTTTTTCATAAATTTCTTTTTAACTCCACACAAGGGACTTTATAGTTTATAGTGTTCAAGCACGGTTGTTCATGTATTTTTAAGGAATGGGTAGAATAAGTCGTGAATTGACCTAGATCATGCTTTGAAAATGCATTATTACATATTATGAACTTTAATAGGTGAGATGCATCGCCGGATGAACATTTTTAATATAAAAGGATATATCTTGCCAAATAATTTATGCAATTGATGGATATATTTATATATTTTGGCAAAATTTTCAACTTTCGTTAAAAAATTCACAATACGTACAGCACGAAAATACCGCAAGTGTGATAGAAAAGATTTTTGAACATGATATTTTAGTTTGCGATCCTTAATGTGGTTTTTTTAATCGAAAACATGTATCTAAGACATAATTTACGAATGTTAAACGGGCTTATTTCGAGTCAAAGAAGGTATAATAAATTGCGTGAAATGTTAAAAACGCATCCGAACCCAAAAAATACATATGTGCAGATATATGCACAGATACATGCACAGATATATGCACAGTGAAACCTTCAGAAAACTAAAGTAGACAGAGTGGGAAGCACCGCAGACCGCAGAAATAGGAGTCCGATTATTCTATCTTATTCTATCGTAGGCTAAATCTATTGGGATTGGGTTATCTTATTAATATATAAAACAAAGTCGGGTTAGTTACACTATTTATAACTCGAGAACTGCTGGACCGATGTTGATGATCTTTGATTTGTTGGATTTGTCTCCGCCCCGGATAACAGAATAACCATTAAAACATCACACAAATTCACGAAAAAGAAAGTTATGAAGAAAATTCATTTCCCCATACATTTTGTATGGAACGAATTCTCATATTTTAAAAGAGCTGCAGGAATTTTATGATAAGTGCCTATAAATATTGAGTAGTGAGTGAGTTCCAATAATTCAAAAACGTCAAATGTCAATGTGCTGATTGTTTTGTTTTTATTCTTAAACATATAATGCTGCCTCTCTTTCTTACACACTTAATGTCAATAGCCGAGAATGAGACAAACGGTGAACGTATGTCTCCACCCATCCAAAGGAAAGATACAATTAAAATTTAAAAAAACCCTCATACGTATAAAGAAAATGAAAATAAAAGTCTTTTTTTACATCAGTTCCACAACACATGAGGCCCCGAAGAAAATTATTTTCCTTAGGGCCTGTGTCATCTTAGGGGATGTTGTGTGGAGGGTCTTTTTAAGGAAGGGAAGGATAAGAAGTTCTGGGAAGGAAAAAGGTATGAGGGGATGGTAGGAATCTGGGGTCAGTGGGTCCGGTAGTGACGGACGTATGAATCCATCCCTCCTACTGCGGTGCAAGGTGTTAGGTCGAGAGAGTCTAGCTGGAAAGGTCAAAAGGCCTCCCTCAACCAGTCTCTCTCGATCCGGTCCACCACGCAGCAGGTGGGCAGACGCATCTGCCGCCAAGACCCGGACAAACGTCACCCCGTAGCGAACCACTTAAGGTGCGATTCCTAAGGGTGACCTATGGGTGACGTATGACATAGGTGTTGGTTATCCAATAAATGGTTCCCGGTTCACAAATTATCGCAATTAAGTGGAAAAATAAGAAAATCACAAAAAATATAAATCCATACACAATGCCATCTCTGATACTGACAAAATCAAAACACGGATAGTTGTGCATTTATGATTGCTTCATTGTGTAATTTTTGACTTAATAAAAAAACTGAATTTAATTCAACAGTTATTGATTCTGAGGCGGTACGAAGTTCGTCGGGTCAGCTAGTATTTCAATAAAACTGAGTAAGATTTCTTTCTAAACTAAAAATTTCTTTTTATTGAACCAAAAACAAAATATACTTAATTGTGTCAGATAACAGAGAGAGACAGTAGCGCCACGTAAAATCACATAGATGTTTATATTTGTCCCTTTTTAATGTCGCTTTTTCATCGAGATTCTAACCACAACGGTGCCAAAGAAGTTTTCACACCAATAATTGAAACAATTTTAAAATAATCCTTTAGTAAAATATTTTACGGAAGTCGAGTTAATGACGGCATTGTGACCCCATCAGCTCGGTGAAACGAGGAAACTTTTAAAAACACTACGCGCGTAACCTCAAAGTAGACAAACAAGGCTAACAAATGTGACTGCTATAGCTCAGTTTTATGTAAACATAATTCCAGTTTATTTCTCCGTTGTCGAGCCATCTTCATTTCGTGTTTCATTTTGTCGTTTTATGAATGCAATTACTCGGAACGAACCCTTGTAGAGCGAAGTCAGTATTTTAATTAGTCCCAGAATACGTCAATACGGATTTTTATAACCTTTTTATCCGTGTACGCTGTCGTTATTTGTTAATTAAAATAATTGAAATTGCGACTTCACTCTGTGAATGCATCGCTTTATTATTAAAACATCAATTCTTATGACTATGTTTAATTATATGTAATATTATTTTCAGCCATGATACTTTTACTGCTCTATTTTTGAAGGGAAAACTTCTTTAGCATCGTTGTGATTTTTGAAACACAATGAAACGAAATCGAGCGATTCTAAAGAGACAGACATATGTAAAATTTATTCTGCGGGAGAATGAGATAGAATAATCGGTCTCCTCGTTGTGCGGTGCTTCGTAGCCTCCCCATTCAGATTTTATGAAGGTGTCACTTCTACCGCGTGTGAACTGCATACTCTGTTTTTTTGGTTGGTGTACCTAAACAAATGAGGAAAAAAAATCTTTTGTGCCTTTTATTTTAATTTATTCGTAAATAACATTAAAAATAAATAATAGGTTACACCTACCATTTCTTTTTTTAATATTATTTATGCAGGAGTTGATTTGAAATAATATATATTTAACCTTCTTCAAAAAACGCAAATAGTTTATTTTAAACGGAGTGATAATAATGTTATGTTTATTATTAGTTCAAATATCAGAGACTGAATGATCAATATATAATTTAAAAAATATAGACTGGCTGAGATTGACTATTTTTTTGCCACATAAACATGACCTTATACAGGGTGTTAAGGGACGTACTTGACTTACTTTAACCAGTGATTCCTGGCATTATTTGGAATAAAAAATGTAAATGAAATTTTGGTCTCCGGTGACTTTTTTTGGCGATTTTTTTTTCACTGGTCACTCAGCCGGGTGTCCGACGAACCCCTAACCCCGCCTGAAACTGTTCAACAACTACCATTTTTTATGCTTTTGTAAAAAAAAAAAAAACATCAAAAATGTCACCGTAGACCACAATTTTATTTACAATTTTTACTCCAAATAATGTCAGGAATCACTGGTTAAAGTAAGTCAAGTACGTCCCTTAACACCCTGTATAGAAGTTCGGTTCGGCCAAAACTGAGACAGAAGCCAAAATTCGGTTTCTGTTTCGGCCGTAAAAACTAGTTTCGGTCGGACACTAACAATGAGTTGATGTATCGATGTCCTGCACCTTTCCTTACACCTAACCGTTATTCATTGGATCCATGCAATTTGGTAGACGGGTGTATGTACCGCAACCCGGGTTACAATTTATTGGATAACCAACACCTTTGTCATAGTTCACCCTCTGTGACACCCTACGCCACCTTTGGTGACTTTGCAGGGGCGGCGGGTGGATCGGGTGAAATGTTTTCAGGTCTTGGCGGCGGATGCACCTACCCATTAGCTGCGTGGCGGGCCAAATCCGGAGACTGTTTTAGGGAAACTTGACCTCTCCAGCTGATCTTTCTAGACCCATCGTACTGCACCACAGCGGGAGAGATCGTATTCATACGATCGTCATTCCTGAACACACTGACTCCTAATTTCCTACCTACCTCTCATACTTTTTTCTTCTCAGAACTTCCTCTCTTTCATTTTCTTAAAAAAACCTTCACCCATCATGCCTAAATATGTGATAGGTTCAGGGAATTATTTTCCTCGAACCTCCAGCGTGCGGTTAATGCATATAAAAAAGCAATAAAAACGCTTAAAAAAATGTGCGCACATATTTTTAGTAAACACAAACCCAAACCTCTCACCAATGTCATTTACATTCACTCTATTTGTATCCTTCCTACGTCAGAACTGCGACTTCTCTAATCGCCATACAACAGACATGGTATGCAAATTTCGTTATGGATTACATTTTTTCAAAATTGAAACCCTTTTAAACAGATACAACTACTTATGATTACATATTTTAAAATTTTGATTGATTCTTAAAATTAAGCGAATTCAATTTTTGTTGTAAATTTCAAATTCGTAAAAACCATACACGATACATTACATAATTTGATCCCCACTTGAAAATTCTTTAAATTTAAGTGTTGTTATGTACGTTCCCGGGTGATTGATTCGAATCGATCAATCGGCAACCCACCATCCTTCACCCCTTCCTTTAACTGGCCGTCTGGTTTCTGTGATTATACCAGCAGATGGCACCGCCCGCGCCAGCCTCGTAAATCAAACGCAACCTGCCTGGACCAGTGCTCGTTGCTGCCCAGGAACAAAGAACTTCAAGAATGGAAGTAAGATTTATTCGTATTATGAGGAAACAAAGTAGTAATAATTAATTAAATTAGTATTACTATATAGATTCAGATAATATTACTTTTGAAGAATGTTTGGTTTATTAAATAACAAAGACAATTAGAAGCGTGCTTACTTTTTTGGATGCGAGGTTTACTATTCGCAGAACCACTGTTACCAATCATTCTTAACTCATGTGGCAGTCCATTCCAGGCTTTAGAAATGACACTCTGAAAGCGCGCTCACCGTACTTAGTATTTGGTGTGCTCTTTGGTTTTTTAACCTTCCGAGAGCTGGTGCCTGAGGGTTGACTGTCGGGAATTGGAATTTTAGCATATTTATAATTTTTAAACATATTTATCATAAAAAACCATTATTATGCCCGAGTGGATGTTATATTTTCGTGAAGTGTTATTCGTATGAAGATGATAGTAGGTACCCCATTAAATGCAAAATTAAATTATTTTCTCTCTTTGAGTTTCCTTACGCCGTGACCTCTGATCTTGCTATTGCTACTTCTTATTTTCAACTACTGGTAAGTCTCACGCTGTTATTGCGCTTATAGCTACATACAAACGTTACATATTCATCCATTGCAGGTTATAATAGTATTATAACTCCTCGTGCAAGTCGGGCAAAACCGGTAGTTTTAATTTTTCTTGTCAAAATTTCGTCCATTGCTGGTTATAATAATATTATAACTAGCAATGGACGAACTTTGGATAAGAAAAAATACTGTTTGTATCCTACTTGCAACTGGAGGTAAGATTGTGCACCGTGATGATTTATTGATTAGGCTGTGAAGCTCACATCCTGCAACTTCCCTTTCGGAGACAAATTACGATTTTTGTAAAAGATTCTACGCTGAATATAAATCAGGTTTCATTGATACACATGTATCTCATACCAATGTGCAAAGTATTTTTGATATACAATATTGTGTACAAATAAACGTGAGTATTTAAAAACATCATTGTATGATTGCTTGCATTTCAAAAAATGTAAGAAGGTTAATCGATTAAAAAAAAATTGTTTTTAGTAAAACGGTTTCTAATTAGTTTGGTTATAATATTAATAAACTTTGTCAGAAGAAATAAGTTAAGGAAAACTAAAAAAAAAAATCTTTTATTAATTTTAATTATGCCCTTTTGTTAAAAAATAAAGGCTTTTCTTTTTGATCAACCGAAGTTTTTATTCTTTTAAATATTGTTATATATTTAATACTACCGATTATCTATTATATAAAGTCTGTGAATTTGTGGCGGGCGGAGAGCTGGATTTTGATTTGCATACAAATCTTTAGTTTTATTTCGAGGTTGATGAAATTTTGCAAACCTGACCTTTTAGAAAAACGAGAAATTTTAAAAACTAACCACCATTGCACGTTCCTTAATTAATGGAATGATTTATTTTGATGGAACTTTTCGCACTTGGCGTTGAAAATTAGGGGAAAATTACGGTCTATACTTGATTTTGAAAAACTCTAATTGAAAACATTAATAATAAAAATATCTCCTCATCACGGATGATATTACGTGTATATCCTTGTATATAAAACAGCGTCCTGGTGCGATTTTTTTTTTAGAAATTGGACAGTTCTATTTCGAAATTGATGTAATTTTGAGCGCTAAGTCTGATTTTGAAAAACTCTGGGTAAACCAGAGCAGCGCCAGTGAGATCCGCTAGTTAAATATGTATACAAAATACTTAATATTTTGCTATTTAAATAAATCAAAAACCTGTGAAAACATTTTTTAAATCATCGTCAGAACACATTAACGATGAATGATTTAAAAAAAAATCGGAGTGTGTGTTATTCACACGCGGTAGAAGTGAAACTAGAAAGTCGCTAGATGTCGCTTTCTATTCTTTTGCCCGTTTTTTAAAGTGGTTTGAAGATTGGATATTGATTTCACAAAATAAAAATGTTTTTTTGTTGTTGGATTCCATTGTATTCAAACCTCCGTTCGCTTGATGTCTGTCTCTCTGGCCGCTGAGACTTATCACTGCGCTACCGAAAACCCGCGCGAATTCACTGCATTATATTAGAACCAAGTATTTATGTAGAACTGAGTTGTGACGCATTTCCGTTTCGTTAGAATTTCAATTCACTAACGGCGGTAAAGAATTTTCACCTCTAAAAAAGTTTTTTAATTGTTTAAAATAGCTGTATATTGGTTCCAATTTATTATTTATTATTCGTAAAAAATATAAAAAAAAAATTTTCGTAAAAAAACCTGCTTTCATAAGTTGGTATTATCATTTCAAGAACTATACCACCCTTAAAATAATTTCAATTCAAATTCTAATCTTCCCCGCGAATAAAAAAGATAATTGCTAACATTTTGACTGATGATTGAAAATCCCCTAAAATCTATTTCATGTAAGAACTTCCTCGGGCGGTGGGATGACAAGTCATTATTTTTTGACAGATCAGGATTACGTCAAAATATATTCCCAAATTACTTTTGTTACCCGCCCTCCCACCGGCGTCCCTATTTTAAAAAAGATTATTTAAATTCGTCTCGCAGATTTTCCGTGAAAATTCGCGCCTGTTAACAATTAAAGGTGAAAAATCGACAAATCTCTTGGTGAATAATTGAGTATTTACGCCACTCTACGCGAATTCATTGACAGGGGGAATATATTTTTAGAGATTGAAAGAGTCGGTCAAGCTAAGAAAAATTTGACTAGAAGCCAGATGAAAAATTAATGATTTTGAAATTTTGTATGAATTGAGCAGATTTACAGATTTGGTAACTACATCAAATCATCGTGCAATGTTGTATAGGCGTAGCACTGTACCTACAGGAGTGACATTGTAGGGGCGTGGATCTGTAAATGCGTGTTGCCGTTAATATAGTTGATGCTTTGTTAGTTATGTGGCTGCTTAGTGCTTAATACAGTTGATGCTTAGAGGCACCGAAGAGGCGGAGCGTCTTAGAAACTAAGCTTTGTTGCATCTTATAGGCCTAACTGAGTAGCACAGTCACAATAAACATAATTTTCTTCCATTTGATCTTATTTTTATTTAATTACGATTCAAAAGAATCGCATCTCAATTTGGGAGGCTGGAACCATTTATTGGATAACCAACACCTCTGCCATAGGTCACCCCAAGTGATACGCTGCTTTTGAGATTTGTCTAGGTCTTGGCGAAGGTTGTATTTGTCCAAATACTGCGTGGTAGGCCGGATCAGGAGAGACTGATTGAGGGAGACCTATTGACCACTCCGCTGGACTTTCTCGACCCATCACCTTGTACCGCAGTGGGAGAGATGGATTTATACGTCCGTCATTCCTCTACTTATCGAACCTCAGATTCCTACTCACCCCTCATACCTAATTCCTTCCCAGAATTTCTCCTCTCCTTCTTTTCCGTCAAAATACCCTCTACACAGCATACCCAAAGATAACATAGACCCTGAAGGATTTTGCTTATTAGCTAATATAAGAAAGTTAAGTGCTAAATGTGTGGAGCTAATGTAAAAAAAAAAACTGCTCGGTGCCGGTAGGTCCACGCAAAAGGAAAGAACTTGGAAGGAAAAAATGGTGCCTTTTAAATTTCTTTTTACAAACACATTGTCATGATTATTTTTGTGACAAAAGAGACGTTAGAATTTATTTATTAATTACAGTTAACTAACCTTGGAATATCAACAAATTGTGTGAATGTATCAATCGTATTTATCAGTTTTCCGTAAATGAATATGCATTCAATTCAGAACAACAGTTAGAAATGCATACAAGGTTCTTAGGTATCTAAAAACTCTTGATTTTTTTGTTCAAATATTTAAATTTATACAGCATAAATTTATTTGTCTTGAAATAAGACATCATAGTTACACTTTTATCATTTTTTATCATATTAAAATGTTTTAATTTTGAACGTACTGAAATTCGACGTGCTCGGCAAAATTTTTGAAAACCGGTGAATTTGATTTTGTGGAAATAAGATGAAGATCATTTTCATCCGCTTGTTTTATAAGTGTATCTGATTATAAGTAATTGTAGCAGCACAATCATGCCACACTAAGATTAATTTTCACTTACTTCGAGTAAAATTGCTTGAACAGAAAATCGATTCCATTGACCTGTCTGGGCCTAGGTGTCAAAGGTTCTAATGTTCGTTGACGACATCAGTTCTCGGTAAACATTCAACTTCGTCGGATATGCTTAGTAAGAATATTTGTTTAGAAAAGACCTTTTGATTAATTGCTATAAAGGGTAACTATTTGCATTCGGGCGTTGGAAATTACTGTATTCAATATTACAATTACGTAAAATCAAAATTTACTTTAGTTGTATGGGTTTAAAATAATTTCTGTCCATATTCTATGACATTTTGTTAAGTTGATAATCCTAATATTAAAGCATAATGAAAGGATAGACGAGACGTTATTATCATTTAATCTGTGCATGTAGATAGGCCCTAGTTCGGCGGAATTCTGGAAATAAAATAAAATGAAATGATAGATTTTAACCACGTTATATACCTTACTTTTAATTGAAACAGCCGCAGCCAATATCCAAAAGTCATTAAAAACACACTATTGTAAATGGATTTTTTTTATTTTAAAATTTACATGACAAAACACTTTACTTATAATAAGTCATTTATATTTGTTTTTATTAGTTTCAAATATTTGCAAACGATCATTGATAGATGTTTCTAAACCTAAAAAAAAACAGATATTATTTTTCTGTAATCTGTCTAATACACACATACACACAGCACTAAAATCAATTTTTAATGACTTTTTAAAGGGGTGTTGAAATGCCACTTTGTTGAGCTGTCTTGGAAACGTTTTCAAAACTTCCAAAGCCTTGTTATACTGTTTATCATTCATTTTACCTATATGTAGGCACTGTTTGTTTCTAAAAATTAAAATTAAAAATCTAGTGCAGTTCACCCGCGGTTGAAGCGAAACATTACCAAAACAATCTCAATAATCTCATAGGAGCCTTGAAAAGTGAGGTCATAATCAAAGCGGCCAACGAGCGCAGACCTAGCATCATTTCCGTTTCATATCTCAATCAATAGGAGCCTTGAAATGTAACATCACAATCAAAGCGGCCAATGAGCCAGATTAATGTAATGCCTCATTTCCGTTTCATCCAAATTTCAAATCACAATAGAAGTTTCACTTCAAAAATAATTTTAATTAAAATAGCACTGGAGAGTATCTGACTGTACAGATTTGGACATTACACAGCCAATGCTTTTAAAAACCAGGTTTTGGTTTCAAAATTTGATCTTTCAAAAGAGAGATACCTACGGAAAAATTAAATAGTTATATACCACAAATGTACTGTATTAAAACAATTAAAAAAGTATTCGGTGACAAAATATTTGCGTAATACCACCCACCAGAGTGGGCGCTGGCCGGGCAAACCTCTTCGGCCGATGATTCAAGGGCACGTGATGGTAATTGAGCACTAATTCAGAGTGTAGGCACACAATGGGTTGCGCGTGGTCGCCGGGAGACAACATCTTCAGGTCGCGTTAATCACACTTGGAATAAGACGTACATAACACTATTAATGACTTGCCTACCTACCTGGGATAATAAGTTACATAGCACAAATTATGTAGGTATATCGTATTATACAAACATATATACACTATAATACAGATACGACATTTATGACTTACTAACCTTACCAGTCCCAACTGCAATACCATAATTTTTTGGAGGCGGTATGAGAACCGCCGCCCCGGGAACGCCTCAAATGTGGGTGTCAGCACCAACTATATATTTTTTTAATCTATAATATCAAAATGAATCACTGAATGTGTTGCTAAGCGCATAACTTTCGAACGACTGCACCAAATTGGATAAATTTTTTTTGTGTGTTCGTTATTGTCAGGACAAGGTTTTTATAAAACTTCCGGTGAGCTATTGGTGGCACGCGAGGTTTGAACAGTGAATGTATGTAAAGCGAGAGGGAGGGAGGGGGAGGAGAACCTGGGAGGGGGGAGGGGGACCTGAGAAGGGGAACTCGGGAGGGGGGTTCGCGGGACGGGGGAAGGGGGAGAGTGGAGTGGGGAGAGGGAAGGTGGAGGTGACGGAGCGGGAACGCGAGAGGTGAAGAGGACGCAGGAGAAGAAGGGGAGGCGGAAGAGGAACGGGACGAATGAGAAAGGACACTCGAAACAATTTCTTTATTAAATGGCATAGCAACGCATGCCGGGAACCAGCTAGTATATTATAATAATGATCTTCTATGGATATAATTTTTAATTCAATCATTATTAGAAAAAAGCAATGGGTGCTTCTAAAAATTGAACTCAAAACCTTCTTCTTGCTGAGTGTACGCTCTATCATTTGTGCTACTTAAAGATTTTTTTTTTTACTTCTTCGGCATAATTTTGGTTCAATTTGGGAGACGGGAATGGGTACCGCCGCCCCAGGAACCTTTATTGGATAACCAACACCTCTGCCATAGGTGACCCCAAGTGGTTCGCTACGTTTGGTGATTTAGCAGGGGTGCCCGGGTTCATGGGGTGAGGTTTGTCTAGGTGTTGGAGGCGGATGACCAGGACTCACTGAACCCCAGATCTACCCACCCCTCAAAACCCTTTTTCCTTCCCAGAACTCTCCTCGTCTCCTTTCCTAAAAAAAAACCTCCACACAGCATCCCCAAAGATGACTTAGGCCCTGAGGGGAATTATTTTCCTCAGGGCCTCCCGTGTGGAGCTCAGGTGAAAAAAAAATAACTATGCAGCAATTTCTATACATTTTGTTTCGAAGAGTTTTAATTTTCAATGTACATTTGTTACTTTATATTTAAAATTTTCTGCTACTGGTTTCGACACAACCGTGTCATTCGCTAGCAAACTTAAAAATTCTATGCAAGTACAAAACGATTAGATTTAATTGAGTGGGAGTAGTGGAAGGGGTGATTTTGGGAGAGGGGAAGAAAGGTAGGAGGAGTTGGCATTGCATGGAAACATCGTTAATAAGGGCGATTTGCAGGATGCTATTATTTTATTAACTAAATTAATTTTTGATTTAATTTTTTTAATTATTGCCTGGGTTTCCTAAACCGTACAAAATATACTATTTATTTAAATTGTTGTTTTTTCTATGTTGAAGCCATGGCCTGTCTCTATTAGTCCCTCCACACAGCATCCCAGATGACATAGGCCCTGAGGGAAATCATTTTCCTCAGGGCCTACTGTGTGGAGTTAATGTAAAAAAAATAAAAATAAACGGTTAGCAAACACTGATAATTATTATTTCATAAACAAAGTTCATGTTCCCTGATTCTAGTTTTAATATTAAGTAACAAATGTAAATTGAAAATTAAAACTCTTCAAAACAAAATGTAAGGATTTTTTTCCCTAACGAAGCTAAGAATAAAAAAATTATCGCTGAGCGTTCTTTAAAAATATTAATTGTTATTAATTTATTTTAAATACTGTTTATTTTGTGCAGCCATGAAGATATTTTATCTATAAACCTATAAGAAAATTATCTGGCCCTTATAAAAGGTTATTAAAAATTTACTGTCTCTGCGCACAGTTAAGAGTTTAAGTACGGGACTTAAAATTTTCCCGTTACGCTCCAGTACTAGGATTGCTAGTACTTTTATCAACTTTTGATATTACATACACTTGATCAATATGATTATGATTCATTTTTGAAATGAGAACTTCTTTAGTACCATTGAAACTCGATGAAACGGAAGCGAGCAAAACTAAAAAGAGACAAACACAAACACAAACATCCCCATAGGAGGGAATGAGATAGCAATTTTTTATTTATTTCACAGGTACTCAGTTCCAATATAATACGACAAATGCACGGTCCCACGCAGGTCTTCTTTGGTCTAGTGATATACAGCGCCTGACAAAACCTTAGCGGCCAAAGGATCAATTAATTTAAAGGATCAAACAATTAGCGGAGCAAGGATCAAATCCAAATAAACAAAAAAAATATTTTTGTATATCGATTTCCAATCTTCAAACCACTCCAAAATGAACAGGCAAAGAAAACCCAAAATAAAGCGACATCTAGAAACTTCGATGAAAAAAACACAAATACTAATAAAGATGACCAAATGTATAGAGAATTGCACTTGAATTCGACAACAAAAATATGGAAAAAAAATCATCCTTCACATTGATAAAAAAGTGCTTCTTAGTCTTCCCACTCTAGTGTATTTTAGTTTTCGGAGGGTTTAACTTCTACCGCGTGTGAATTGCACACTCTGATTTTTATCGTAGTTCTCTGTAGCATTTACCTAGTCGGTAGACTATTTTTACAAAGCCATAATTCGCAGTGTAAAAATTTCGATGATGCCTGGTAAAACAGTCATTAATAGCTTGGTCAGTTGGTTGTGTTTACCTAATAATACAGTAATGATGACCATTGACCATCTCACGTAGGCTGGGGTGGTACGAAGGGGGAAGGGCGATGCACCGTTAGGAGCCGCCTTTAGTGACTTGATTGCTTACCCTAGATTAGAAGCAGATGTTCTATGTCATCACGGCCGGCAGTGGCACAGCAGTCGTTGTTACTGAACTTTCACGGAGGATGTGTTACATACATACCAATTTCTGTCTGTTTAACTTGTGCCTATTTATTATACAGGAAATAAACTATGAAAACAACTGAAAAAAGTGTTAAAAAAATTAAACAGTGCTGGTCATAAAATAACGATGCCGACGGTTGGTAATTATGAACCTAGCATCAGAAAGAGTTATAGATGATTTTCACAGACTAGAAGGGCTACGAAAACAAAATAATTTTTGACTACGGATGCAGCCAAGCAGTGGAAACACTGAAGAAAATTCAGACCTTTGTGTCTGATCGCTAGAGAAGAAGTGGTGGCTATTTTTGTTAAAACATTAATGAGATCCATGTTTTTGTTAGTACTGGTAAGGGAACGTACCCATACTACGTGACCTATTCGGGGGGGGGGGGGGGGGGTCTTCAAAATATCACGCTTGGTACAAATGAGCGGCAGTTTGCTTAGGATTTTTGTCACTGGGGGGGGGGGGGTAAAATATTGCAAAAAATTGGTCACGTAGTATGGGTACGTTCCCTAAGGGGGCTTACATTAATTAAGTGAGCAGTTTTTCTTCCAATCTAGATCCCCCCCCCCCCCTCTTGGTAAGATAAATTTGGGCCACTTCATATATTCTTATCAAGTAACGTGAGGTTTTGCTGGACCCCCCCCCCCCATTTGAGCTCACGTAATTAACCTATGCCCCCTAATACGTATGTATTTAATCGTTAGTGGCTATAATAACATATGGCTTAGATTGCTGAAGGCAATCTACACAAATCTTTTGCTGCGTTTTATTTCCTTTCAGCATTAATTTAATTTCGTTTCCAATTTTTTTTAAATCTAATTTATGAATTTGATTCAATGTTTTTCAAATTGCAGCCCTAGCACATCTGCACAATCCCCGGCGTCAGTCCGGCACAATCAAAACAGCGTTTCACATCCTAAGCCTCGATCAGCTGGCGGGAAGTACCGGCGCTGGTGGCGGTCACACGTGAGGCCCCGTGCGAGTCTGTAGGCTATAGCACTCGCGCAGTGGTGCTCGGATCGTCGACCCTGGACCGGACATATTGTGCAAATGAACAGCATGCATGATAACTGAGCGAAGTCTAAGATACAGAACTTTGATAGTATTCACCTAAATGATCAGATTGCATGGTTGGCTTTATTCATCACGAAATCAATTACACCCGAAAAAATATACACGAAATTATGTTACAACACCCGTATCATGAACTTTTTTGGCCTCGTTTTGTAACACAGTGCTTCATCTTCTATTCACTTCCGCGTTATCCATTTTCCTTACACCCCTTCCTTCATTCATCAAATACGCGTCATTTTAACAATATCTGTTTCACTTGATCGAGCCATTTCTTCCACGGGCGTTCCAGACCTCTTCTACCATTCTCTTCTACGTCGTACATTCTCCTTACATCCGTTCCTTCGTTCATAACATATGTCACATTTTACCACACATAAGTATATGATTCGTTTGATCGTGCCACGGCTTCCTCGGGCGTCCCGACTTCTTCAACCATTCACTTCACTTCACTCCTTATTTTTTTACGAAACTTGGTGGATTGATATTTTATTTATTTATTTATTTATTACGCCCATAGGGCTTTTACATAGAATGCAGTACTTTTTTTTTAAATTACGGTGAAAAGAATGGGTTTACAAAATGCAAGTAACATAATAAATGTTAAAAACAAAATAAAGGTTACATAAAATATAAGCGTTAAAAAAATAAAACATAAAATTAGGTTGCATAAAATATAAGCGTTAACAAAATACAGGTAACATAAAATATAAGAAACAAAATATAGGAGTTGACATAAAGTAGGTAATGTTTAAAATTGTTGTTCACATTAGTTTATAAGATAGGTATAGTTGAGTTGGCACTTACGGCGTTTGAAGTTTTCTAAGTTTAAATTATTGTCAAATACATCCATATTGTTTAAGTATTTGTTACCAAGACTGTGTAAACATTGTATTGGGAGAATGTAAATCATAGTTCGAATGAGATTTACGTATATAAAATGTCAATGTTTGTCTAGTAGTTTGTGTAGGTACATGTAGATTTATTAATTGCAGGAGTTCACAACTGTCGAATTTAGAGTTTAATAATTTTAATAAAAAGGCTAAGAAGTTTATTTTTCGTCTTTTTTCTAATGTTGGAATATTTAAGGTATTCATTAACGACGGGTAATTTATGTGCTCTAAAGGGATGGGGTCGAAGGGTTGGTAGGTCGTGGTGGGACACATTAAGTTGGAAGGTGTGTGCCTCAAAAAATGCTACAAAGGACGTAGCTGCATCAGCAGCACTACCAACAAGTCCAACTCTTTGGCGTCCACGAGCGGTCATCATGGCCCCGCGACCCCTTGGCAATGTGATCACCGGTGTGGGACGTCCATCCCATCATCGGGGTCATAGCCGACGGAGAGGGGGTGAATGGCGAAACTCTGGCGCCATAAAACTAGAACCTCCCAGCTAAGGAAATGAAAACCCCTACAGAAAAACCCTCGCCTCCAGTAATGGGTTGGGCGAGTGGCTAATAACCACTTCCTGTAAAAATAGCATTATTACGAAACCGGAAACTAAGCCTCAAATAGCAAAAATACCCGGCAGACAACATGGAAATCGAAATATGGACTTGAGAATGGCAGCATGGAATGTAAGAACGATGTACAGAGGTGGGGCCCTCAGAGAAGTACTTGGTGAAATGGAAAAGTACAAAATAGATAATATATATATAATATATATATATATATATATATATATATATATATATATATATATATATATATATATATATATATATAATATATTAGCAGAGCAGGAAAGAAGATAAACAGGCACTGATTCCTTTGATACTAGAACGCATACAATAATGCACAGTGGCAATTAAAAATACCATGAGTTCGGAGTAGCCTTCATCGTTAACCAAAGATTGAAAAATCAAGTAATTGGTTTTAAGGCTGTAAATGAAAGAATATGCATACTTCGCATAAAAACTAAATTCTCTAACATTTCCATCGTAAACATTCATGCTGAGACAGAAGACAAAGATGAAGTAACTAAGGATACTTTCTATCTATAAACTGGAACAGATATATGACACTGTACCATCCAATGATATAAAAATGGTAATTGGAGACCTTAATGCAAAAATTGGTCAGAATCCGGCACACCAACAGGTTACAGGAAAAAACAGTCTTCATACGGAAAGCAATAACAATGGATCAAGAGTGATTGACTTTGCAGAATCAAGGAATATGATAATAGCATCAACACAGTTCAAACGGAAGAATATATATATAAATGGACATGGACATCACCTGGCGGCAGTTACCATAACCAAATAGACCATATCCTAATTGAAAGAAGAAGGGCGACCAGTATCACAAATGTAAGAAGCTACAGAGGAGCTAACTGTGATTCGGATCACTATTTCGTAGTAGCATCCTATAGATGCAGAATAGCAAGAGATAAAAGGTCTAATCAGTCAATTATCCCAAAGATAAACATCGATGCTCTTAAAACACCCGAAGGTTTGGAAAGATATCATGACTCATTGTCAACAATCCTACCAAACCAACTGAGTGATCAGCTCTCCCCAAATGATTTAGAAGAGGATTGGACCAATCTGAGAGATGCACTGCTGACAGCGGCGGAATCAGGCATTGGAAATAGACGGTGACCCGACATTTGATCCGGCGACATTTGGTCCGGCGCCAGTTGGTCCGGCGACATTAGATCCGGCCGACATTTGATCCGGCCGACACTTGATCCGGCGGACAGATGATCCAGCGGACATTTGATCCGGCGACAATTGATCCGGCCTGATCCTTTAGAAGATTTTTTCTTCAATTAAGTATTTAAAGAGGATATACGGCCGTACAACCAAAGTCGATGTGCTTATATCTGAAGGCATCGTGAGTGAAAATCCGCTGTAAAAATATTTTTACTAACAATAATTTCGACTCTCCGACGAAGCATGCGGCAATACAAAATACGATATACTTATATGTGCAGTCAGTTTAACAAAAAAAACGTAAAAGATTCCTACTTGCGAATAACTTTTTTATCTGAAAATTACACAAGAGTCCCATCTGCTCTCAACCGTCTCGAGCCAGTGAGTGCCAATGGCATCCCCAATTTTGGTATGGTGTGATACTGAGGGTAGTGGAGAGGGGAAGGAGATGTGGAAAACGTACCTGGCTATTCAGATCTAGTCACGTCATTTCAAGTAATCCGACTAAACCTACATGTACTGTACACCAGCAAACAAATTACAAAAATCATATGATTTTATTTTTTTTATATTTTTATTTTTAAGAACTTTTATCAAAACACAAGAGTTCCAACTGCTCCCAACCGTCTGGAGCCAGTGAGATTATGGAATTCCTAGTTTTGATATGTCGTGAGGCTGAAGATAGTGGGGAGGAGAAGGATATGTGAAAAAAATTCCTGGCTATTCAGATCTAGTCACCAAACACGCCTAGAGCCATTTCAAGTAAAGTTTCAATTCTGAATGAATACTGACGAATATCAAAATACGACATTCTTATATGTGCAACATCTACTTAAGATTTAGGGGGCGGATATGTTTACCGTCACCCCATGCATAGTTATTTTATATTTAATACAAAATAGGTTCTTAGGCTTGCGTTTTAAGAACGAGTCTGAATATTAAAACTCAATTACATGTTTTTCCAAATTGAACCTTATTTCTAAGCGAAACAAGTGTAGCACATTTTATAAACCGAAAATGTATATTTCAAGGATTCAGATCAGAAAGTGCATGCTAATATTGTGATTCCAGGTAGAAAAAAACTATGAAAATTTCATGATATCAGAAGTTAAAGTTAGAGAGTTTTCTATTACTTTAGAAATTGTACATAAAGATTTTCTGCTCTCTTGATATCACAGTTATAGTATTTCGTCGATTAGGTATTAAACAAGCCTTTATATTTCAACCATCGTTTTCTTCCCTTAAAAAATAGTGTTCCTCGCTGATATTTCTAATAACCATTTCAAATTTCATTAATTACTATTGTTGCCGCGAGTAGCTACGCTAACTGGCTCTCTGAATTCGCTGTTTTCGGAGTTGTGTATGGGTCGGTAAGGCGGGATCGCCCGCCACCTGCTAGCGCCCAACTGGCTACGGCGTCTCCATTACTTTTCAAACTTTGCTCATTTCGAAAATCATATAATTATGTTGGGTTTCACTAAAAACCAAATATAGTTCCCAATTTTTAAATAGGTGTCCGTAATTTTTCAGTACCTACCTACTGTAAATTAGATACCGTATGTTTTCATTTGCTTAAAATGAAAATCGTTAAAAATTAAAACAATAACTTGCTTTTTTATTTAATATCGAATCCAGTTTTTTTTTCTGAACTTTATATAAATAATGCATCCTGTTTCTTAATAATAATAATTGGCTAATTTATATAGCGCCGTTTTCGTGGAAAATCACCTCAAGGGCGCTTCTTATTTATAGCAGTTGCATAAAAGGTTGCTACATCTAATTTTCTACGTTGTGTTGTTAATTTCTGACACAATAATACTCATTTTCCTAAACAATTCAAATATTCCGAATTGACTTCAATCCCTGGTATCTACACATCCCTAGCCACTTATGGAAAATTAAACATTGGCTTATTCAAATGTTATTATGTGGGTAATAGCTTCTGTTGTGGGACGCGACGGCGTGAATCCGAGCCTGCGTCTGGGACGGGATCTCACGTCTCAGTCGTATAATGTAATTGATTGTGTTATGTATTATGTTACGTACTTATGACATAATATCTTCGTTGATCGCGCTTTCCGTTGGTTCTAACGAATTTCTCAGCTACCAATTGGGCGTTAATCCGTACAAGATGGTGCTGCTTGGGACTGTCATGCCCAATCTAACGCCCTAATTAATTTTAGTACATATCGTGGTTTGGCTACATGTTGCAATCCTACAACTGCACGTCCATAAGCCAAAATCCGGATGTTTTGAGTAAAGTACTAAGTATATTTGATTGTTTACATTTGAAAGAATGCCAAGAAAAAATATCACAATTCAAACTTTCATGGTTACTACGAAAAACAAACTTACGTTTTTTTTAAAGATCTTTTTGTTATTTTTAGAATTCCGTTAAACTGTCACAGGATACCTACGGTTTGTAATACTTTATTATTACATAAATACTGCATACATTATTTTTGTAAAATACTTAACAAATTAATCACATTTATCATGTATGTTACTCATTAAATATGTATACATTTGCATAAGTGTTACTTAAATTAATAATTCTCTCGGTAACTAGCAGTTGACAGAAAATTGATTAAGTATTATTAATCTCGGATATGAGGCACGATGCATTTGTCTAAAGAGTTCGTATTAGTGATTGCTCCCACGATACAGAATCAAAGTTTCTCCAGTTTGTCTTCAGATCTGTAAGCAGGTAAACTTTAAGTGTTCTTTTGTGCCATGAAATTTGCACATATTTTTCTATCTGCAAAAAGTCAAACTTGGGTTTACGTTCATGGTTTTTTTTTTCAATTTTATTCTTCTCAATTTAATTGGAACCCCGATATTTTCAGACCGTGTCGCCTCGACGTCAAATGTGAACTGGTGTAAAACATTCTCCACTGGGTCATCAAACATACTAACTTCAGTGGTCTGTGCTGTGCTTTAGTTAGTCTTTTGTGAAATCTTAATGAACTCAAAATTGCATTGAATTTATGTGAAGAATTCTGACAAGATAATTAAGTTGGGTACCAACCCATAATATAATATTTTTTACATATTTTCAAAATCTGCGCTAGTTTAAAATAAATTCTAATAAGGAACTCCAGTGAAAAATATTATGGCTTTAAAAAAATATGTCCATATAGACCAATAATCGCTGATTCTGAATAAAGATATAAGTTTTATTTAATAATATTAAACGCAGAGTTTTTAAGAAATATTAAAATTCCATTTTTAATCGGGTCGTAAAAATACGCCGTCAAGTTGGCATTATTGAAATTTTAGTGGTGACGTCCCTGTTTGACGTGTCTTGACGTCACCGTAATTATATGGGAATGTATGATATGACACAAGCCATCGTATTAATTTATTCGTTTATTTACATACTGTTTATAGAGATTTAGTTGTTGTGTTTATTGAAACATTATTTAGGCCTAAATAATGTTTCAAAAATAAAGGTATATCTTATTAGTTTTTCTCTATTATTGAAAATATTCAAAAACTACTGCACAAAAAAAATAGTTATGCTATTTCTATGGAGAATACTTCGAACAACGGAATTCAAAATGGCGGCAGTTGATCAGCTGATTTCCCGATCCTATAGAATTTTTCAGGAGTGATGACGTCACACGATTCACCATACATACGGTGGTTTTCGGGGGTCTTGAAAAATGTTAACTTTGACAATTATTTTAACTATTAAAATTAACTCTAAAAATAAAAATAAAAATGCAGTTATTTAAGTTCATTAATGAAGGTCATTAATCATAAAAAAAAAAAAAAATTGGACTGGACTTCTCTATTGTGGTCTTACCTTAGTGTTTAAATAATATTCAAAATTTTATTCATAATATCTTGTTTTGAAGTAGAATATTGGTGAAAATTATGAATTTATCTAATTGTAAAGAACCAAAATTTATTAATTAATCTTGAAGGTGGTAATTGAAAGAGCACACCTTAATATACCGGATGACCAACACTTCTACCGTGAAGGATGATGCTAAAGTAGAGATAGTGGTTGCTAGAATCACAGGGGTTCTGTCGGAACTTAAGCGTAGTAAGATATTGAAAAAATTGACATTACAGAAATTTTATCTCGTTTAATATTAGAGATATTACGCCATTTCCTACTATTCGAGTGTCATTTCGATCGAATTTGTAGCAACAAACATTGAGTATGACATTTTAACGTTCCAAAAGTTAAAGGGCACGACCATGGTTTTTAAACCTATTCTATAATTATTTTATCTGCGTATAAATAAACCGTAATTTTTACTGATTTAATATTTTACCATAATTTTACATAACGGCATCACTTCGGGTGGCGGGTATGGGTATCATCTCGCAGCCAGGAAACTATTCTTAGAATGCCGTAGGTCACACCTCTGCCACCCTTGCCTGTGATTGATTCAATTAGTGGGTCCGCGTTCAGAAGGTGAGATTTTCCCAGGACTTGACGGTGTATTCGTCTCTCTTGCGTATCGCGCCGAATCGGGAGACGCCAGTTGTTACTCTTCGGCCGGACTCTCTCGATCCATCGCCTTGCACCGCAGTGGGATGGATGGATTCATACGTCCGCACTCCTGGATTCACTTATTTCGAGATTCTTACCTACCTTCCTTTCCTCTCTAAAACTTCCTTTAATTTATATCCCCTCTCCTTATCGCCTCCTGTGTAGAATGTCAAGAATTAAAATAGTAGATATTCTTCCTTTGATACTCTACGGCTGGATCCTCTCGACCTCGATCCATCGCCTTGCACCGCAGTGGGATGGATGGATGGATTCATACGTCCATACTCCTGGACTCACTATGCGTAGCTTCCAGGTGTTGTTCTCTCCAGATAGTCTGCAGTCAGGTTGTAAGATTGAGCTGCTTTATAGGCTTCCTTCTGTTCCACACCGAGGAACGTACAACGAGATGAGAGAGTAGAGTTTGGGGTAATCCTTTGTGTAGTAAAAACACTTGTGTTTTGTACTGGATATTTGTAACTGTTTATTCTTGAATAATTTTATACAAAGGGATTCTGGTCTGAGCACTTAACTGGCGACAATAATTTAGACTAATTAAAGTTTACAGAAGCGAAAGACTACTTGATTTCCAGGTTAACAAGCAGAGTTTAGGAAAACGAAAAGAATAATGTAGTGAGAATAACAAGTGAAATCAAAACACGCTGTTTTATAGACACAAAATAGAAAGCTGACGCGGCCACAGACAAAAAAGATTTTAGACAAACAATTTATTGCAATATTTAGTAAGAGGTGGCATAGACGCGAAAGTTTAAGATAAGAGACACTACACATCGAGATTAGAATAAATGATAAGTAAAAGTGTTCAGTGCGAAATGAATTTAAATATACAATAGGACAATCACAACACACAACATCCAACACACTAAACCCCAGATTCCTACCTTCCTTCCTTTCCTCCCCAGAACTTCTTCCAAATTATTTCCCCTCTCCTTATCGCCTGTGTAGAATGTTAAAAATTAAAATAGCAATAACAACAAAAAAAGAGTGTGCAATTCACACGCGTCTCATTCAAACTAGAGTCGCTTTCTTTTCTTTTGCCTGTTTATTTTAAAGTGGTTTGAAGATTGGATATTGATTTTACAAATTTTATTTTTTTCTGGATTTGGTGGGTTCGAACCTCCGTTCGCTGGATGTCTCTCTGGGCGCTGAGTCATGCGCTTTATACCGCGGCGGCATTGGAGGCCCGCACGTAGTCGTGAATTTACCGCATTATATAAGAATCGAGACCGTCAAATAATAAATTTTTGTGACGCATTTCCGTTTCAATCGAATTTCAAATCGCTAACGGGGCTAAATAAGTTTCACTTTAAAAATTTCTTTAAAACTAAACAAAAACTGGAAGACAAAAGATGTAAATAATATGATGTTAATATTTTAGTGACATTACAGTGGTCCATCGCGGTCAGAATAATACTCACCCATCGCTACTTATGTGTCCCGGGTAATGGTACCTACAGCCGGGCCGAGTTGTTGACAGGAGAAATGAGGTTAGTAGGTACTCGCCGCTCGTTGACTAATGTCTGTTACTCATTATGAGAATTTCCTCCGAATTCTCTTGCGGGGCCGAGGCGGTAATGCGTAGAAAAAACCACCCGCTCGTAATATCCTTGTCAGATATTATGGGCATTAAGACAAGGCAGGGGTCGGTAAGCGTTAATCGCGAACTTCACGACGCTGAATACGACTCTCCAGTATATGAATACTTTTTTCATTATATTTTTCATACACGTCATACCAATTTTCATTATTTATGCATTAAACCGCTTACTCGTTAATACGGAATACTTTTTATCCAAATAGTTAGATTTAGCTTTATTATTACGAAAAGTGAGTATTTATGTCGGAGGAGACCAAAAAACATGCAAAAAGTATTCATTTAACATTTTAATTTTGTTAAAATTATTTCACTCTCGCGGTAACGCCATTGTTTATCCATCGTTTTTATTTTAACATTTCATAGACAATGCTGCCAATCATAGAAAAAATATTATTGCGTAAAACAAAGTTAATGCATCTTTGACAAATTTGTACCTGTATTTATAACAGTAGAACATGGAAAGAAATGTATTAAAATAATTACACAAACCCTCTAGACAAACCCTGCTTTGCCAACAAACATTCAAAACCTGTGATGTTTTTTAAAAGTTTGATGAAATGCGAGTTTATTTTAGAGAATTTATTTTATAAGATTGGTACTTCCGACAAATGTCAAATTTGATTATCTATTAGTTAAAAAAGGAACATTTCGTATTATCCGTGCATCAAACTTCGACAACACGAACGTTCCGTATTATCCGTGAGGTGGACTAACTGCATATTTAACCAACCTTCTTTTATTTTCCTTTTGTTGTTATTAATACCTGCCAAATACGATTGTTCGACTTTACAAAAGTATCACCCAAAAGATTAATAAATCTCTTTATCTTATCTTATTTATAAAAATGAATCGCTAAATGTGTTGCTAAGCGCAAATCTCGAGATCAGCTGAACCGATTTCGCTAATTCTTTTTTTAGAATATTCCTTGAAGTACGAGTATAGTTCTTACGGAGAGAAAAATTGCGCAGAAAATTTGATAATTTCAGAAAACCTAACGACTGTCGCACGTTTGACAGTTCGCGTGTTTGAGAATGACATTTTGCAAAACAATGATTGTTAAATCAGGATTATATTTTTGAAAATCTTTAAGTTGACGACCTCCGTAGCCCAGTGGGTAAGACTCTTGACTCACAATCCGGAGGTCGCGGGTTCGAACCCGGCATGCGCAAATAAATTTAATTTGATTAATTTCTGTTATTTCACAATTAATTCATTTAAAAAATACATATGCAAAGTATATTTGCGGCATGGTCCAGAGTGGAAGATACTATCAGTATCGCCCTGGTGTAAGACCACCATTCAGAATTGAAACGTTGCTTGAAAATGGCTTTAGCCGTGTTTGGTGACCAGATCTGAATAGCCAGGTATTTCCCAACCTTCCTCTTCACCACCTCCTTCCCCTCCCCACTACCTTCAGCCTCACAACATACCCCAATTGGGGATGCCATAGTCTCACTGGCTCCAGACGGGAGCAGTTGAGATTCTTGTGCGGTATTCACTGTAAAAAAAAAAAGTTGATAAATTTATTTAAAGTAGGTACTCCCCTAAAAGTTTGAATCGAATCAAGAATTTTAGATATTTTAAATAGGTACCTATGTTAGGTACCAAATTTAATATACACGAAAAATGGAAATTTGAATAAAAATTGTGAAAGGTGGCACGCGAGCTGTTTAAAAACTGAATGTACTGAGATTGAATATATGGAACGCGGGAGGAGGGTTGGTGGGACGAGGGAGCGGGAAAGGGAAGAGGGAAGGCGGGGAAGGTGGACGGGGAACGTGGGAGGGGAAAGGGAAGTGTGAGGGGGGAGGGGAACTCGGGAGGGGGGTTCGCGGGACGGAGGAAGGGGGGGGGGGAGTAGAGTGGGGAGGGGAAAGGTGAAGGTGACGGAGTGGGAACGCGAGAGGGGAAGAGGACGCAGGAGAAAAAGGGGAGGTGGAAGGGGAACGGGACGAATGGGAAAGGACACTCAGGGAGAAACAATTTCTTTATAAAATGGCATAGCAACGCATGCTGGGACCAGCTAGTATAATATAAAAATCAAAATATGTATGTTTCTGGGTTTGTTTATTTATTTATTTATTTTATTTATTTTTATTTTGCAGAAACAAACAGTACATTATTACATAATGGACAATAGTTACTAAGTTATGGAATTAATACAATAATTGGTACCAATGACATGTCAGTGCTATATACTTATATTTTTGTGAGATAAATAATACATTATACCTAAATTAAGTTAGTAACTTATTGAAGGAGAGGGGTGTGTGAGAGTGTTTGTATGTGTGTAAATGCGCGTGTGAGGTTGTGGATGTGTGTGTTATGTGTGCGAAGTCAGTGTGCTAAAAATGTTTTTCTTAAATAGAGGGAGGGAATCAAAAAATATATCGGTATTTGTGTTTTTTTTAATTGAGTTGAATCTTTGAAGGATGCGGGAAATGGGGGAGTTGGCTGCAGCGTTCGTATTATTACTGGTTGTGTAAAAAAGGTTGGTGTGGCGAGTTCTTTTAGACGGGATGTTAAAATTTATTTGGAACAGAAGTTCTGGGCAGTCTATTTCGTTATGTAATTTATGGAGAAATGTCATGTCAGCTACCGTTCGCCTGGATTTCGGGGATTGGAGAGTGCAGATGTAATTATTGTTGTATTTATAACCGAGATACTTAATACATTTATTTTGTATGCGCTCTATGTTATTGACGTATTGGGTGTATTTGGGATTCCAGACAGGCGATGCAAATTCCAGTGTACTTCTTACTAGTGACGAGTAAAGCATTACTAGAGTATGTGGATTTCTAAATAATTTACTCAGACGTAGTATAAAACCCAACATTTTGTAAGATCTATCAGTGATTGAATCAATGTGCGTTTTAAATATAAGTTTACTGTCTAATAGACTCCAAGGTCCTTAGATTCATTTTTTGAGATCACGGGTTCACCGCAGAGTGAATATGAAAAGTTAATTAGATGCTTGTTTCTAGTAAAGGACATAGTGTGGCATTTAGAAACATTGAGATCTAAATAATTAGCTGTGCAATAGTTACAGATAATTACAGATATATATATATATATGATGCCTATGCGTTGCTAAACCATTCATTCGATTGCGATGAAAATTTTTGGATTTGATGTGCGCATGCCCGTGATGGTTTCTGTATAATAGTGAGTTCTGACATCATGAAATTATGCATCGCTAACCGTTCATCTTTGGGTATTTGATGTGCGCATGCCCGTGATGGTTTCTGTATACAATAGTGAGCTCTACTGACATTATAAAAATTTGCATTGCTAAACCGTTCATCCGATTGCGATGAAACTTTGGTAAGTTATTGTGAGCACGTCCACGAAGGTTTCTATATATACTGGTGAGCTCTGGCATTATGAAATTGGTTTTAAAAAATTGCAATAGGTCGCACGCGAGCTGTTTGAAAACTGAATGTACCAGGACTGAATGTATGGAATGCGGGAGGAGGAAGGGGAAATCGGGAGGGAGAGTTCGCGGGATGGGAGAAGCGGGAGAGGGGAGTGGGGAGAGAGAAGGCGGATTTTGCCTGCGAGAGAATGAGATAGAATAATCGGTCTCTTCTTTGTGCGGTGTTTCGTAGCCTCCCCACTCTTATTATTTTTTTATTAGGAACATTTACAGGTTAATAACATTACACGCATTAAAGACAACAACAAATCACAAAAACTAATACTCAAATAATAATTAAAAAGTCGATAATTATTAAGTTGATTTTGTTTTTTTTTTTTTACTTTATATTATATAGTTAGGACTAGATAATCTGTCTATACATAACCTAGATATACTGTCTAATATATAAAGATATAGACAAGATAAGATATGATAAAAAAAAAACAAAGAAAAGTAGAAAAAATAACCACTTTAGTGTATATATATTATAATAATAATGAAAACTGAAAAACACCAAACGTAATATCGAAAAATGTCTTATACATATGGAAAAAAATACAAGTAAAAGTAAAATGAAAGTTAATTGACGGTAAAATAAAAGTAAGATAAAGTGCAGTGTGCCAGTCTTATGGCTAGAACATAGAAAAAAGAAAAGTTTGTTGTTTTTTGTTGTTTTTAAATGAGATAATTATATAACAAAAAAACTGGAAAAAACCGGACGTGTGTTAAAGTGTAAAGTGGAAAAATAATATAAATATGTACACATAAATACACATATATACACACACACACATATATTCTTTTAAAATTTTAAATATAAAAAATACATAACAAATTACGATATCAATTACGGTATTTTGGTAATGGATTGATTATTATTATTTTCTGAAAGTTTCACTTCTACCGCACATGTGTGAATTGCACACTCTGTTTTTTTTTTATAAATCCTAAAAATATTGATACAAACTGAAAAATATAGATTGATTCACTTGTTATGTAGCACTTTAATCAGTTTATGTCTCCGTATTCAAATTCGAAGTAAGTTTTTTTTAAATATGGGCGAGAAAATTCCAAATCGAGCACAAAGAAATCACTAACGTTCAATATATATTTTTCTTTCATGATTGATGTGATCGCCAGAGTGGATTATTATATTTTGAAATATATAAGATGAATAACGATGTTTATAATATTCCATTTATTTGAAATTATGTTTGAAAAAAAAATCCCAACGTTTTTCATATAGTGTTCAAGATAAAGTCATTAAAAGTCAATGCACGTGTCATGTTGGTACTCATGCTAGTTGGAATTCTTCCTTTTAAATTTAATAAACTTTAAAAACACGAGAAGTCATTAAAAAGGAAAACAAGCGTGCGGGGAATGCGACGCGACGGTGGAAGCTCTCGGCCACGTGACCATCATGTCATAAATTAGGCAGGCATGTACTGTCAAGCTCTCAGACGTTGTCACCTCACCGCCACTAGTCGCGGCCGGAGGTTGGCCATCCCTGAACTTGATGTATATGAAGAATACTGAGATATGCTAAGATCTTTTATGGTTTTACCAGAATGTTATCACATTCAGCAAAGGTTTTTTTTTTAAACAGAATTTTGAATAAATATTCCGTTTCCTTTGATTGTTCAAAGAATACCAAAAATGCTAATTATGATCAAGGCGGAAACACACTTGTGTGGTGTGGTGTGTCGTGGCGCGCCAGAAGCACATCGGTTTCATACATTTATTATGGTTAGAGACATATTTGTAGGTTGTGGAGTGTCGGGACGCGTTCTGTCGTGGCGTCGACTGCTCGCCTCCGATCGCGCCAGAGCGGTGGAGGGGGGTATGGCGCGACACAACACAACACAACACAACACACAAATGTGTTTCTATGCCAACGCGGCTTGTGGCGCTTCATTAACGACGTAAACAAATAGCGGACGCTTGTTGTTTCTGAAAAATGGAGCTTATTGAACTTGTACGTCAACGAAAAATTTTATACGATACAAAGTGTAAAGAGTATAAGGATCATTTGATCAGAAATGCTGCTTGGGAAGAAATTGCTGAAATATTATTTTATATTATTTTTTATATATATTATATGATTTATAAATATATATATATACATATATATCATACATATATAAATATATATTACATAGTATAAAATGAAGTCGCTCAAAATGTATGTGCGCATAGATCTTTTAAACTACGCAACGAATTTTCACGCGGTTTTCACCAATAGATAGAAAGGAAAGTTTATATGTATAAAAAATGATTATTATAGTAGAGAAAAGCCGGGAAAAATTAAAGCAGAGAAAGCTGTTCAAAAACTGAATGAACCGGGACTGAGTGAATGGAATGCGGGAAGGGGGAGGGGAACTCGGGAGGGGGGTTTGCGGGACGGAGTAAGCGGGCGAGGGGAGTGAGGAGAGGGAAGGCGGAGTAGGAACGCGAAAGGGGAATGAGACGCGGGAGAGGAAGGGGAGGCGGAAGGGAACGGGACGAATGGGAAAGGACACGCAAATTAGAAAAAAACTTTATTAAGTGGCATAGCAACGCATACCGGGAACTCGCTATAATAATAATAATGGAGAGACCGATCGATTTGATTTGTACGCAAATTAACAGTTGGCGGTATGAGTTAAAGGTTGGGTAACCGTCTTGTAGATGGCGTTGTGTTTCGTTAGCCATAGCAACGCGTGACCGGGTCAGCTGGAATTACTCTTCGTCACTCTCTATTTCTTTAAGAAGACGATGAAATTATCCTTTGTTCTGTTTCTGTTTGTTTATAGGGTGAACCCAGAACCTTCTTTTTTTTGCCCTCAAGAAGTTTTACTGCTAAGAGAAATTGAATATCCGAATCAGAAAACATTATGTACACTGCAAAGGTTTGATAACAATTATTATAAGCAGTAATTATCAGCCTGAAACACTCATCAACATTGAAAAATCTTCCGAGAAAAGATACTTGCCGCCAACGGGACTTGAACCCGTATCCTTCTGATTGCCGGTCAGCTGCTCTTGACCACTGAGCTAAGGGGGCTTATCAAATACCCGCCAAATAATTCAATATATACTAGTGTTTCATTCAGCAAATACTGCTTATTATATATTTTTTTCCACCTGAAAACAACCAACTTTATTTTTGCGAGAGAGACATTGTAAGTGTTAAATCCCTCGCTAGGTGGCGTCGAGACAAATTATGACTACATTTATTGGGGAAATACTTAAACTTGTCAAATATTAATTATTATTTTTAATTTATAAACTAACGTTTAGACAAGATTTTTATGCATAGCACAAAGGGTAACAATTATTATAAGCAGTAATTATCAGCCTAAAACACTCATCAACATTGAAAAATCTTCCATTGCAAGTATCTTTTCTCGGAAGATTTTTCAATGTTGATGAGTGTTTCATGCTGATAATTACTGCTTATAATAATCGTTACCCTTTGTGCTATGCATAAAAATCTTGTCTAAACGTTAGTTTATAAATTAAAAATAATAATGCAAAGGTTTGATATCTACTGTCATAAATATACCAAACCACCCACTCTACTGTTCAGAAAAAAATCAAATTAAATTTGATCTTCATCAAAATCACTATCCGAATCCGAAAAAAGCATAAAATGCACATTTAAACGCTGCAAAGGTTTGATATCTAGGTACTGTTCAGAAATAACGCCAGAGCACGCCCCGACACAACACATTAGTGTGCACACTCACCGTAATGCTTCTGGCGCGCCACGACACACCACACCACACAAGTGTGTTCCGCCTTAACACTGGTTTCATGAATTGTGGAACTCAGATTTGCTTCAAATTTAAGTGTCATTTTCAAATTTGAAACTGAAGAATTCAGACAAGAAAGTTAGTTATTTATAATATAATATTTTTAACAAAAAATTATTGTATTTGCCTTTTTCAAATTAGAACACATTTGTCCAGAATTGTGATATTCGTATTATTAGCTATAACACAATCGGAAAAATGCGGCAACGTAAGTATTTTAAAAATTTGTTATTCCTATTTTTAAATGGCTTACATTTTTTTACACAAATTAAGGCGCCAACTCATCATTGCCGGTATTTATTATCTGTTATTGAATTTAAAAAAAAAAATAATGGGAAATTTTTTCTATTAAAATCATTAAAATAATAAAGAATATACCTGCGACGATACCGTTAGCACAAGTAAACTTTTCGCATGAATAAATAAATGTATCTAGTTGACAACCGGTGAAGCGGAATAAGCATCTCAATTTGTGTGTTATTTTGGAGGAGGGGCGAACTTTATTATTTACCGATACGTATCTCGGATTACGCAATAAGTAATTGGTTTCCTAGACAAGTGTTACGCATTACGCAAGAAAACTACGTCGAAAAACATTCAATAAAATTTTCTTTTGAAAATAAACACACTCAGCATTTTTTAAGCACTCGGTATTTTTGTGAAATCTGTTCCCAACTTGTCTACTGCAGTCGTTTCTACGTACGTGTTTCTCAATTGCATTACTCGAGACTTGTCGCAGTACTAACTTACACAGCTGTAGTTATTACCAGACTCACTTTTGCCATTACAACACAATGGTTTTTCCGGACCGAATACACTCTTGGAAGAGTTGACACGCACACAGCTGAGAGAAATGATACTCCCCACGCCTCGAGGCTATATTTCGTATTCGGCTAATCCCTTAATCCACCCAATACAAATGTACGGCCATCGTATGGGAGGTGGTGTGAGCGGCGAGGGGAGGCCTGCCGCCTGCCGCCTCATGGCCCACCCCAACCATCTATCAACGCGATGGATGGATGGATGAGACGCGGTAAGAGAGAGACGTATATTTCTCAAGCATATCATGATGGAAGTGGCTTTGGTTGGCATCTATCTTGATGGGGCCTTGCCCTGAACGGAGGGAGACGGGGAGAAGGGGGCAGACTCTTCCTTGTGATTCCAGAAGGAGTCAGCATTCAATTGTTTTCGCGGGGGAACAGCGTGCCGATTGATTCGGTCCGTGGATTATGTTTGTGAATATGTGAAATGCGCCATGTATACGCGGTAATCCGCTCGTGTTGATGTATTAAATATTGCTAATATATTGATGAGCAAGGCATAGTCAATCATAAGTGCTTATTATTCCGAAAGGGGTGTTTTTATTCTTCTAGTGTAGACGTCTTCCGTCAGCGATCTTGTGTTTTATCGGTCGGACCATAAACATCTCTCTCCGAGGACCGTATTATTCAATGCTAATGTTATGACTCTATCGTTCATTAGTCGTCATCTTTATATTTTCCATATGATAATTACACAAATTTACTATTCCAATAAACTTGACTGAAACATCTATAAACATTGATATCGAGCCATGTAACAATAATCATTTCGAATAATTTACCGTCAAAGCGTAAGGGTTATTTTGTTTGATGGACATAATTAAAACCTATTCACTGTCAATTATTTGGGCAGGTGGCATTATGCTTAAATATTGATGGGTTATTACAAACATCCATGGCACTATTTGCTTTAATTCAAAATGCAAACTTATTAGCAATGGACAGTAAATATTGATGGTTTTACAATTGTTGTTCCAGTTTATCAATTACCAATAAATGTTTACATAATTAATTATTATTTTTAATTGTTAAACTAACGTTTAAGACAAGATTTTTATGCATAACACAAAGGGTAGCAATTATTATTAGCAATAATTATCAGCCTGAAACACTCATCCACATTGAAAAATCTTCCGAGAAAAGATACATGACGCCAACGGGACAATTACTGCTTATTTTTTTTTTTTTATTTTTTTTTTAAATATAATAAGCAGTAATTGTTGAATGAAACACTAGTATATATTGAATCATTTGGCGGGTATAAGATAAGCCGCCATAGCTCAATTGGGAGAGCAGCTGACCGGCAATCAGAAGGGCACGGGTTCATGTCCCGTTGGCGTCATGTATCTTATCTCGGAAGATTTTTCAATGTGGATGAGTGTTTCAGGCTGATAATTATTGCTTATAATAATTGTTTACATAATTGGTTTATACGTTTGAGTACAATATCTATAAACAATCTCTCAATAAACTCAAAACACAGGTTGCTTTATAGTAAACCGTATCTGATCCTCATTTTATATTTATACTAGCTGACCCAGCGAACTTCGTACCGCGAGCAATGGACAGTAAATATTGATGGTTTTACAATTGTTGTTCCAGTTTATATCAATTACCAATAAATGTTTACATAATTGGTTTATACGTTTGAGTACAATATCTATAAACAATCTCTCAATAAACTCAAAACAGAGGTTGCTTTATAGTAAACCGTATCTGATCCTCATTTTACATTTATACTAGCTGACCCAGCGAACTTCGTACCGCTCTAGAATCAATAACGGTTGTGTTAACTCATTAGCTGAATTAATTTCAGTTTTTTATTAAGTTTCTTCCCAAAACTTCTTCTCCTTCCTTTCCTAAACAGACCCTCCACACAGCACCCCCAAAGATGACAAAGACCCTGAGGGGAATTATTTTCCTCGGGACCTGTGTGGAGCTAATATAAAAAAAGTTTAAAATTACACAATGAAGCAATTATCGATGCGCAACTATCCGTGTTTTGTTTTTGTCAGTATCAGGTATGGCGTGTGTACGAATTTATATTTTTTGTGATTTTCTTACTTTTCCACTTACTAACTTTAATTTTCTTTACACGTGTAAGGGAGATTTATTATATTATAATTATTGTATTTTTCCTTTGGAGGGGTGTACATTTGTCGTTTGCATACATTTGTTTTCACCGTTTGTCTCATTTTCGACTGTTGCATTTGGGGTCTTAGGAGGGGCAGCGTTATATGCTTAAGAATAAAAGCAAAACAATCAACGCATTGACATTAAATTTGATGTTTATGAATTTTTGGAATTCAGTCATTATTTTCAATATTATACAATATTGCTGCAGCTCTTTCATAATATGATAATTCTTTCCATACAAAATGTATTGAGAAAAGAATTTTCTTCGTAACTTGTTTTTTCGTGAATTTTTCGGATGTTTTATTAGCTATTCTGCTATGCGGGCAGAGACAAATCCAACAAATCAAAGATTATAAAAATCGGTCCAGCCGTTCTTGAGTTATAAATGGTGTAACTAACTCGACTTTGTTTTATATATTAAAAGTTAATATATTAAACTTACCTTAATATTTTATGTAACAGAAAGTTTAATTTGTGTTCACGGTAATATATCTTCCTTCTGACAAAGCATCTAAGTACCTTTAGTATTTTGACTTACCAACAAAATTATGTCGTGTAGTTTAACGCTTGTAGGTTTCGTAATCCGAAGATGTTTCCACAAAACATTTCGGAGTAAAATTAGTACCCCTGGAATCACCGACAAATTATTAAATTAGTTTTATGCTTGGATAAAGCATGAAATTATTTTTCTTTCATAATCAGGTTTGGCTGAATTTTTGAAGTGAAACTTCGTTAGTGATTTGAAATTCGGATGAATTCGAGTGACATCTAGCGACTTTCTAGTTTCACTTCTACCGCGTGTGAATTACACACTCTGATTATTTTAAAATTATTTATTATTTTTAATTTATAAACTAACGTTTCGAAAAGATTTTTATGCATAGCACAAAGGGTAACAATTATTATAAGCAATAATTATCAGCCTGAAACACTCATCAACATTGAAAAATCTTCCTAGAAAAGATACTTGCCGCCAACGGGACATGAACCCGTGTCCTTCTGTTTGCCGGTCAGCTGCTCTTGACCACTGAGCTATGGGGGTTTATCAAATACCCGCCAAATAATTCAATATATACTAGTGTTTCATTCAACAATTACTGCTTATTATATTTTTTCCACCTGAAAACAACCAACTTTATTTTTGCGAGAGAGACATTGTAAGTGTTAAATCCCTCGCTAGGTGGCGTCGAGACAAATTATGACTACATTTATTGGGGAAATACTTAAACTTGTCAAAATTAATTATTATTTTTAATGGCCCGTTGGCGGCAAGTATCTTTTCTCGGAAGATTTTTCAATGTTAATAATTATTGCTTATAATAATTGTTTAAAATTATGCTTTTAATTTTTATTACCATTATTTCAAGGACTATATAAAATAATTGTGTATACAATTATACAATAATTGAAACTTATTTTTAGATTTTTAACAGATAGAAAAATAACCACACATCTCGGTTTCCCACACGTCTTTCTTAATAATATATATACAATTGGGGAGGCGGAAATGGGTACCGCCGCCCCGGGAACCTTTATTGGATAACCAACACATAGGTCACCCCATAGGTCACCCCAAGTGGTTCGCTACGCTTGGTGATTTAGCACGGGTGCCCGGGTTCATGGGGTGAGGTTTGTTTTGGTCTTGGAGACGGATGACCAAGACACACTGAACCCCAGATTCCTACCCACCCCTTAAACCCTTTTCCTTCCCAGAACTCCCCTCTTCTTCCTTTCCTTAAAAAACCCTCCACACAGCATCACCAAAGATGATGAGGGAAATTATTTTCCTCAGGGCCTCCTGTGTGGAGATCATGTAAAAAAAAAATATATATATTTTTTTTTAAGTGAAACTTCTTTAGCCCCGTTAGTGAGTTGAAATTCGGATGAAACGGAAGTGCGTCACTAAAATTTATTATTTGGTGAGTCCTCGGTTTTAATATAATGCGGTAAATTCGCGCGTCGGCGCGAGCCTTCGATAGCGCAGCGGGTAAGGCGCTTGGCAAGTCCCAGCGGGTAGAGAGACAGACATCAAGTGAACGGAGTTTCGAATCCTACGAAATCCAAAAAAAATAAACTTTTTTTTGTGAAATCGATATCCAATCTTCAAACCACTTTAAAATAAACAGGCAAAAGAAAAGAAAGCGACATCTAGCGATTTTCTAGTTTCACTTCTACCGCGTGTGAATTTCGCACTGTGATTTTTTTTACCTTAGCTCCACACTGGAGGCCCTGAAGAAAATAATTTCCCTCAAGACCATGTCATCTTAAGGAATGCTGTGTGGAGGCTCTTTTTAAGGAAGGGAAGGATATGAAGTTCTTGGAAGGAAAAAGGTATGAGGGATGGGTAGAAATCTGGAGGTTAGTGTGTATAGGAGTGACGGACGTATGAATCCATTCCTGCCTCCCAAATTGAAATAATAATAATCTTAGTAACATAAAAAAATACATTATATTCTTTTATGTTATGCCAACTATTCAGATGAACCTATTTTTTCTCTTTTCGTCATGCATGGGTGTACAAATAAATTAAATAATTCAATAACATTTTGCATTGCCGCTTCGCGATATTAATGGTTACTCACTACGTTTCTTAAAACGGCCGTTAATTTAAAATAAAATACGTAATAATGTAGTATATACATTTTATTAAAGACGGATTGTACAAATATCTTTTACAAAATCTTCCCTGCGCAATAATACGCGCATTTTTGATTTTTGGCGCAGCTTCAGCATAACCTAATGTCAAAACAATGAACTTAAATAAGCCGTTGCATTCGCTCAGACAAACGGGCTCATGACGGAACTTATCAAACAAAGAGCTTACAAGAGTATTATGAAACTTCTTCAAGTATTCCGGGAATTGGCAAAACAGTGATGAAAGAAAGTTTTGAGTGCACGCTCTTGTAAATTCAGATACTTCAGCAATATTTCGTCAATACATCAACGAGACTTGACATTTGTTTCTTGGCGGATTATCACCACATACCGACATGTATGTTGGCCAGCGATATGGAAGGGGGATATTATATTATATAAAGCTTCGAATGCGTCCTGTTTGTATTCACACAACCAGAATGGTAGATTAACCCTTCCCCGCGCGCCGATCGCCCTAATCCAAATTGATTATTCCACTTAAAGCCGAGAGCGATGTGCATCGATTCAAAAAACGAGATTGAATACGCACAATAAATCGTGGGCGCCTTAATGGACTTTCGAACATTGGAACTTATAGGTCTGTGCTTAAGGGTTAATGTAGGAGTGCTCTCGTCCAGCTTAAGTTCCTCGTAATCTGTCAGGCCATCTCTGCCCTGTCAACCTTGCTTAAGTTCCCGGCTGCTTCCACCAAAGCCGCGACAAACGGTCAACAAAATGAGACCCGCGCAGAAAAGCCACGCTTAACCCGTGTAGTGGTTGTAATCAATTAGCTCTAGAAAATCACTTGTGCCTACGGACCGCCCTCACCGCGGTGTTGTAATTGGAAATCCTTGCTCAGATGCATTGATATGAGAAATTATTACTTCTGTGGGGGTTGGGACTTATCAGATTTCGATGTTCAAGAAGATTATCATAATGCAATGTATCTAAAAGTAGTTGAAACCAGACGACCAATTACCTTGCTGGGATTCCTTTGATGCCTGAATTGATTGAAAATGAACCAAAGATTACGTATTAACTAATTCATAGTTAGAAAATATCGGGAAAAGGGACGATGAAAGTGATATTTACTTTGATGCCTGAATTTCATTGAAAATGAACAAAAGATTAAGTATTAAAATTTTAATTGTTGGGAAATAACATGTAAAATGACGTTAAAAGAGATATTTACTTTGATGCCTGAATTTCATTGAAAATGAACAAAAGATTAAGTATTAAATAATTCATTGTTAGGAAATAACATGTAAAATGACGTTAAAAGAGATATTTACTTGCCTGAATTTTATTGAAAATGAAATAAAGATTATGTATTATCTAATTCATATTGGGGAAATATGGTGTAAAAGGACGTTAAAAGTGATATTTACTTAATGTCTATATATGTCCACAAGTACAACAACGAACTAACTTGAATTCTCCCAGAAAACTGAAATAAAAATGTAGGTTAGAACTGGATCACCATCGGAGCGAACGTCCAGCCAGTATAATAAAAATACTTAAAGAGATTTATATTTTTCAACTTGACCCCATTGAAATCGCTTTCTTTGACATTCACGCATTGAACTTCTACCCTCCCATCATTTGTTATAATTCCATTGTATAACCGGCCATTAAACATCGCGTTAAATATTAGGCTATAGAACCAACTTCACTTATCACATACCTACCTAATAATAAATTTACCCAAGTCGGACAGATTTTATATAATTGTGGTATCCTTACAAAGATATTTTTTGCCAACCACTTTCATTGCAAACAAAATTCTTTGGCAAAAAGCAACTATTTTACGTGATCAGATCTTTGTTTTATGATTCTCTCTGGTAGACCTAATTAAAACTGATTTTAAGTTTTATTTGGTTGTCTGCCTTCATTATTTTATTAGTTTCGAAATATACTACGTTGAAATTGCGCGTAGGTGAATGTATCTTTTTTTTCATTATCTCCACACAGGAGGCTAAACATAAGGCTAAAAAACAGGAGAATAATTTACCTCAGGGCCTATGTCATCTTAGGGGATGCTGTGTAGAGGGTCTTTTTAATAAAGGAAACTTGGAATCTAGGATTTAGTAGCTGGTGTTTCCATTATACAGATATTTTTCATAAAAGTATCATCAGGTTTAATGCATACATATCTAGTTTTGTTTTCAAATAACTGCGAAAGGGTAAATATCTTTTTTCCCCCGAAAGCCAAGGTCTTTAAGCAAGAAAATGTTAATCTAAAAAATATCACTACTAATTTAACGAAAGACTCTAACCGTATTTTGTAAAACAAACATCCAGCTCGTTTATCAAAATCAAAAACAAACTGTTTTGTTGACACTAAAAAAGTTAATTTATTTTCAGCTCTTTCCCTTTAATATTACACTGAAGTTGGATTAGAATAATAGCTACAAAACGCTCCCTGGTATTAAAACACATTTATGTATATGTTTTGTATTTCTGGTACAATCCCTATTACGCAATTATATTAACGAATAGTTTTTTTCGATGTCTTTTTCACACTATTTTTGCCGCTAGGTGGCTGCATCTGAAAGACGAATGACTATCAATCATATACGTTTTCTGCTTGATTTGATACAATTTAAAGATAATGTAATAATATCATAATAATCCCGTCAACTCGTGTTCCAATGTGTAATAATGGGGGTGGACACACGTTTCCAAAAGATAGAGATTTGAAAGTAAAATAATGGACTAATTCCACCAAACGTTTGAAAACCTTAGATGAATTAACCGTAGATGACTTAAATAACCATTCATCAATTTAATCTCTGTACCTAATGCACATATTTACTCATTTCAAACATAATAAATGTATATTCTTATTCACTCAATAATGAACCTGTCATGTCGAAAACGGAATGTAAAGATGTTGGTGTTTACCTTGATAGTAAACTTATATTAATTTAATAAGCACCTCGACTCAATCGTTCACAGGACACATAAAATGCTTGGTGTTGTTCTTCGCATAAGTAAAATGTTCAATAACCCGCGTACAGTAATAATGTTATATTTTGCATTAGTCAGAAGTACACTGGAATATGCTTCGCCAATTTGGAACCCGCAATACAAAGTATACTTAGAAAGCATAGAACATATTCAAAACAAATTTATAAAATATCTTACCTTCAAATTCAACAATAACTCTGAATGTACATTTCAAACTTTGCAACAAAGGCGAGCAATAGCTGATTTGACATTTATACACAAAATTTTGAATAATAACATTGACTGTACCGAACTTCTTTCCCTAGTTAATTTTAACATACCATTAAGACGTACACAGCATACAGAACTATTCCACACGCTAAATTACAAGACAAATGCAGCATCTAATTCGCCAATCAATCGTGCTCTTCATATGTTTATATTATTGGTCTAAATTCTAACATTGACATTTTCTCCGATTCACTGCCCAAATTTAAAAAGAGCATCATGTCAATATTATAATTTGTTCAATGCGCATACATACATACACACATACTCACATATACACACCCTTTCCCACTACATACGTCACCCGGTAATTACTTAACACGCATTCCATAAATAAGACACTACAATGAAACACATGATAGGTACCCACCATGTAGTATATATACTTATTAATTGTAAATTTTTTTAACCAAATTATCTAATGTACTGTTTGTTTCTGTTAATAAATAAAATAAAATAATTGAATACCCACTCAACATAAAGTATAAGTCTAAAAATATGCCATGTAAGTACAGCATATTATATTATTAAAAAAACATTTAACGCAAAATGCACAATAAAATTGACATTGGTAATGTATCTTGCAATATATTGTTCTGTATTGTCAGAAATAATCACTTCATATTTGTCAGAAATAATAATTTCAGCCAATCCTGTATTATTTTTTTACTATTTTTTATTTTACTTTTGAAGCAAAAATAAATCGTCAAAAGTGTTTCTCTGCGCTAAACAAAATGGCAGGCCGTATTCCATAGATTGTCGTAGATAAAACACCTAAATTTATAACAGAAGGTACTAACACCATACAAAAATGTATTTTCTAAGAACCCTAAGGAGAACCGTCTGTAAACAGCACATTGCTTACTTCAACTTACAAGCTTAAACTTTTGAGTACGTATGCTGAACTATTTCTCTTCGTCGTGTATTTTTAAATGTACCTAACTGTTTCCAATATGATCCCAAACAAAAAATTCCAAACATTGTAAAAAGGAACCCGCTGTTCTAAATTCGTCGGCATTTATAAACATATATTTTTTAATCTTTTAATGAGTGTGATGTGAATTGTTTACAATTGCTTGCACGGTAGAACTTTTAAGAATGCGGAATTACCTCTGGTGAACGAATTTAAAAAAATCCCGCACATAAACGCCTGTGTAAAAATGGTCTTTCGGTCGTACACCATCGTCTGTTCAACTGGCACAATAGAAATGATTTATTCAGCAGGACGTCGCCGCAAAGGTACGAAACTGCCGAATATATTTTTAAATAAACGAGACATGTGTACGCTATGGTCAGTTACACGAATATCCATTCTGATTGGAATTGTTTCAATTTTGTTTATTGCACTGTGTTTTCTATTTTTTTCGCATTTGCCAGGCAATATTTTCGCAGCGTTGTCCCGCCATGCCGGCACGTTGCAATCTTTGTGGCAATACCGATCTACTACATATATAAATGTAGTTTTTACAAATAAAACTTTTTGTAACAACACGTGAACAAATGCTTTTACAGAATATATTTTACTGACACTGATTGGTTAAGTGTACTGGCAACGAATAATGACGAATGGCTAAATGAAAGCTTTACTTGTTATCACCGAAGTGATAAAAAAATTACTCTAGGTAAAATAATACTTCTTTTTTTCGTGTATTTAATCCGCTCCAAAAAATAATTAGTTACTAGTGCATTATTAAAATTAAAAAATATGATAACATCGATGTTCTTATAAATAATATTGTTTTCATGTTTATTTGGTAGAACTCCATTTTTATTTCTTTTATGTATTCAATAATAAACTGTTTTTTACATATTAAATAATAATATTAATGAATATATTAAAAAAATAAAATAAAATAAATTTAAAAAACGGGGTATAATGTTTTATAATTTTGGAGGTGGATATGGGTACCGCCATTACCACTTATTGGATAACTGACACCTCTACCTTAGGTCACCCTAGGTGAGGTTTTCACCCCGTTGAAATAAATGTTGTCTTAAAATCGCCAAGTCTAACTAAACCGTATATAATACAATTCATAGTAATTAACAAAAATCGTTTACAAATTAAAGCAAAAATAGACAGAAAGAAATGCAAAACAACATAAATAAAAACAAAAAAAAAAGACGCAACGAGATAAATTCAAAATCATCCCTTGCTTCATTCCCAATGAATTGCTCTAATGACAAATACACACAGATGTTTAAATATAGCCATGAAAATTAGGTATTTGCTTTAATTCTTGGATGCATAATATAATTACAGACTAATACGCCGGTGATGGATTGAGTAGCCACGGTGGGTACTTTAATTAATTTAATGTACAGCGGTTTTGAAACGATTCGAACGAATAAAAGCTCCTGCCGCTTTGCAGTGGAAACGGTTATAAAGCCACTGTCGTATACTCTTATTAAAACATTAGGATCCAATGCCAAACTGGCCTAATTTTACGATCCTACCGGCATTAATTATAATGTTTATAATCACTTTTCCTTTGAATGAAAGTTATTTAATGAAGAATCATGGAGTTATTTGATGAGAAGAATGGTCCGGCCATTTGCTGCCTTTTCGGAAAGCGCAAAGCTTAAATTGTTTAGGAAATATTAACATTATATTTGGAGGCAGTAAAGGTTCTTCGTTTTCTATTAAAGGCTTATGGTAATATTGGTAATTTCCTGAAAAAGTGCCACAAACACTTTGTTTAAAAAATTGCTTTCCGAAATTTAGGAAGGCAAAAGATTTGCATATTATTATGCTATAAACCTTCCGAGAATCTTTAATGGTGAATATTCTCCTTTTAATATTGTTTGCGTTAATAGTTAACCTTGACTGTTTTTTTTTTAAATTGTTGCCATTTTGTTTTTACCTCCACAGCTCTTATCACAATATTTTATTTTTTAATGTGCAGACCAACATAAAAATTAATTCCAAAAAAAATTAACATGAATTTAATCCGGCGGAATATTAGGGTCCAGTACATTAGGCGCTCGTGTTCCTCATTATAACTTTTGATGTTGACCTCTTGTGTTATTTGAGAAGGCCTTCCGGTCGAGTTTCCGTCGCTATATTTCAACAAGAAAAAACAGTATTCATTCGTAAATGTGTCAAGGGCTGCAAATTCACCAGTCCTTTCAATAATTTGTTTAGGGTTTATTGATTGGAAAATAGAATTGGAGCCGATCCTCGCAAATTACCAAAGCAAAGTTTCAAGATATCTCTTCTAGGTAATCTTTATTACGGCTTCTTTTTTTGATTTCTCCGTCGAATATTCGAGAGCCCAAGAAAAACAATAATTTAAAGTGGAATAAATCGAAAACGATTTCACTAACATCTTAACTTTCTCCCGAAACCAAACAAAGCGAAATGGATTCGGCGGCCATTAAAATTTATAACTCAAACACCATTGTTTATCACCCTTAAGTACAGCCGAAATAATCATCGGTTTATTTTCCCATTTCGGCGGCGCTTTCCTTCTCCCATCCATTTGCCAGGCGGGCGTGAGCGCGCGGCGCAAAGCCGAGAAGAGCCGCCTGCTATCTCCTGCCGAAATGTATTCAGAAAAGAGGCGAATATTTTTCACGGTCTAAGGAAAACAACACTTTATTAGGGTTTTGTTGGACTAGCTCCGGTGTCAAGATCTTTCTTTCTGTTTCGCTGAAGAAGAACGAGACGAGGGGAAGAGCGCCGAGTACAAGGTACGCGGCTTAACCTATCAAACGGCCGGTGACGTATCACCCGTCCTACAAATCTCTCATGTTGATTGCAAAAAATAGCGGTCCACTGAGCGCCGATTCGGAGCTTCGACCCTCTTACCAAATAATTAACTTTATCAGAATGTCGGTTAAATCAATCACATTGATCTGCATCGTTATTTTATTTAATTATTGTTTTGTTTTATTTTACAAAGCACTTACAAGATTACAATACTACAAGATTCGATAATAACTGATTCTACGATAAAACGATAAAGTTACTTAATGTCAGTTTTTGTAATGTATTTCTGTTTTTTTTAAGTGAAAACTTCTTTAGCGCCGTTGTGATTTGAAATTCGATGAAATGAAAAATAGTGATACTAAAAAGACAAACACATACATCCATAGGAACTAACATCCATAGAATAATCGGTCTCCTCTTTGTGCGGTTTTATTAGGTTTCTTTTATTTAGTTTTCTGAAGGTTTCACTTCTACGGCTAGTGAATTGCACAATCTGTTTTATTTTTTTTATATTACGTACCCAAAAGGGTATTGCTAATGCTACAACTCAAAAAACAAAACCAAAATCAGAATAAATCATTCCTAATAAAACCGTCAACATATCTAACGCTTGATTTGAGTTCAAGTGGATATTTACACTCGTAACTTCCATAAAATATCTTCCATGAAAAATCTGTAAGCATCTTTGTAAATGGAGACATATTATTTTCTAATACATTGAAATCAAACGGAATATATTATTTTTATCCGTCGAAACATAAATCTATCAGAGTCTTTCCTCGTGTATCAGTTGCTCGTGGACCGTCCGCGAAACATATTTTCTCATTCTTGATCTCACCAGGGCCGTCGAAGACCCAGCTTAAAAAAATATTGATTTTAGGTTAGATTTGTGCTTTTCAATTAATCTCGTCGGGCACACAAATTATGTTTCAGCGTTCTTTAGGCCCTATTCTGATTTCCGATTTTCCCGGAATTCTGATTTCGCCATCAGACGGTCCATGCGAACATTTTTAAGAACGAGATAGATATACAGTATTAATCGTGCTTTTATCCACCCTATGATTGCGGTCTACAACCATCTCGTTCTAAAACATATATTTTAGTTACTCTTAAGTACCCTGAATCTAAAATTGGTTTTCACAAAAATAGTTTTGATAGAATCAGTCAAATTTAAGCACCCCATAATTCGTGATGTCAGTGATCGCCTTTTGAGTGTTTTTGGTGTGTCATTTTTAAATCAAATTCTAGACGTGTCGATTCTTTTCAACATCTAAAAAATTTTAATTTATTTCGAAAGATGTGTTTTAAATCTTGTAAAAATATGTTTATTTTATTATAATGTTGGCCGTTGGCAGATTGGTTAAATTTATACAGTTTTACAAAACACATTTCAAATCATATAATCATACTGTAGTTCAAATAAAATCATGTGCTTTGTGAAGAAAATATTTCAGTTTGTATACTTATTTCTACGGTCTTTCAGACTAATATTTCAGATTATTTTACACAATTATTGAAAAAATTTAAATACTTATCAATAAATAATTACAAAAAATCCATGATTGAAATAACTTTATCATCACTCTTTTGAGCATTTTCATTGCTAACTTGAATGCACGTGTATATTTAAGCAAATTTTGAATGAAATAAAATTGATATTGAGTTACAGAATATATGAGAATATTCATTCGTACCGTTTCCCCGGGAACCATTTATTTAATAACCAAAACCTCTGTCGTAGGTCACCACAACGTAGTGATGTATGTTGATTTGGCAGAGGTGCCCGGTTTCATGGGATGAAGTTTGTCGTGGTGGTAGTTGCGCCTGTTCGTGGCGGGCCAGATCGGAAAAGACTGGGTAAGGGAGATCTTTAGATTTCTCCTACGGGGTTCTCTCGGAACATCGCCTTGCACAGCAATGTAAAACAATGCCCACAGATCCAATCCCCATACCTTTTCCCTTCCCAGGAATTTATCTCCTTCTTTCCTAAAAATACCCTCCACAAAGCTTCCCCAAAGATGACACAGACCCTGGGGGAAAGAAGACCTTTTAATTAACCTAACAGCTTTCCATCTCAGTAATTCACAGGCAAACGCAAAACTCTGTGTTCAGTTTGATGGAAAAAATATTTACCATGACCCCCATCCCCGCTATCTTGGAGTAACTTTGGACAGGAGCCTGAATTACCGGAAACACATGGAAACAGTGGGCAAAAAAACCAGGACAAGACTAAACTTAGTCAATAAGCTGGCTGGTACTAGCTGGGGATGCGACGCCAACACGCTCAGAACGGCATCCATTGCCCTGGTTTTCTCAGCAGCTGAATACTGTGCTCCAGTATGGGCCAGAAGCGCCCACACTTCCATGGTCGACGTTCAGCTTAATGCCACAATGCGAACCATCAGCGGAACCTTAAAATCGACTCCTCTTCCTTGGCTCCCCGTACTTGCAAATATAACCCCGCCAAATATCAGGCGAGAGATTGCAACACTGAGGGAATACAAGAAGGCGCTGCAAAAAAGCGAAATACCCTTGCACGATGATGTCGTTTCTCACCCGGCATGCCGCTTAAAGTCTCAAAAACCCTTCTGGACGGAAGGAGAAAGACTCCTTCGAACACCTCTCACACCAGAAGATAGGTGGAAGCTTGAGTGGCAATCAGCCAACGTCAAAAACGCACATCTCGTGCAAGACCCCACTGAGAGACAGCCTGGGTTCTCATTGCCTCGCAAACTCTGGACTGCCATCAATAGGATAAGGTGCTCCCATAGCCGTTGTGCTCACATGATGCATAGATGGGGCCTTAAAGAGTCGGCGACGTGTGAATGCGGTGCGGTGCAGACCACCGAACATGTGGTCAACGAATGCCCGCTCCATTCATTCCCCGGCGGGATTGATGAGGTCCACAGGGCAACGCCTGAGGCCCTAGACTGGCTCGCAGACCTAGATGTCCCCCTCTGACCCCCCACCATACGAAAGAAGAAGAAGAATTAACCTTCCTATAGACTCGCGCATTGGTCTCTCACGTCAACAAATCAATAATTCATTGTTTTCTCAAAAATTAACAATCATGGGACGTATGACACTTATTTACTGTTTTCGGTCTTTTAGGTAACAATTATTACCCAAAAATCTTTTAATGATTAATTATTATTTTTATGATATTTTATTACACTTGATACTATCAATTACATTAGATTTCAAAGAGTTTTTTTTTTAATTTGGGAGGCGGGAATGGGTACCGTCGTCCGGGAACCTTTATTGGATAACCAACACCTCTGCCATAGGTCACCCCAAGTGGTTCGCTACGTTTGGTGATTTAGCAGTGGTGCCCGGGTTCACGGGGTGAGGTTTGTCTAGATCTTGGAGGCGGATGACCAGGACACAATGAACCCCAGATTCCTACCCACCCCTCCACACAGCATCCCCAAATATGACATAGACCCTGAGGAAAATTATTTTCCTCAGGGCCTCCTGTGTGGAGCTCGTGTAAAAAAATATACATTTAGTTATTAAACTTAGTACAAAGTATTTTGCTTTAGCCGAGTTGAAAGTCTGTTTCTACCAAATAAAGTAAAAGATTTAATATTTTTATTTTTTTAAATTCAATTATACCCCCTTCTATACGTAATAAATAACTACCAATAAATATAAATTAATATATTATTATAAATACAGTTATATAATAAATTCCAATAATGCTTAAACCCTCCGTGTACTAGGTGACTAAAAATCTCTTCCCATACTAGGTGGGGTACGACATACCCCAAACTATAAAAATGATAAAATTATCATATTTATTTTTTTCGGCGGAATTAAATATTTAGTATTTATGAATACATAGTTATAATTAAGTTTAAGTAAAACTCTGAGTAGAAAATGTGTATTAAAACATTTTTATTATAAAATAACAAAAAAACACAACTTTGTAATCTTTGTAACATAACAATCATTATATTATGTACTAATTTTAAATGGCACTTTTAATTATCACATTCATTTTAATTGAACAAACTACAATATATTTTCTAATAATTAAACATAGTTGTTCATCATATGTTCGTGATGAACAATGTTCATCATAAATTAAACATAGGAAAGATCTATGCCTTTTATTAGTGACCGACAAGGTTCGGTTTCGGTTTCGGCAAGTTTTGGTTTCGGCATCAGTTTTGGTTTCGGCATCAGTTTCGGTTTTGGCAAAAAATCTGCCGAACCTTCGGCAGCACCGAAACTCTGCATTCGTGAATTATCGCGCGTCGTTCGGCTGATTTTGGGTGAGTTTGTGGCTCGTGTGTCACAGGAAATTTTCAGCTGACATATTTTTGTTTCAAGTAGTAGTTAAAATGTTTGTTAATTTTTACATTTTTTTGTTTTTTTTTATAGCAGTTTCATCAAAAAAACAAATAATTATCTTTTCACATACTTCAATTATTGTTTTTATTTCATTTAACGCGTGTTATAAGAATGTTGTTGTTATAAACGCAATTAAAATTAAAATATTCAATTAATGAGGTCCTTCCTTTATAATGTAAGTGTTGATTATTGACAGTTTTTTGTTCCAAGAAGTAGATAACAAGTTTTATTAATTTAGTTCGTTTTATAGCAATAATGTAAAAAAATCGCATACTTCAATTATTATTTGTAAAAAAAAAGCCAAATTTCAATAAACAATAGATTTTTAACATGTCTAAAAAAGTTTCGGTTTCGGCCAAAACTGAGATAGATACCGAAGATTCGGTTTCGGTTTCGGTAGAAAGTCCTGTTTCGGTCGGACACTACCTTTTATCATCGCGCCGTACGATGTGGGGTGTGTGATAACCATACGCACCTTAGGGGCGTGTAACTCTCTTGGAGGTCGCTACCGGACTGACTTAGCAACACTGAATAGCGATTCTTCATCTTTTGTGGGATCGTTATCGAGATAACGGACGTAATCTCCTGTCAGATTCGTGTGATTTTTACATAATTACTGTCACATATTTTAGTTTAGATCATTTTAACCACGAATTCCTTCAAGTATGTATGATTATTTATTAATTTAATGTACGTTGTACATATAAAAAGCAAATAAATCACAAAAATCTGACATGAGATCACGTCCGTTATCTCATAACGATCCAACAAAAGATATAGAATCGCTCGGCTCATCGGAGCGGCAACGTCGCAATTTCAGCTACTGAGAATTTGAACTTTTAAAAGGTTTCAAGGGTTAAAAAGTATATAATTAAAATAATACAGGCAAGATGAAATCTCTGTCTGAGGCACCGTGCGCGAGTATACGTTTTACGCCGTTGGGCGCGATATTTTCTTCCACAACGCGATGGTACTACCGTTTCCTTGCTCAACAAATCAAAATGGCAATAACTGCGCTTAAAAAAATTTATAGAAACGCCCGTGATAAACTTTTTTAAAAGCAAAAGCCCTGGGTGTTATTTATTTTTTGTCTATTATTGTACTAGACGTTTGTACATAAACTAAATATAATAGGTAGCTGGCCACAATGACACGTCAATGGAGTGTGGTACGCCAGTGGATTTTGGAACGCCACTGGTCTTTTAAATGAATTTACTACTTTGACAAAAAATGCTTCTAGGTATAATGGCAAAACTGATTTGAGTACTGAATTAAAATAAAAAAAATTTCACTTTGGAGACTGTGGGAGACTGGGGTTTTTAGGATTTTAGGTTACTGGTATACTGGGAAAGGTAAACTGAATCTAAGACTGATTAAAACACTTGAAAAGAGGTTTGAACTTGGAGACTGTTGGTATCTTGAGTATTGTTTCTTCTCGGCTGATAGTTTTGAACTGACTTCCTACCGGTTTGACTTCTATTTTTATAGGGCAAACTCAGGTCGGACTTTTGGGGGACAGAACCTCCTTAATTTTTCTAAGGTACTTGTTTTAGGTAATTTCCCTGGTCGCTACGATTGGAAGTCAGCTGTGTTAAAATTATGTGTGATAGTTTTTGCCAAGATTTTACCAACTCAGGATGCCAAAGCCTCACATCATTTTTATTGTGTTTACAAGAAAAGGTACAAGTAAGTATGTGATATAAGGTACAATTTTAAACAGTAAATATTTTTCTTAAAGTGCAACAATCACTGATAGACGTCAGTTTTTGGGTTGTTTTTGTAGCATATACTCATTTTTAGGTGATGATGTTTATTTCTTGATCCAAATTATTCCCAATTTCTCGAAATTGAGCTCCAAATTTTTCGGAAGATGAATTCGCTGTCGTAAATATTTACGATTCAGATTTTTCCTTTGTTCAGAATTGACCAATAGTGGCTCGGCTGGTCGCATGGTGGGGGTGACGTAAATATTCAGCCATTTCCTTGGCGTTGATCATTGCTGTCTGGAGTCCCTTGTGGAAGCATTAGGTGGTTATTCAGATGTGTTTTCCAGTCCAATGAGGCTGCTGCGTGTATTCATTGTCAATTTCATTTATGTTTTCAATTGATTGGTTAGTTAAAGGACATAATAGCGTTGTGGACAAATCATTTGGAAGGGGCACCACATGCACATTATTCCGCTAGCCAATAGCAGCTCTCAGATTGTCGTGCTGGCGGCATGGTACTCATTATACTCATGGTACTATTGTCATACGCTTTCGCGCACTCATTCGATGCACACGGATTCCTACGATACGTTCGAAACAATTATTATTATGGTCAAAATTAAAAAATGTTATGGTAATTTTTTTAAATTTTTTATGCTGAAAGTTTTCCCCTACACGATTGTAAAATAAAAGTTAGTTACGTACATTTTAATAAAGTAAACAATAATAAAATCTTTAAATAAATGAAGACAATATAAGCGAAACTCAATCGAAAATCTGGAAACAGAAAAATCAGAATAACATATTGACAACTCTGGTACTCGAACCCACGACCTCTTGCTCGATTGATCCAGATTTTTGATTGAGTTTCGCTTATATTGTCTTCATTTATTTAAATATTACAATTTGAGGTTTTACTCATTAAGTTAAAAATTAAAAATAAAATATTTATCCTAGACTTGCAGAAAAGTCGATAGATGTCGCATATTAACCCGTCTGCTTGTTTCAATATATTCGCACCTCACAATACGGAAGTCTCAGTTTTGCGCGTAAAATCGGAAACCGTCACTTTGGATCGAGATTGTAAAAAATCTATGCAAGATAGCTTTCATATTTCGAAGACAATAAGAAGCATTATTTCTTTCTCTTTCTGGTTAAAAGTAAAATACATATGTTTGCATGGGAGGAAGAGAGATATATAGCTTTTAAAATGTAAGGTCGCTCGGGACGTTTTTGGTCTTATGAAAGTATAACGCGATTATGTGTTTTGGGATGTATTTGTTCCTAAACAAGCAGACGGGTTAAATAAAATGGATAAAGATTTATCCAGACACTATCTAGAGAGCATTTAGTTCGGGTTTGAATCTTGCAATCATACATAAAGATAGTTGCCAATAATATATGCGTTAAAGAAAATGAAGATAATGTAGGTGGTTCTTAGTCGAAGTATGGTACAGTTAAACATGACCGAATTTTATATCGACACCGTGGCGCAGTGGTTAGCGCGTTTGCCCGGATAGCAAGAGGTCCTGGGTTCGAGTCCCAGAGGTGTCAATATGTTTTTCTGATTTTTCTGTTTCCAGATTTTCGATTGAGTTTCGCTTATATTGTCTTCAGTTATTTAAATATTACAATTTGAGGTTTTACTCATTAAGTTAAAAATTTAAAATAAAATAAAATATTTCTTCCGACTAAGCCATCGCCAACACAATGTTTAGAACAAGAATATTTTAGTTCGGCCACAGAGGGGTCAGAATCGTGACTTTCTTAACTCGATATGCGGAGGTTTGATAAACTACCAATTCGGGAAACTTATCGTCCGGAGCACTCCGAAGTATTACATTTCCGTAACTTTGACTTTTGCATTTGTGACGTGTTACAAAGTTCCTCTACGGAGAAAAATAGCATACGGCTTTCTTAAAAACTGCACTGAACAACAATCAACAAAAGATCAAACTCGAAAATCTTTATCCTTGTGATCCGATTTGGATATAAAATATATTATTACAGATATCTTTTTAATCGAAAGACATGTTGAAATATATCTTTTGTTATTTGTTATATTTTCGTTTTATGTTATATTTCAATATCTTTGGTTTTTTGGTCTGTGAATAATCCAATAACAAATTTAATTTAATTTAACAAATTTAAAAGAAGCTTAACATGTGTTCGAAGCCGTACAATATGAAATATGTTAAATAAATGAATATAATGGTATTGTCATATGTTAAATAGTTTCACGATACGTGCACATGGATTTTTCTGCAATCATTGCAACATTTCTTTTTCACCCCTCAGGCTAATTTCTTCAGTTTTCGGAAATACTCATATTGAAATTGTCTCATAGAAATCATTGTGTATCTCTTACTATAATGATTATAAATAGGATCTAAACCATTTAAATATATACCACGCTTTATATTCCATTCTAAAAGTTAACTCAAAATTATTAAATGTATGAATAAATTTATGAATCCAAAGTTCCCGACAGCAATATGTAAAAAAATTATTTTTACATAAAACGACAAGAAAGTGAGTTAACAATAACTTTGATAATATATTTGCCTATTAAATTTTTTTTTCAGTAATTTAAATTAGAAAAAACGTAAGGTAAGCCATTTTTAAAACTTGTTTTTGTTTGCATTAAAAAAAATTATTTAAATAAATGAAGACAATATAAGCGAAACTCAATCGAAAATCTGGAAACAGAAAAATCAGAAAAACATATTGACACCTCTGGGACTCGAACCTCTGGGTTCGAGTCCCAGAGGTGTCAATATGTTTTTCTGATTGGGTTCGAGTCCCAGAGGTGTCAATATGTTTTTCTGATGGGTTCGAGTCCCAGAGGTGTCAATATGTTTTTCTGATTTTTCTGTTTCCAGATTTTCGATTGAGTTTCGCTTATATTGTCTTCATTTATTTAAATATTACAATTTGAGGTTTTACTCATTAAGTTCAAAATTAAAAATAAAAAAAAATTATGTTTATAAAATTATACATTTATTTCGTATTATAAAATTGGAAAGCGTATTTTATCACCTTTCAAAAACAGTTTTTCGTTTTCGGATGCGTTCAAAAATATTCCATTTATTTAGATATTACGGCAGACCGGACATATTTTGACCTTCCGAAAAAAATAGACCCGAGGCCTGAGGGGTTAAACACGCAGATACCTCTTACCCCATTATCCAAAAACAAGTCATTGTAACTTATTTTTAAATACATCTACTGAATTTCTAACTGATTCGCTGTCGATGACAATGCATGTCAACTTTTGTTGGCACTCACGCGCACGCCCACGCTCACCCACCCATTTCTCTGAAATTGGCGGTTTGATTAATTTCTCGGAAAACTTCACAAATTAAAGAAAAATGATAATAGATGTGTTAGGGCAAAAAAAATTTTTTTCAGGGGTTGATTTATTTATTTATTTCTATTCTCGTAAATACAGTTAACAGTTTAATAGAAGAAAAATGCAAGCAATACAAAAAATATTTCTAATTATTAACACGGTAGTAAAGTGTAAAATAACCAGCAACTATAAGTAGTAATGTTTTGCGAATACTTCCCTACTTTATTTTTATAGGTTAATAGTTTTCACAGTAATAACAATTGTAACAACAATGTAGCGAAAAAAAATAAGGATACTATGTGAAGTAACATTGATGAAGGAATTAAAACGAAAAGAGAACAATAGAAAAAAAGTAGATGACATTATTGTAAGAAGATAAAAATATTGCAAATTTATTAATACATCAATATTTAATTTAAGATCTACCTTCTAAGTATGCAGATCTTATTATGCAATTTAAAACGAATTACATTGTATTGTATTTGTATCTGACAACCTTTTAGTAGTGACTATGTATTGAGGTGATTTTTCACAAAAACGGCGTTCTATTAATTGTCCAATTATTATTATTATTATTATGTATGTGAATTGAAAAAAAAACACTATTTATGTGATTTGAAAAAAAGGTTATTACGTCAGTGTAAAATATCCAACAACTTGACTTGATTTGACTTTTATTTCAGTGGATTGAGGAAGTCGAAAAGAATTACTAACTGACCACAGTTAAATTTGTGTAATCGCAAGCATCGAAAAAAAATTTCGGTAAATCTCTTTTTGGTTTTGGACGTAGGATAATATAAATTTGATTCTTAAATTTACCGTCGCGGCGACCTAGTTTATCTAACTAAATGCAATCTTATTTTGCTACTGATATTCCAACATCACTTAATATAAATAATGAAGATCAACTGTAATATCATGCAATGTGCATGTAGTATTTTTATTTGTAATATTGTGTCTGCAGCAAAACCGTACGTTCCCAAACTAAATTTTTCTAAATTTGGTTTAGGTTTTGAGTATGTGTGAGTAAGATTAAGTTAGGTTAGGTTAGATTAAGTAGATTAAGTTAGATTAAGCTAGACTTAGGATGTTAAGTAGATTACTTAATACATAAGGTAAATGTATTATTGCGGGGCAAGAATTCCAATAATCCATGCGCTTGATAGCTGCAAGACGAGTTGTTATCTAGCCTCCTACATGGTTAAGTAAATTAAAATACGTACATATAAAAAGATATTTTATTTGATTTATTGGGGGGCTAGAATTCCAACAATCCATGCGCTTGATAGCTGCAAGACGAGTGGCTATCTAGCCCCCTACATAGTTAAGTAAATTGAAATACGTGTATAAAAAGATATTTTATTTTATTTATCGGGGGGCTAGAATTCCAATAATCCATGCGCTTGATAGCTGCAAGACGAGTTGTTATCGAGCCTCCTAAGTTAAGTAAATTCTAATGTAAAATCCATGCTAATTTGTACAGCGCTCTTGAGGCGATTTTTCGCAAAAACAGCGCTATATAAGTTGTCCAAATTTATTATTATTATTATTATTATAACATTTAACTTGTCTCAGAACAGGAAACCCTAGTGAGAAGGACTGTGAAAACTTTTAATTTATACTTATATTTTTCTTTATATTTACAAAATGTACAAACTTTACATGAAATAAATAGATAAATCCTTAAATGTTACGGATATATTAGAACGATCTCAATAAGTATGGATAGATGTAAATAGAATTTCATTTTTTCCCTTTATTAAGTATGTTTCTTCTCAATTTTCGAAAATGCGAAAATGTTCACTTAAATTCCAAGGAGTTCCTTAGAAATCGTAATAACGGTTGATCAATCCGCAAACCAGTAGCGTAGCATCTTGTAGGTATTATTATGCGCACAGTCAATTGCCAATTATTTTTGACAGGTGACTGGATTCGCACAAAGTCTAAGTACCTCGACTCGAAGTGTCAATTATTTGCGCCTGCAAGTATCGACTGGCGTTGCGCCGTACAAACCTCCGTTCTGTTTAAAGACGTAATCACTTCGAAATACTTCCAAGCCTGGTTCCGATGCTTCTTTTTGTCCTCCTGAATTTTTTAAAGATTCCGACAAGGGTAAAGGAATTTTGAAAAAAGTATTTGGTTCTCTGACAGTTTTACTTATTTATTTTCATTTCGTTAAGTAACGAATAAAAAATAATAAAAAAACACGACTGTGCTTTAGACCACACGACTGAAGTAAAACTTCTTTAGCTCCATCTATATAATAAGAAAGAGAGAAAGAAAATGTGCGCGCGCACTGCTCTCTCTTGCTCCTACAGTGTGATACAGACAATAGGCCCGCACTGTGTCTTAGATATACGAAACGTATTTGGCTATGAGAGAAAGAAAATGTGAAAAAGAGAAGAAAACCCCATCTCTACATATTATAAATTAAATCCCTACGAGGCGTATGTCTCTCTGTCTGTTCGCGATAAACTCAAAAACTACTGAACGAATTTTCATGCGGTTTTCACCAAGAGATAGAGTGATTCATGAGGAAGGTTTGGGTTGGGAATTTGTCAAGGTTTTGTGTAAATTGGTTGAAATATATAGTATACAGAGAGGAGAATGTATGCATGTGGAAGACGAGCGGGCTGGCAAGCAAGCGGTGTGGATGTGATTTGGGCCCAAGCGTCGCCGGGGACTTAAGATGGTATAACATAAAAACTGATTGCTGAAAACCACATTAATTTCACTACTCTTTAATACCGGCTCTGAGAGGATTAACGCGTGCAATATGGAATCACTTCTACGTGGTATATAAACACACACGACTACCCTTACGTCCAAAACATTGGCTTAAGATAGAATAAGCATAATACAGCATAAAACCCGAACAATAACTAATTACTTCCGGTTGCAGATCCAATGAGCTTATCTCTTTGCCGCGGAAGTTGTCAGTTAGGGCACTATATAACAATAATAATATGTTAACCACTTTGGCGGCCACCGAACCTGCCACCGCGGGCTCTCGAGTCAAGTACCTACCTTAAACACTTCACAAAGTCTGTTGCCCGTGATCGCTGGTACCCGCTTCCACGACGCACAGTGGGCTGAAAATCGCCTTTCATAGACATAGAGACTTGAATTTTCAAGGGTCTTTTTTTGCTAGAAATGGATTCTGCTGATCATTACTATGCTAAAAGTGTTGTCATCTCGCGCGTGAGTCTTGTTAAATATGAATGTTCAGTGTCAGTATAAATCTGTTAGACCAAGGTATCTTCCTAAAGCAATGGTTTCACCGATTGAATGTTAAAAGGAGATTTTTTTTATTTGTTTGTTAGAACATACGCAGTACATTATAATACAACTTATAAGGTATGTTAAATTATTTTTTTACATGGTTATGTACCTATTACGTAAGTCCATAGAATGATATTTGGTAGTTACGCCTGAGATATGAACGGGTCCTAAAACTTAATTAGTGAATGAATGAGTAATCAATATATATTATAAAAGAAAGTCGAAAAAAACGTACGGAACGCAAAAACTCAGAAACGAGTGCCGGTACGATCAAGATAGTTATATGGTATGGTAGATCTTTAACCCCCCTAGGGAATAAGGTTATTCGTTTTTACCTAAAGGGCTTGCTTTTGAAGATATAAGGGCTGAAAGTTATAAGAAGACTCTAGAAATTTCAAGAAGTGTCTAGAAGATTCCGGAAACTTCTAGAAAATTCGATTAAACTCTGAAATGTTCTGGAAGAAGTGAAGGAGTATGTCAGCGAGTCTAGAAGGTTCCGGAAAGTTCAAGAAGGTTCGATAAAGCTGTAGAAAGTTCTGAAAGGAGTGGAGGAATGTGTCGGTGTGTCTAGAAGGTTACGGTAAATTCTAGAAGATTCCATAAAGCTGTAGGAAGTTCTAGATGGTTCGATAAAGCTGTACAAAGTTCAGGAAGGAGTGGCGGAGTAAGTCGGTGAGTCTAGAAGGTTGTGGAAAGTTTTAGAAGGTTCGATAAAGATGTAGAAAGTTCTGAAAGGTGTGGCGTAGTATGTCGGTGAGTCTAGAAGGATTTGATGGTCCTCAAATGCTTTATAAAATTGTGGATGGAGAAAGTTCTAGAAGCTTTCAGAAATAATTGGCGGTGAATCCAGAAGATTACGAAAGTTCTAGAAGGCTCGATAGAGCTATACAAAGTCTGAAAGGAGTGGAGGAGTGTGTGGGTATGTCTAGAAGGTTCCAAAAAATTCTAGAAGGTTCCATAATGCTGTGGAAGTTCTAGAAGGTTCGATAGTATTGAAGTTTAGTTCTGGAAGTAGTGGCGGAGTATGTCTAGAAGGTTTGGTAAAGCTGTAGAAATTTCTGGAAGGTTCCATAAATCTGTAAAAAGTTCTGAAAGGAGTGGAGGAGTGTGTCGGTATGTGTAGAAGGTTCCGGAAAATTCTAAACGATTCCACAAAGCTGTTGGAAGTTCTAGAAGATTCGATAATGCTGTACAAAGTTCTGAAAGGAATGGTGGAATATGTCGGTGGGTTTAATAGTTTCCGGAAAGTTCTAGAAGGTTCGATAAAACTTTAGAAAGTTCTAGAAGATTCCGTAAAGCTGTAGAAAGTTATGATAGGAGTAAAAGAGTGTGTCGATGTGTCTAGAAGGCCCCGGAAAATTCTAGAAGGTTCAATAAAGCTGTAAGAAGTTTTAAAAGGTTCGATAGGGCTGTACAAAGTTCTGGAACGAGTGGCGAAATATGTCGGTGAATCTAGAAGGTTCTGAAAAGTTTTAAAAGGTTTAATAAAGCTGTAGAAAGGTCTAGAAGGTTCCATAAGGCTGTAGAAAGTTCTGAAGGAGTGGAGGAGTGTGTCGGTGTGTGTAGAAGGTTCCGGAAAATTCTAGAAGACTCCACAATGCTGTTGGAAGTTTTAGAAGGTTCGATAATGCTGTAGAAAGTTCTGGAAGGAGTGGTGGAGTAAGTCGGTGAGTCTAGAAGGTTCCGGAACGTTGTGGATCGTTCGCTTATGCTCTGGAAAGTTATGAAAGGAGAAAGTTCTATAAGCTTTCAGAAATAAGTGGCGGAGTGTGGCGGTGAGTCTAGAAGGTTCTGGAAAGTTCTAGAAGGAGTGATGGAATGTGTCAGTGAATCTAGAAGATTCTAGAACATTCTGGAAGGTTCTCCAATGTTCTAGGAAGTTATGGAAGATGAAAGTTCTAGAAGCTTTCAAAAATGAGTGGCGGAGTGTGTCTGGAAAGTTCTAGAAGGTTGGATAATCTTAATCTTCAATATACATTGTAAAAAAAAGTGACAATGTGCGTGCCAGACGAATCCCAGTACGATCATGGGAGTTATATTTGTGGTAGTCCTCTATCCCCCATCCTTGAAGAAGGTTCCCGTTTTTACCTGAAGGGCGTACTTTTAAAGATATAAGGGCTGGGAATTTCGCTACCTTGAAATTTTCAGAACAGTCTAGAACATTCGAGAGTATTCTTGAGCATTCCACAACATTCCATAACAGCCCGAAACATTCTGGAATATTCCGGCAATAGGGATAGAAATAGGCTGGAATGTTCGGGAATATCCCGGAACATCCCAGATCAGTGTGGAACATTTGAAGCCTTTTTTATATGGGTAGGGCTACCCATTAGTAGGGGTATATTTTAAGCAAGATCCGTCGTAGGTTCGAACGTCAGTTCAATCTTACATCAACTCCCTGAGCGAAGCCGGGCACCACATCCAGAGTATTTGAGAGCATTCCAGAACGAAATTGAAAATTGTGGAATGTTCGGGAATAGGGAATCGGGAACATCAATATGGAACATTCCAGAACACTCGAATGTTGTCCTGAGTGAAGCCGGATAATCCAGCTAGTAATAATAATGAAGAAGAAAGGGGGGGGGGGGAGATAAAGAAACATTTTAAAATCAAGAATTATATGCTCACTAATAGTAATTGACCGATTAAAGTTTAATGAAAAGTTATATATAGAATCATAAAAAATGTCTAAGTGTAGTAATTTTTTGTAGTGGGTATAATTTATGATTGCGCGAGTAATTGGTGAGTAACTTGCTGCATTATTGTTATTGGATTCTATATGAAAAAGAGAAGTGTGCCTGGTACGCCTCATTGGGACATTTAAACCAATGACGGATAGCAATTCAGGGCTATCTATTTTATTATTTAGCAGGTTATACAGGAACAACAGATCTGATAATGTGCGTCTTTCTTGTAAACTTAACATGTTATTTGTAGTTTTGTTGTATTTCTTGAGTAGATGTTTTGAGAATTTATTCTGTATACTTTCTACTATATCTATGTATACCTTATATTAAGGATTCCATACCGTGGACGCATACTCCAGTGGACTTCTGACCAATGAACAAAACAACATTTCTAAAGTCTTAGCACCTTTGAAAACTTTACATATGCTTAATAGGAAACCTAGCATGTTGTAGGATTTTGATATAATTTGTTCGATATGCTTATCAAAAATTAATTTGCTGTCTAAATAAATACCTAGATCTTTACATGTAGACGTAGATTGTAAAGGTTTATTATGCAAGTTGTAAGGATAGATGATTTTATTTATATTTCTAGTAAATGTAATTGAGTGACACTTAGAAATTTCATAGGACAGTAAGTTCGATTCACAATACGCGCACAAATTATCATATCATGCTCTTCTTATTTTTATAAAAAAATGTAGTGTTTGTTGTATCTCATAGTAGACACTTAATAAGATAAACCAAATTAAGCGGATACCTTCATTGTAGCAAAATCTGATGAAAAGAAAATGAGAATGTTTCCCCTGTATCTGTCCTTGTTTCCCGTAGTCGCACGGGCTCTGTATAGAAACAAAAGTGCTGCCATCTGTAATTTTCAAAGAAAAAGAATTATTGTCCAAGAAGACAAATTTACCAATTATCAGAATGGACAAAGAATTTTTTTCCAAATAAATAAATATGGCGATGTTTTGTAGATTGAAATTGACGGACTGGACAAAAAGTAAAAGATTTAACAAAGAATTGTCAGATTGGACGTTGTTTGGCAGATTGGATTGGCCGACTGAACAAAAAACTGTCTGATATGACTAAAAATTACTAAGATGTATCCAGTTGGACAAATTTGATGATGTTTTTCAGATTGGAATTGGCCGATTAGACAAAGAATTTTAAGTAAATAGACAAAGAATTGGCAGATGGATAAATTTGACAATGTTTTGCAAGACGGATTTGTTAAATTGAAAGAGAATTATTATTAATTTTTATTTTTAACTTTATGAGTAAAACCTCAAATTGTAATATTCAATTAAATGAAGACAATATTTGCGAAACTCAATCGAAAATCTGGAGACAGAAAATCAGACAAAGATATTGGCACCTACGGGACCCGAACCCAGGACCTTCAACAACTCTACTAACTAAGCTAAGGTGTCTAGGTGGTAGACAAAACAGACAGACTAGGTGTCTTCACAAAAATAAAAATGTTTATTTTTTTATTTCGTCGCATTCGAACCTCCGTTCGCTGGATGTCTGTCTCGCTGCCCGCTGAGACTTTTCAAGCGCCTTACCCGCTGCGCTATCTGAGGATCGCGCCGAGGCTCGGCCGAATTTACCGCATTATATTAGAACCGAAGACTCGTCAAATAATAAATTTTAGTGACGCATTTCCGTTCCATCCGAATTTGTAATCACTAACGGGGCTAAAGTAGTTTCACTTCAATAGTTATAACAAGACACGCTGAACCAAGACGGTAATTTAATTCATTCGTTAAACATGAAAACAGTTACAATATTAACTTAAAAGGTGCAATAACCAACGCATTCACCTGAATAAAATTGATTTTATTTCACCAACTGGATTCAAATCGTCTCCTACACTGGTCCTGTGCTGTTAATTGCGCACAGGAATGAAGTAATAATGAACGAAGCTATCTTAAACGTTACCTACGTTATTGAACGGGATTTTACACTAGAATAATTCTATTGGATATATTAATACCTATTTTAGTTTTTGAAGTAAAACTTCTTTACGCACGCTTGACTTGGGGAGTAAGCTGGCGAATGCGTGACGAGATCGTTACGAAAAGCGAAGCGAACGGTAGTTGATTAGGAGATATGTGTTAGTGAAGATAGAAAGAGAGAAAGTTGCGTTTCGTATTTATTACTGTAGGGGCAAGAGAGAAAGGTGCGAGCACTCATTTTGTTTCTCTCTTTCTCACAATGCAGGCCTAATGTCTGTATCACACTGTAGGAGCAAAGGAGAGCAGTGCGCGCGCACATTTTCTTTCTCTCTTATATACGGGTAGATGGAGCTAAAAAAGTTTTACTTCAGTTGTGTGGTCTAAAGCACACTCGTTTTTTTTAATGAAAATATGCAGTGTATGATATTGTACATATTGAGATTTACTTTTGTTTGATGCGAACAATGGCGTATAATATACAATTATAGCAATTTGCCATTTTGTAAAATAAAAAGTTTTTGAAGAAGAAGATAACACTAATAATCTAAACGCAAATATGAAAGGGAACAAGACACAGAAATATAGAAAAAGATAATGGTCGCAACTGTGACTCGAACCCAGAACCTCTCGTCTAACCGGGACTTGTACGTTTTCCAATTCAGCCATTGCCATCTTCCATCAAACCGTCATAATTGTCAATCTCATATTTTCAAATTTTAGAATTAGGTAACAATATTATCTTCGACTATTTTTTCCATATCATAGGCTACTACCTTTTTTATTTGAAACAATCATTCTAAGAACTGGTTAGTAACCTAGATAGCGTCTTGGATAAATATATCCGATTTTATTTTTTTATAAATGAATACTTATACTTTTATAAAAATCAAGGCTGATCTAAGAATAAGAAAAGGACGCTCAGATGGTTTGGGCATGTAGAGCGAATGAACGAGGAAAGGAGTGTAAGGAGAATATATGACGCAAATGTGAATGGTGGAAAAAGATGGAGACGCCCGAGGAAGACATGGCACGACCAAGTGAATCAGATACTTGAGTCGGGCCATGTGAAGATTCGGAATGATAGAAGAGCATGTATGAGACGATGTATGAATGTGAACGAGGCAAGGAGTGTGTGCCAAGATCGAGTTGTTTGGCGGTCCGTCCTCTCTGCCTACCCCTGCGGAGAAACGGCTTGATGGTTAGTGAGTTATAAATGAGTATTCATTTTTTTATAAGAACAACCCTCTTTTTTTAACTTTTAAGATTATTCCCATCATAATTTATCGAAGACGAAGATAATACTAACAATCTGAACGAAAATATGAAAGAGAACATGACACAGAAAAATATTAAAAAATAATGGTATATTACATTGATTGTAATAATCTTTAACAGATATAAAAAGAGATTTGTTCGTATAAAAATATTAAAAGTTTTTCTAACGTACTATTTTTAACTGATATTCTAGAAAAAAAACGTTTTGAAATGCTATTTTCAAAAAAGTCATCCATAAACCGGTATGAAATATCCTTCCACAGATCTACCAGCGTTGACACGAATTTATTTGACCAAATTGGAATATTTATGATGTAAATAAAATTTTAAAAAATTGGGCCAAAAAGTAGAATACCCAAAAATGGGCACAAAAATAATTCATAATTTTTAATTATATGATCTCAATTAATACTTAATGTCAGCGGTAACATAGCAGTATCTAATATTAATCGCATGCACGTTTGTTTTCATCGCGTTTTTTGTCTTAACAAAAATGTCTTATTTGCTTTTGAAAAACCGTGAATATAGCTGTTCCGCGCGGAACAATCAATTTTTGCTAAAGCGGGACATTCCGCAAAGTCGGTACGTCTGGCAACGCTGGCGCTCGTGCCAAAACGATGAAATTATCGATGAACAATCTCGTTAAATTATTTTCGGTTGCTTTATTATGGTTCTTTAGAGGTATCATCTGGTTTATGGCAGCAAATTACGTCAACAACCGATTAAAACTCAGTGTTTATATCAAGGGGCATGGATGGAAAAATCAGAAACATGTTTAATAACATATAAAGATATTGTGATCAGTTGAAAGTATATTGTATTGACTCCACGAACGCCTCTCCAAGTTGCATAGACCTCTTTAATAAATGTGTTGTTTTCTATCGAACTCTCGTGGAGTGAAGTCTGCCCAACTCTTCTTTCTAACATTTCCAACTAAAATTTCTAATAAACCAAGTAATTTCCATCAGGACCAGGAGAAATTAACTAAAAAAGACATATTTGAAAGGTACCTATCCTTTATTCATTTATTAGGTATTCTATCGTTTAATGATAATAAAGGTTTAAAAAAATAGTGTTAAAAACTTGGACAAAACCTGTTAGTAGAGGGGAAGAAGCTCTCAGTATCAATGAAAGACCACCATCCAGAATTGAACCTTTGCTTGAAATGGCTTTAGTCATGTTTCGTAACCAGATCTGCAAAATCACCTTCCTTTTCCTCATCTCCTTTCCCTACCCCCTACCTTCTTCCTCAAAATCTCAGTGGCGGACTAAGCTGACTGAGCCCCCCCCCCCCTTAGTTTAAGAAGAAATTGTTATAATTTTACATGCTTTTTATTCAGTTCGCACGGGCTTCTAGTACTGGGGGGGCCTCCAAACCCTCCATGTTCCCTTGATCAAATCCTAAACAAGGCTTTAAGGCACCAGGACACTGTATTTTTTTAAGATGCATTTGTTAATAATGCTCTCACCAAATGTTTTAAAGAAATTCATAAAATTGACGGAGATACAGCATTTTATATGAAACCGTTTTAATAAACAGTTTGTATGTTGAATTATCCCTCAGCAAAACTTTGAACGAGTTTTTCTCGAAACCACGTTTTTGAACCTGGTTGACCACATGTTAGAAAAAAATATACATCTGTTTTTGCATGTACCAAGTCTTAAACAGTTCGAAATGGCCAGGGCCGTATTATCCACAAGGCAGTGTAGGCAACTATCAGGGGCCCCGCATCGGTTAGAGGCCCCTAGGGTAAAGGGGGCCCGAGACGTGCATTGCCTAGGGGCCCCGACATGTTTAATCCGGCCCTGGCAGGGCCGTGTTGTCCATAAGGCAGTGTAGGCCACTGCCTGGGAGCCACGCATTGGCTAGGGGCTTCTTTTGTAAAGTGGCCTCGAGACGCGTATTGCCTAGGGGCCTCGACATATTTAATCCGGTCCTGACTATGAAAGCATGTAGGGATTATTTATAAAGGGCCCCCTTCTATTTTATTTTTATTTTTATGAACGATGAAAATTTCCCGTAAAAATCGAAATAAAATTCGCTGGTCCGTAATTTTTTTTATTTTTTTATGATTGCCAGCAGGTGGGTGTCTAGGGCGGTATTCACCAAAAAAGTTACTTATTATTAGTAGTATATTCAGATATGATAACCAAACAGAAATACAGCCATTTCAAGACACATTCTGAATAATTGTTTTTCTTAATTTTATTAAATTTTCACCAGGGCGATACTTAGAGTGCATCTTTCCCTCTGCCAACCGGTTTGGCCAAAATTTTAACACAAGTTTTGGAAACTGTTGTTATTATTGTAAATTCACCGTTATAAAAACTTGAACACATTTTGCCTATATTTAACAAATCAAATTCTATTCAATGACAATGATCATCGTAAAATGCATAATGCCAATTTCATTTAATAACTATATTTTAATATTAAGAAAAAAAATGTGTTCATTTCACACTCGGTATAATTGAAACTTTCAGAAAACTAAAGTAGACAAGATTGGGGAGCACCGCACAAAGAGCAGACCGATTATTCCATCTCATTCTCTCGCAGGTTAAATCCTATAAATGTATGTGGATTTTTATTCTCATTTTAGTCTCGCTTTTTCGTTTCATCGAGTTTCAAATCGCAATGGTACTAAAGAAGTTTTCAGTTCAAAAATCAAATAAAAGGTGTGAAAATATTGGGCTAGACTAAATTCCATGATGTTAATATGTTAGACCTAATTTCAAATAGAAAATTGTATAGCCAACGATGTGAACGTTTCGTCGTATCTAATAATATTAACTTGTAGATGAAGTTTGTAATTAGTAAAGCAACTCCTGTACGGCGATGATCTCGGCCTGAATCTCACAAAAGCTAATTGCCGGGCGTTTAGCTGCCAACCGTTTCGCCTTTATTTCAGACGTGCTATTGGAATTTAATAACACGTATGAAATGTACTCCCCGAACGGGGAAATCTATGTTCATTTTCATGGACCTCGATGAATGTTATCGCTGTTCAGTATACCTTTCGTAAATGATACCCGCTCGTACTTTCCGGCAATATTATCTCATTTTGTATTGATAATGTTTCACTATCCTCAATTATATGGTTTCAAAATGGATAGATGCGTTTTATATTACATATTATGTAAAATGCTTTTTTTATTTAGGGTCTTCGAAAGCAGTCATAAAAATTAACATTTTTACGTAATAAAAATCATCGTCTGGCAAATAGAAAATTACTATTTATTGTGATTTTTTCTTGACGTCATATGAGTGTCTTTTTTTAAGTATTGTATATATATGTATGCGTCTTAAGCATTCTAGTTTGTTTCAATGAACGATATCAAATTGTTTAAAATATTTTATTAAGATTGCACGATTATACATTTGAGGTGTCAAAGTTGTGGTAATTAATCAAATTTGTTTTTCACTCCATCATAAATATGTACCTACTTTAAAAATAAGAAAACTAATATGTTTTTTTTTTATCTTTTACGAATATTTGTTTATCGCTCCGTCATTATTGATGTGTTTTAAAACCAGATTTTTTGTAAATACTTTTTTTTATTAAATATGAAAAATTGTCTATCTTTATCTTTTCCACATAAAGTACAGGTATTTAACTTACTTTTCGTCAATTACCAACCGAATGATCAATAAAATATAGACTTTTTATAATGGTACAAAAAAAAATCGAGTGCAGTTTACACGCGGTAGAAGCGAAACTTTATCAAAACAATCTCAACCAATACTTGAAAAGAGAGGGCATAATGAAAGCGTCCAATGAGCGCAGATCAGCGTTATTTCCGTTTCATACCTTAACCAATGGGAGCCTTTAAAAATGACATCATAATTAAAGCGGTCAATGAGAGCAGTTGTCGTAATCGTCATTTCCGTTTCATCCGAAATCCAAATCAAAGCGGGGCTACAGAAGTTTCACTTCAAAAAAAGAAAAACATTTTTCGCCTGTTTTTACATGCTACATTGTTTTACGGGCTATTGCTGCTAATAATCAGGTATTTTTTTCATAAGAAGCAATTACTTTGTGGTTAGACATTATGTTATAAAAAATAAAACAAACACTTTGTATTTAACCACGAATTTATTATTTTATATATCGACCGGTTTCGCTTCGACCAAGCTTCCTCAGGATATAATAATAAATCCTGAGGAAGCTTTGGTCGAAGAGAAACCGGTCGATATATAAAATAATAAATTCGTGGTTAAATACAAAGTGTTTGTTTTACTTTTTATAATCAGGCATTTGCTCATAAAATGACAATTGATTAGCTGTCATTTATGAGCATAGATTAAAATATTGCCACATGCTTAACACCGAATGATCAAAAATCTTTTAATGCACGTTATAATGTTAAATAATAGTCTCCATTTCAATGAGATATTTCATTTTGCAAAAAATTTCACAAATTAATCTCATTGAAATGGAGACTACTATTTAACATTATAACGTGCATTAAAAGATTTTTGAACACTCGGTGTTAAACATGTGGTTATTTTGATGTGGTTATTTTGATTTTTGATCATTCGGTGTTAAAAATGTGGTTATTTTGATCATTCGGTGTTAAAAATGTGGTTATTTTGATCATTCGGTGTTAAAAATGTGGTTATTTTGATCATTCGGTATTAAACATCGGTTATCAACCGATCAGGAAATTTTCATACCAAACATATAAATATACATTTTCTGAAAGACCCGTCTAAAAATCTACCATGTATGTTACCGCTTGTTAAATGTATCTCCGTCAAATCGTCCCAAAGAAGTGGATACACGTATTAAGTGCCCACTGGTTTATGGTCCAGACTCGGAGTCGCATCTCCACCAACTCTCCCCTTTATGGCACTGCCAACAATTTATGGACCGAAATCCATTATTTGAAGTCTGCGAAACGATCATTCGAATCTATTCGCATCTGTGTTTATTTTGTCAATTTTCATTTGAACGTAATAAAAACATACTTACGTTTCATATGAATGTGAAATAACTGGATTTTGGGTAGGTAGCTAATAAAAGAGAATGCGGTCAGTAATTTATATAATGTCGATAGTTAATCGCATGAAAAACTGCTTAATTAATTTATTTATTCATTAACTCTCAATATTTCAAGGGAGTTATTTTATTTTTATTTTATGGCGTAATTTAAAAAAATATATGTGAAAATATATTATGTATTTACATTTACACTAAGTTTCCTTGATATTTTTCCTCGTCCACATTTACATCTGCTTTACAAAATACATAGTAAGTAGTAGGTTTTTACTTTAAAAAAATAACCACTTCGTCTCAAAAAATATAAATTGTAAATTAACCACTATGTAATGATATCGAAGAAAATGACGAAGTAAATGTAAATTTTACATATCATTCATTGTAAGATTTTTGTGCGTCGCTGACAGTGCAGTATTTTTGCAAATTAAAAAACTAAAAATACACAGAATTCAAAGTTACCTTGTTTGCGATGTTGACCTCTACGCCGAAACAATAGCTTTGACGTCGCTGTTCAGCGTAGATGGAGTGCTTTGCATTTCGTTACTGGCCCCATATCAGCGGAGCAAATCTCTGTACATAGATGCTTTTATCGAATAATGTATGTATAATGGAGGTTCCTTTAACTAAATTCAAAAATATTCATCAGCCGGGGTCAAGTTTCACCTGCGTTTCATACCGACCTTTTTTCAGATTTTCGAATGGAGGGACCATGATTCCTACAGAAAAGGGATTGCGTTGACGCGTGAGATAATGGAAAGAGTGACGGACTGAGGGGGTGAGGCTGAGGCTGTTTTTAGGCGCAGGGCCGGAGCGAGGGACTTCGTAAACCAGGGCTAGAAGCAAAGGTGATAATTACAACACTTTGGTCTTTTAAAACTCGAAAAAGATGAAAAAGTTTTGATCCAACTAAACAGCCAATCTTGAAATTGTTAAGTAAATTAAATTAAGTAAATTAATTTAAATTGTTAATTAACATACGAAAGTCACACTGAAAACAGTTTCTTATCACGGTTTCTACATTTGTTTAGTGTACCTATAATAAATTCTGTTAATCTTATAAGTTCAGCAAGAGATACATCTTTTGAACGGTGATCTGTTGCATTATAAAAGTGTATCTGCCATTTATAATTTTCAAGACAGCTGTAGGCACATATTTTGGCTTAAAACCTCGTTAGTACCGTTAAATGAAAACAATAAAATTAACGGAAGAAAATATCTAAGATTCAATATTAATGCGTTTCTAGTTTCCAGAAGACAAAGTTGCCAGGGTAATGTCAGGAAAATATTTAATTTTGAGGCACTGAGCATTGAAAACTAATTTCAAATCAATTCAACCAAAACATGGTGAATTGGTCAAGCGTGGAAAGATACAATATAACAGAAGAAAGCCAATAGTTATATATTTCAGAGCACTCTCAGTCTCAATCCGCCTCTAGACTCGGGCCACGGGCCAGGGGGTGGCAGAGGAGTGATTAATGGTGGATAACGCCCTCCGCTGATTGGCTGCGGCCTGACACGAGTTACTCCGCTGGTGGTCGAACAAATCGAAACATGCCCCGACAAGGCGAGGTTGGACCGATCGATCGTAACTTTCGATCGACAAGCAATAAAACATTATACATCCTTTCTTAAAATGCGAATTACGAACGAATAAGCTGTTAGGCATTTAATTCACAATGTTTTAGTTATCTCATCGAAGTTTTTCAGAAGAAAGCTGCATAGGTTTTTAAAAATCATGTTAAACTGGGGTTAGATTAACTTTTGTTAGCATTTATCAGAACGAAAGCATTCATACAATTTTGCATCGTATTTTAAATGAACAGCTTCAATTCCGCTTGCATATCCGTATTTTTTAAATGAAACTTCTATAACCGTGATTTAGATTTCGGATGACACGGAAATGACGATTACTGCACCTGCGACGCATCAACTGCGCTCATTGGCCGCTTTGATTATGAAGTCACTTTTAAAGGCTCCTATTGGTTGAGATATAAAACGGAAATTACGCTAGGTCTGCGCTCATTGATCCTTTTGATTATGACCTCACTTTTCAAGTATTGGTTGAGATTGTTTTGATAAAGTTTTGCTCCTACCGCGTGTAAACTGCACTCGAATTTTTTTGTTATCTTTACTTTGTTATATTTAGGAATCAAACAATTATAAGATAATTACACTATAAAGAAAATATAATTTATGGTTACCCAGTTAAGTTTTATTAATTATCTTTATACGTAAACAAATTTGGTCGATATAGGTATTACAATGTAAACAAAAACAAAAGAAAGAACAAATAAACAATAAGAACTGTAAAAATAGTAGAAATGAGAATCTTTAATTTTGGCACCAACAGATGTTTGATTTTATATGTTTTAAAGGTACAGTTTAAAATGTCTATATCTGTAGGGTGTTGAATAGGCCACTTGCATCACATTTTTAAAAAATCCGGTTTAGGCAAATATTCTAAGACATTCTATATTTTTTGTTTTTAATCGTATTTTTAAAACCCTGGCGATTTTTTGAAAATTTCAATTCGAAAAATCAGACCATTTTTTATAAACCGGAAAGACGAGACATAATTTTATAGGTACGAAAAAACGATAATTACACAACCGAAAATCATTTTAAAAAAAAAAATCTTTTCCGCCCGAATGGCACATGAGAATGACGAGGCATCGATAATAATAACGATTAACGATTTCCTTGACGCATCTTATTGATCATAAATCATTATAATGTTCAACATCTATATTACTAAATCAAATGTAATATACTTGTTACTTGTAAATTATAATAATAATAAGAATATTATAAAATGTGATTTTGTTAAAATCCGCACCATAACCATTTTACCTCTAAAATACTTACGGACAACGTAAAATGTGTCCGGTTGTACGGGGTTCTCTTCATAACATCTGTCAAAAAATCAAACCAAATGATACGTTCGCAGAGAACAAACAATAAATCTAGTGAACATTAAATTTCAAATTCAAAAATTCGCCTGAAATCAAAGTGATGCCAAAAAAAAAAATCTGTGTGGAATTTTATAAAATTAATAGGAACATTTTCGGAGACGGGACATTTTCATGTAGTGACGTCAGAAGACCAAATAATGGATTTATTTATTTAAAAAAAAAAATAAAAAATACTAACATTTTCGCAATCTAAGTAAAAAAATCAATCCACACGATTTTTTCCAAGTCATGCAAATCATGAAATCCATGCAAGTGGCCTATTATTGATAGAGTGTATGCTCAGCAAGAAGAAGGTTTTGAGTTCGATTTTTTGAAGCACCCATTTAATTTTTTCTAATAATGATTGATTAAAAACTAGTCTATTGAAGATCATTATAATAATGCAAAAAAAATAATATAGTTGGTGCTGATATCCACATTTGAGGCTTTCCCAGGGCGGCGGTTCTCATACCGCCTCCAAAACTCGTTATGAAGTCCATGCAAGTGGCCTATTGCGCTTTTCAATGAGATGTGTTGAATAAATCATCCGTTTCAACAAATTGCAATCCTTTTTAATTGAATCAATGAGAAAAAATACAGAGTTTTTTTTTACCTGGAAAGAATATAAATTAAATAAATCACGTCCCAAGTTCCGAATAAAGAGGTAACAATTGCAAGAGAAACGTTTATCAGAAAAGTAACGTCAAACTTTATTGAAAACTTAGGAAAGCGTTGCCATTTTAGAATTATATACAAAGAAACCGTTATACACAAAACCGTTTCCTAAGGATTTTTTTAAAAATGGTGAAATGAATTGTACAAAGTCGACTAACCTTTGCCCAATTAAGTCGTGTATTAATATTTGATAAATTGTGTCTATTGTGAATGTTTCCATCGACTCTGTTTACCCCTTTGGCGATGCAGTTTGGTAATATCTAATGTTGGATTTTAGTGCGTTATTATTTTATTGTTATAAATGTAAATAAGCTCTTGATTTTAAGATAGTTTAAGGATTCAGGGATTAGAAGGATGAGGGGAGGATGAAGGAGAGACTAGATACTTATCTTTGCAGATATGTCCCTAAACTAAGTGAACCTTTATTGAGCGCACTTAATCCATATTAAAATACCTGGCTAGAGTTTGTATTACATTATGTTATGTAGTTCAGGCTTTTATTCACTCTGGATTTTTTTTTTAATTTCCGCATGGGCATACCGTGATTTATATCTGGATGAAATTTTCTATAATCGAGATGATTTTTTTTTAAATTAGGATTAGATTTTAGAGCTTTTTGCTTAGTTCTTAAGTCGGTTCGTCATTGCAAAGGATCGTGACCCCCACTCCGATTTTATTTATTTAAAATGCCATAAATTTAATCTTTTCTTGTGTGAAAAAATACGGCACAATACTGCAACATTTCGGTTACTTTTTTTGTTGAGAAATGCCAAATAATTAAATTTGTTCAATGGAAACATGAATAATATTTTATCAAATCAAGGCATTATTTCATATTTACCCGGTGGAATAGCTATGTAGATACATGTTTTATTTGTTACCTATAGATTTTTGGTTTCCTCGAGTGAGGCTTAAAATATTGCAGTCACCAATATTGGATTATTTGCATGATTCGTTCGGTATTTTTAGACGAATGGATAAAATACCGAAGAGGGATTTGCGTTTCCCGATCATTTTTAAATAACTGTATGTGTTTTTATAACTAGTCGTTGATCAAACTTTTGGTCAAATTGAATTTAACCGATACAGCATCGCACGGTCAGGATTTTTTGCATGTATTTTAAAATTGTCTTCTATGTATATCATGGAACTGGTGAATAACGTTTGTTGTGATACAAGCCATATTCTGAATGATGGTGGACCTCCCGATCCGTATTATGATGTAGCAAATCATCAATATTGTGTAATCCCTAATCAGAAATGAATTTAAAACTAATAGTACGATGTAATTTCTAATGTGAATAAGTTTATTGGAACCCTATGAATTTGTTCAAAAACATCGAAAAAATGTTGCTTTCGTGTTGAATTTTCTTCGACACTTTGCTTTTGGAGATGAATTCAATGAAAAGTAGTTTCTTGTTACCAATCTAGGTTTATTTTTATTTTAGTATTTACAAAGAGATGGCTATCGAGAGCTGACCTAACTGGAAGGAAGCTAGAATAGATCTGAATGCTAGCTGTCGCTGATAGACCTTGGCGGGGAGACGATCGTAGAGTCTCCGCCGATCTTGCAGAGAAGTAATTCCCTGCTGATATCTTACGTTATCTTATTAGTTTTAGTGCCGACAAATCGGCGTTAATTCCAATGATATTTTTACAGTTTCATACGAAAAAATAACAACATAAGTAGGTGATATAATAATTAATTTTCTAAATAATTTAATTGTATGCTTACCTCGCAATAGCAGTGTTTCGTGATATTATTTTGTAATTGGAGATACTTTATCACGGAGATGTTCCTGGAGGGACGGGTGCACTATTTCAGCGCAATTCTCTGTCACCACATGGAAACGATACTCCGATCTAACAAGACCATTAAATGCCATGGCTACCTGAATGAAGCCTCCTTGATGTCCCTCTGGAGACAGGAAAAGATAAAGTATTCTCCAAACACAAATTTATTTTTATAGTTATTTTTTCGTGGTTTTAACTTCTTGTATTATTTTAATTTTGGTTTATTTTTATTTCATTGTATTCATTGTTATTTGTTGAATATACCACCCTAAAACAGCTTACGGAAAAAAATAGTTTCATTTTAATTAAAATTTGCAATGTTTTGTAAGAATGGCTAAACCCATGAATTTTTATTGGCTTCCGGTCTCATTATCCGCATTGCATTCCAGGAACGTAACGCGACATATAACGGGAGATACCTAAGTGTAATGCACATTTTGATTGAAATTCTCTTAGCTTACCAGTTTTCTTTTTTAGATTAGAGTCTCGGATGACACTCTACCCGTGTGTCCCGTTCTGTTTCCGAAGTCTCCTCATTTAGTCTGTTTGTTGTTTTAAAATCTCCTGCTTTCTCTGTGCAGCTCTACTGATTGATTCAGCATAGTTTTAGTTGCGTCGATTGTCCCTTTAATGATACTTTATTACATTTGATATAATATGATGTCTGTAAAATTAACCTTACTTATTAAATCAGATCTCGTACCTAGTGTCATTTGATGAATACAGAGATAAATACTTAAATGGATGAAATGAGTATTTTTCAAATTAGAGGAAATAGAAAGAATGTAATTACAAAAGGTCAATTTTATTATTTTTCTGTTTTACAATAATTAGATCGATTTCTTTAAATTGAAAGAATCTTCGCATTTTCCACGTCAAAAGAATGTAAAACGTTTCACGAAAATTTCTTTGTGACTTCGATTTGAAATTAAAATGCTAAATAGCATCGGGCCCATAATTGAAGAATTGTTGATCGCTCGACGGGATTAATCACTTCTTGCCACTCAAGAGCCAGGATGCACTGGACTGGAAAACCGCCCGTAAAACGATCCCGATCGCTTTTGATATGATTCATTAATTCAAATGTGCCCGGGAGGAAAGCCCGCTTCTGTTCAGACAAATAATCGAAGCTCTCCTTACGAAACACAGGCTGGACTTAATCGCTCTGTCGCGAAACGGCGAGAGGCAGACAATGGGAAAATTGGGCAATTCTTGAAACAGTAATCACCGCTAACGGTCGCTCGGTTTAATCTGTACAATAACTTGGTAACTAACGGGCTTCCATTACAATATTCGCAAAGTGTATCTGTACCTAAACGTGAAATTCCACTAGATTGACTAATTAAACCAGAACTGTTGGTTCCTACTTATGCGCGAATAATAATAATCAATTTTAAACATTAATTGATATTTGTGAATTTATTACGATTTAATTCATTCTATTAAGTATTATATATATTGCTCAAACAATGGATACATTATTTGTGTGCCAAAGCGAACGAATGTCGCTCGTATTAAAAGCTTTCCAGTAAAATATCTATTGGTATAATGGTTGTTAAAACCAGCTACTGTGTGCCACTAGCAATCATAAAATAATATAATATCAAGAATAATTTTGCCATTATGCGGTGCATTACACAAAATTCCAATATTACGACGGGGTTTGAAATTTAACCGATGATTCTTTATTCACGCCTATCCATTCAGATAAAATGCACTCTCTCATAAAACGAAAGTTAGATGGGGTTTCATTGCGAGCTTAATGCTTACTGCTCAACATTATATTGCTATTACCTCTTTCTGCAATTCTGCTTATACCGGCTACGTAAAAGTCTTGAGTTGTGCAATGAGTAGAACTCCCATCGATATATATGCACGTATGTACTCATAATTCAATGCTTTTAGAGTGAGCACGGATCAAGCTCACCGGGGCGCTGGGGGGACTTAACTTATCCATCAACATTCTTCCAATTAGTATAAAAAAATGTGATTAAAAAAAATTTTAAAAAAAAAACATAAAAGTTTGGATAAAAAATAATGATAGGGCATTTACCGGTGCACTCACCCAAATTCGAAATTAGTAATGAACCAATGCTGTCACTATTGCACCTATGTTATTGTTATTATTAATGCAACCAATCTATTGTGCGATTATTTTCTAATATAGGTGTAGGTATTTTCACAGAATTATAAATTGACGTAAAATTACTGCCTCAACACAGGCTAGCCTAGTGTGGCAGGTCACGAGAAACCTACGTTTATAATTATAAATCTCTATTCTTTAAGTACCTACTGTTATATGTATATTGTTTACCATTATTAACTTTTGTACTTAATGCAACTTTTAAACTATTGTATACTTTTTTTTGTAGTTATAAATCTTTAAATTTTTGTTCAATAAAGATATATTATGATTATTATTATCTTAGATTACATTCCAATCAAAATTATTGACTGTAGTAAGGATATTAATAACATCTGGAACAGAATTTTAATTAGTATTTTATACAGGGTGTTAAAGGGACGTACACTTTACACACGTACACACCGGTGACTTTTTTTGACAACTTTTTTTTTTTTTTCAAAATTTTTTTCTTTAATATCAAACAAAAAAAATTTTCTTCCGCATGTCGTCACTGGTCACTCAGCAGGGTGTCCGACAAACCCCTTGCCCCGCCTTCAACTGTTCAACAACTATCATTTTTTTAATGTTTTTGTAGAAAAAAAAACATCAAAAATGTCACCGGAGACCAAAATTTCATTTACATTTTTTACTCCAAATAATGTCAGGAATCACTGGTTAAAATAAGTCAAGTAAGTCCCTTAACACCCTGTATATTTACCTTTTTTGAGATTGAACTTCTGGAAAATATAAAGATTATAACTTTTTATTGATATTTTTTTACACATATATTCTTGTGATGGACACGGTAATCCTGCCCGAAAGGTTGGCCACATAAGGAGGTAGCGCAACACAGCGTAACACCCCAAGAATAAATCACGTTAATGAATTCTGTTTTTTTTAAGTGAAAAGTTCTTTGGCACCGTTGTGATTTTAAACTCGATGAAACGAAAAAAGCGACACTAAAAAGAGACAATTACGTACATCTATAGGATTTAGCTTGAGAGAAAAGAAGATAGTATAATCGGTTTCCTCTTTGTGCGGTGCTTCGTAGCCTCCCACTTTTATCTACTCTAGTTTCTGAAGGTTTCACTTCTACCGCGCATGTGAATTGCACACATTTTTTTTTCACGGGCACTCGGTTCCAATATAATACGAAAAGAGTCCCACGCAAGTCTCTTTTAGTCTAGTGGTATAAAGCGCTCGGCGAACCTTAGCGGCCAAACATTCAGCGGACCAAGGTTCGAATCCTACGAAATCCAAAAAATATATGTATTTTTATTTTTGTAAAATAAACATCTAATCTTCAAACCACTTCAAAATGAACAGGTCAAAATTACAAAAGAAAGCGACATCTATTATATTCTCGAAGAAGAAAACACAAATACTAATAAGATGACTAAAATGTATAAGAAAGGGTGAACAAGGAGGAAAGTAGTCGTTGAAGAAAAAACTTCCCCTCAAGGCCTGTGTCATCTTTGCGGATGCTACGTGCGGTCTTTTTAGGAAAAGAAGAAAAAGAAGTTCTGGAAGAAAAATTATATGAAGTGTTGGTAGGAATCTGGGGGTCAATGTGCCTAGGAGTGACAAACAAATTAATCCATCCCTCCCACTGCGGTGCAAGGCGATGTTTCGAGAGAGTCCGGCTGGAGAGGTCAAAATATCTTCTTCCTCAACCATTCTCCCCGATTCGACCTGCTACGGAGTTGGTGGGCAGATGCATCCGCCACCTCACCACCATGAATCCGGGCACCTCTGCTAAATCACCAATCACAGCGAACCACTTGGGATGACCTACGGCAGAGGTGTTGTATTCCGATAAATGGTTAACGGAACAGCAGTACCCGAACCCGCCTCCTAAATTGAAAAAACAGATATTTTTATTATATGCTAAATATCGATAAGTTCTTCGACTCTCAACTCAGAGTTAGATGTGAACTTATTCATATTCCGGTATGAGAAACCATTTTAATGTTTTTGTTTATTTGTTTGAGTAGAACACACCTGGGGCTGAATGCTAAAACTGTCCATGTCAAATTTGTAAATCGCTTCATCGAAAGCGTTCAAAACGCCGAAACAATATTTTACCTTCAACATTAGATAGATTACAAGTTGGCTTACAATGTTATTATATCAGTATTAAACTAAAATCTTAACCTGTTATTATATATATTTGTAGATAGCCAGGTATTTACTTAGTCTTTCTCATCCCCTTCTCTATCACTTCCACTATTTTCGTCAGGAAGAAAGTGATCAAAAGTACGATATCACAGTTTCGCGGGCTCCAGAGTGTGCTCCAGCTTGTGTGGATAGAAAAGATGAAAATTGTTAATTTAAAAATAAAATGTTTTAAAATGTGACCAAAACCAGGTTCACTGTATGGATCTATTCAACTCGAATCAGCTGTGTATTGTGCAACCGCGTCCTTGAAAATCTATGATGTTCCCGCGGGAGCAGAAATCTTGTTCGAAATTTAGAATATTGGTATTTTCTTTATCTCTTCAGTGCAACATGGAATGCACCAACATTGTGCATGAACACCCGAATAAGCAAGTATTTAAAATAAAACACCAGACGCAATCACGTTAAACGGTCAAAAATCCATTAGCTTTGTCGAGGAAGAAACCGTTTCAAATAATCAAAGGATAAAAACTTTAAACACGTAGTATTGGCTATCCCGACCGCCGAATGCCGATAAAATCTCGAACCGAAAATATGTGGAATTCTTTGGATGCGTTAAGTTGGTAGGAGCCACTGAACTAAAAATGCTGTAGAAGTTGGCTATGAGCGAGTTCGTGTAACGGAAGAAATCTATAAAAATCAAAATATGCTTTCTTCTGGGTTTGTATATATATATGTGATGTCTACGCGTTGCTAAACCATTCATCCAATTGCGATGACACTTTGGGGATTTGATGAGCGCATGACCGCAATGGTATCTTTGTACAATAGTGAGTTCTGACATCATGAAATTATGCATTTGCTAACCGCTCATCCGATTGCGATGAAACTTTCGTGAGTTATTGTGATCATGCCCGCGAAGGCTTCTATATATACTGGTGAGCTTTGGCATTACGAAATTTGTATAAAAAAATTGCAATAGTTGTTTTAAAACTGAATGTACCAGGATTGAATGTATTGAATGCGGGAGGGGGGAGGGAATCTCGGGAGGGGGTTGTTGTAGTTGTACATGTTGTTTATGATTTTAAACCGAGAGATTATATCTTGGGATCGCGGGATGGGGGAAGCGGGAGTGGGGAGTGGGGAGAGGAAAGGGGGAGTTGGAACGCCTGAGGAGAAGGGGATGTGGGAGAGGAAGGGGTGGCGGAAGGGGAATGGGACGAATGGGAAAGGAAAAGCAGGGAGAAACACATTCTTTATTACGTGACATAGCAACGCATACTGGGAACTCGCCATTATAAATAAAACTTGGTTCTTGGGATTTTGTGTACAGTGGCGGAAGCATTTTCCCGCTAGCCCGGGTCGCTTGTGTTCGGGGAGAATTGTCTGTTCCTGAGCTAGAATTCCTAGGAATGCGATATAGCAGAGAAGATTGCAATATGGAAGGATAAGTGATATTTTACTCTGCTCAATTCGGAAAACCACGACTCTGACGTAACGTCTATATATATATATATATATTTTTATTTGCTTGTTGGATGGATTTCAGAATGCAAAATTAAAAATAAGAAGCCAGAAGAAAAAAGATATAAGAAGCCACATTTAGAGTCGAAAATCATTTAAAATACTTTTTAACTTTCACCATGCTTTTTGGCTATTTTTGGTATTTTTATATAAGTGCTTTATCTCTAACTACACTAGCGTTACGGCATGAACTCTGTTTTTTAACTGTTGTTTAAATATCTGTCTGAAAAAATGTTTCGTTTTTTCCTATGCAATGACGTTGATTACGACGTGGACTCCATTTCTTTCCGATGTGCGGTGTAATAATGCAATCTGTAATAATTATCCAGTTACTTTTAAAGAATTTTTTCAATTTGATTTCCCAGCCTCAAGCTCTCATAAACATACTTCCTGGTTTTTAAATATCCAAACTCAACCATTTGCTCATAAATAACTAAATTTATTTTAGGTATTAATTAGTTGTAAGTACATAGGTACACAATTAAAATGATCCATCCAGGACAATATTCGAAATCGCAGCGCACAGCTCGAAATTATATTGTGTTGTGAGAAGTCGAGTGGGATTTGATTTTTATTCAGAGTGCGTTTCGTTTTGTTTTTGCATATTTCAAGTAGGAAGTCCAGTACACACATTGTTACTGTTAAACACCACATTGTAATATTGACTTTAATTCGACCCCGTGTACGAGATAATGTGCAATACTTAATCATAAAATTTACAAACATGCAAATGTATATTAGACTAGCTGGGGGTCGAGCAGAGAAATTGACAACTTTACCATATCGGATCGATACCCGTAACTTCCGACGATTTTATATCGATATACCGAGCACGACAGAGAATAAATAAGAAATCACAAAACTGGCGGATCTGTCTACAAATTCACATTCCAAAACATCACGTTATCAATTACGTAAAAATATTGGTAATATTGAATTGCAATACTAACCTAAATACGCATTAGCAGTCTGCGTTTACTTTTTGACACTAAAGGGGGGTAATTAGTTAATGAAGTATTTAGTCATATTTCAAGTATTTTCATTTCTCAAATATCTATTTCCATCTAAATCGGAAAGTCAAAGATCGCGTGTATGGTTTATTTCAATCCTCAGAGTTCAGTTAGTTCAATCCGTTCATTAAATTAGCCAGTAGTTTTGCATAACGAACAAAAAAAAATTAAAATATGTATATATTGACAGTTAACCGAAACTTATCTAATACTATGGAGGCCGCGCTAAAATTTATCAATCGTCGGTCGGAATCGTCGTCGGATCTTAAGAGGGAATAACCAGAGAAAACCGGAAGAATGTCATTTTTAAATCAAATTTTAGACGAAGGTTTTGACTCTTTTCCACAAAAAATTATAAATTGATTTAGAAAGATTGTTTTTTATCTAGTAAAGGTATGTTTTAAATTTTTGGAAAAAATGTTTATTTTTAGAATAATATGGTTATACCATAGGTCGTTGGCAGATTTGTTAAATTTTCAAACAAAAGTTTGTATTATACAACACACATTTCAAATCATATAATCATGGAGTAAAATAAATCAATAAATTATCTGGGAAAGCTATGTTTCAGAATTTTAATTTTAGCATACCTAAAATCATTAAAAATTAGATAAGCGCACGTGTTTTGTGACGAAAATACTTCAGTCTGTCTATTTATTTACGGTCTGACAAACTACTACATGTAAGATTTTTTTACATTCTTCGACATTATTGAAAAATTATAAATATTATGATAAAAAAATAATTACAATGCATACATAATTTTAATAGTATTATCATCACGCCTTTCAGCATTTTTTGATGTAGATAGGTATAAATTAAAGCAAATTTTGAATGTTATTATTTTTAAAAGCTGGTACGGAGAATAATTAATCTTTCTCGTTTGAACCGCCCTGTACCATCGTATGAACGTCTTTGAACAAAATTTGGATTCTCGGCCGCTGGCTGGTAAAGGCTCTTTACGAAGATTTTTTTAATCAGAAATAGACAGTTACCTTACTCTCGATTTGATGGTCAAGTTTTCAAAGTGTCATCTATATCCGACTAAAACTGTAGATTTTTACAGAAGATTACTGTACCAATATTGCAATTTAAATAAATACAAACCAACTTTAAAACACAATATATAAACCAAATAATAACGCCGAGGGGGCTTAAAAGCTTCAAACCAAATACGAATTTATTTAAATACAAATATGGTAAGAAGACATTGACAATAATTTATGCAAAAAAATTGAGAAATCATTACTCGAGAATTTTATAATTTTATTTAGCGCGGAATCACAATGGAAATGTTCAAGTATCAATCTTCGCCGCCGCCATAAACATTTATATTCATATTGAGTTCGGGGATTATCAGATATTATCTAACCCCGGCCCCAAAGCCCTACAGCTCGCGCCCCAACAATCCCATTTAGTTACTGGCGCGTAAAAACGCATTAAACTCTTATCAATTCCACTTCTTTATTGCCTTCTTCTGGCGGAGGTTGGAGATGTCAGTCCTCCCAGAGATTCAGATTGGAGATATCCCATTAAGTTTCGATAAGTCAGGCCAGAGGTGATGCCATTTTATTCTCTTGTACGACACAACAATTATATTTGGTTAATATTTAACTTTTAAGGTTTTCTTACGTTATTTTTTCATCCGATTCCATATTTCAAATGCTGTTATGTAAATATTTACTAGTATTGACTAAATTTTGTAGAAACAGATCCCTGAGGCGCAAGTTTGGTAAAAATATGTATGACCGTGTAAAAAGTATGGAGAAAATTTTATGAAAGAGAAGCTTAGTTGGTTAGGGTATTTTTTTAACATTAGCTCCACACAGGAGGCCCTGAGGAAAACAATTTCCTTCGGGGCCTATGACATCTTTGGGGGTGTTGTGTTGAGGTTTTTTTTAGGGAAAGGAAGGAGGGGAAGTTCTGGGAAGGAAAACGGTATGAGGGGTGGTTGGAAAACTTGGGTTCAGTCAATGTAAATCCGATGAACATAGAAAGGAGTGTAAGGATAATGCATGACGCGAAAGTAAAAGGTTGAATTTCGGCTAATAAGCTGAAATAAATAATAATTAAGTATTAATAAGTGGTAAATACAAACTTATCTATTAATTTGAATAATTTTATTAATTATTTTAATAATAAAACATGTTTTTATGGATCCTCAACAGTAATATATGATTTCTTGGGTCTTCCTTCATGTGTCATCCACTGGTGCTTTTACCCCTAAATTAATGCTCCGAGTCCTTGAACATTAATTAGGATGGCGATCTACGACCACTTTGTATAAACGTACACACGTAATCTGAACAAAATTAAAAAAGGAATTATAAATGCTGCCCTTATGTTCACATAAGAACGCTTTCAAAATAAAATTTGAAAAGTTTTGAAAAACCAAATGTACAATTAACATATTATACAAAACATGTCATAGAAACTATTCAAAAATACGAAACCCTCCACAATACAGCGTATCTATCACATTAGATCAAGTCAAAATGATATAAAAACTTTCCAGATTATAAAACCACATTCGGACAAAGAAACTACACATATTTTGCAACAAAACTCCACATCATCTTTCCCTTAGATATAAAACAAATAGAAAAGTTCAAGTCAAGAATTAAAATGTGACTTAAAGAAGTCAATGAAATAACAATACAACAACACAAAAACGACATAGAAGAGGCACTTTATTAAATGATATTAAATGTATTTAGTACGCCCCTGCACAGGAAAGATGACTAAGAAAAAACAAAAATTAGTTAAAACAAATAACAAATTAACTAAATATAATAACTTGTTAATACACCAATTATTGCAATTTAAACTGTTATTCTTAAAAAAAAAAATACTTATCTACACCATATTTTGAATCTTCATATGCTTGATAATACAGTCAGTAAGAAATTCTAAAAAGGGTAAAATTTCTTTTAACTCTTTTTCCCAACACGAGGGTTCTATAGTTACACCAGATCCGATATTTAGGACAATTGTTTGGCATCACTATTTTTTCTTGTCGTGGTATTTCCCAACCATCCTCTCCCCCGTCTCCTCCTTCCCTCCACTTATTTCAGTCCTCAATTCACAGGCAGTTGGAACTCTGAAAATTTACGGTATAGTGATATAAAATCCATTAATATGATTAAATTTTGGGCTAAAATCGAAGGACAATTTACCAATATTAATTTGTATCCGTGCGTCGCTACTGCGTACCAAACGAGGTTGCAAATGGGTTAAAATGGTTTAGGAATTAATGAGCGGTCGTCATGGAAAATATTAATAACCAATAAAACCCTAAGTAAGATTTCACTCCATTTTATTGCTTTCCCTGCAAAACATCCAATTAAAACCTAATATCCTCCCCTCCCCGTCCACAGATTATATTCGGTAATCTGTGTACAAATTATTATTTAGTATTCCAAACACCTGAAGTATTAGGAAGGGATTAGCATTGGACAAACTAATTCGATAAAAATTACCCTTAATAAATGAATAGCAATACATTTAAAGGGATACTTTTCCCTTTGCTTTGCCTTTGTGATTATTTCGATGGTTGGAAGGGAGTGGAGCTTATTTGTGTTGGAGATCAGAAATTATTGCAAAAGTGGCGGGAGCTGCAGGTTTATGACATGACTTGGTTTGATGACAATTGCAAATAATTTGGGAAGATTTAAATTTATGCATGCAGGAATGCGAGGGTAAAAATTCATAATATTATGATTAAGATGCGAATTATAAGTGTTGGTAGGTGGATAATAATTATTTAGCAGCAAGCTCTGCCAGAGCGATAAGCTCTTTAGGTTGAAAACCCTGCAAAGAAGTCATATACCATGATAATTGATTTAAATTTGCTATAGGTATATTTATTATTCGTTGCAATGTGATGTACGTATACCGTAGGTTCCACCTTTATGAGAGTAATTCTTTAATCAATAACAAAATGTTGCTGAATCATTGGTTTTGATGTGTCAGACAGGTTGTGATCAACCTCCATACTACCGATTTTTTAACCATTTACCACTTTTTCCAGTCTTACAAAATTTTTGAAATATTATAGATGTCATAGTGTCTTTGAATTCAGGCATTCGGGGAAAAACAATTAGAATGTTTGTGCTAAGATAGTGGACTAAAATTATAATGCGAGAAATTATCTGTAGAAATATCTCGAACAATGGCGTAATACATGTATTATAACATGTACCAAATTCAGCGAAAAAACGTGGAAGTTTTGACACGTTAGTGATAAGGTTAGCATATGAGGAACACAGGGGAATAACCAGATTATTCGCACTTTTGCGAAATCGAACTCTAAATTGTCAATTTTTATCATCAATGTTTCCGTAATATTTTTTTGTTTATTTATTTATTTAAGATTACAAATGACTTAAACTTATATTTAAGTTGCTGACTTTACTTAACGTGGTTGTTAAAATCAATTTTAAAAATTAATGGGTGATTTTTTTATATTCTTATAACATTTCATCCATTTGCAAAACAAACTGTTTTGGGAATTAACTTTGTCCTTTTTTGGTTGATAGTCGGGGATAGTCTTTTTTGGTTGCATGTCATGTTATTTATTAATTTCTCATTACTCCATTTTGAAAACTTGCAACTTATTTTGTTATCTGTCGGAAGGATATGAATATAAATAAATGAAACAATATTACTTTAATTATTATTTTTAATTTATAAACTAATGTTTAGACAAGATTTTTAAGCATAGCACAAAGTGTAACAATTATTACAAGCAATAATTATCAGCCTGAAACACTCATCAACATTGAAAAATCTTCCGAGAAAAGATACTTGCCGTCTCGACGCCACCTAGCGAGGGATTTAACACTTACAATGTCTCTCTCGCAAAAATAAAGTTGGTTGTTTTCAGGTGGAAAAAATATTTAAAAGCAGTAATTGTTGAATGAAACACTAGTATATATTGAATTATTTGGTGGGTATTTGTTAAGCCCCCATAGCTCAGTGGTCAAGAGCAGCTGACCGGCAATCAGAAGGACACGGGTTCAAGTCCCGTTGGCGGCAAGTATCTTTTCTCGGAAGATTTTTCAATGTTGATGAGTGTTTCAGGCTGATAATTATTGCTTGTAATAATTGTTACAATATTACTTTGTTTGAACCACTTGTATATTTGTTTAAAGCCGACCGGTTTCGGAACGACCGTCCCTTCATGGGCAAACGTATACTGATTTGACAATTAAAAAATAGTTATATAGCTACATTCAAAAGTATATGAACATAAGCTTATTTTGGATAAGAACAAATGAGTCACTAACTTATTTCACAGTTTTAATCAGGAAATGAGAGCTCTTTATAAACTTGAAGTTAATTTTGAAAGTTACATACAAATTTGATTAATGGCTTACGTCACACATACCATTAAATATATCGAATATAAAACTTTATTCCACCTAATTTTATTTGACCGTAACCGGTTTCAGCTCGTTAGAGTCATCTTCAGACTGGTACAAATAATTCTTACTCTACGATTTATATACAAAACATATTGGGGAGGGAGAGAGGGTGGTCTACAAGAATTTTAATCAATTATAATTGTTATTTTTGTTGCTAAGTCGTTTTTGACTGTCGAATTTCTAAATATTTTGGTAATTCCAGTAAGCTAATTACCTTGGGTTTGTAGCTCACTTCAATGATGATTAGGGAAAAACCTTACAAGTAATATGAGTTACTAATGACCTAATTGTATTGTCAAATCGTTATTATGTTTGTGAAGTATGGTATTTTTTATTGCTTTTTGGAGGGATACATGTTTACATTGTAGTGGGAATGTTCTAAACCAATTACATGTTTATCGAAATTATTATGAAAATTACACTGGATACAAAAGCGGGGACTTAGCAAATGAATCTAATTGCTTTATCTTTGCAAAGTTACTTTTTGAAGGGATACATGTTTATGTAAACATGTATCCATTATTTCTGGAAGATAACTACATTAATATACAGTGGAATCACTTTAAAGACATTTTTGCTAGAGTAGTGGTGTACCGTAATTGTAGGACTACTGTGGGGTAAGAGGGCACTGCGGGCGGGTGTTTCAAACTATTTCTAAAACGTAAATATATTCAAGCGTACTTTTTAAGATGGCTCTCCTGTGCCGACTGGTTCGCAGCTAAACGAGTACTCCCTGCCTCGAACCACTTCTCGTGCCGTGTTAAAAAGCAGTGAGTACTTTTTTAAACCGTTTATAATACTGCTTTACGGCCTATCCAGAGCAGTTCCATTCCCTTTCACTCACCTGAACATCAAATATCCATAAAAAGGGCTGGCTGGGCCCGTGGGATTTCTTAGGCTCCCCGTGCCTTCATTTTCGTAACAGGGTTAATGCATTAATTATGATAGGTACGTCGGCGAATTTTAAAATGCAATATCGTGTTGCGGGGAGGCCTAAAGGGTGATGAAACCGAAAGAGTCATAGTGTGAAGTGGCGAACGGAAGCGTTTCGCATGGAAATTAAACATGTGTGTACTAATTTATATACAAACGACTTTTAGAAAAAATAATGAGGTACAAAATATAGAACTTACGAATATACTTCAATGAAGAACTTATAAACCTACTTTAGGACCAAATATGATTTTACTAGTTAAATTAAAGAGATGTGTACGTATTATTTTATGTAGCTATGTTGTTTTGCATTCATTAGACTTAGTTGTGAACGTTTTGAAAAAATATATACTCTCTTTGACTGGAAAATGTAGGAAATGTGATATCATTGATAGGTAAATACCTACCCACAGTAATTAATGTTTGAAAACTAAACAGAATCTAGAAATTAAAAGTCCCTTTGATATAGTATTGAAACAAAAAAAAGTCCCTTTGATATAGTATTGAAACAGAAGAAAAAGATACGTATTTTTTTATCTATGAATCAATGGTCCATGGAACAATATATTTTATTGAGATTGAAAAAGCTTATTAGGATCAAAATATGTTTTTTTGTGTTAACCTTGGGGAAAATAATTTCCCTCGGGGCCTATGATGACATTTATAACCATTTTCGAATCACAAAACTGCTCGACAGGAGGCTTGTCACTGATCAGATGCTCCTGTACAAAATTATTAACTCGAAAGTTGACTGCCCGGAGTTGCTAAATAAAATAAATTTCCACGCGCTGACTCGATATAGCAGACAAAATACCCTTTTCTACATTGATAGATGCAACACAAATTCCAACCAAAATGAATTTATGCAAAGGACATTTAACTACTATAATATTAAATTTGCACGTTTAGAAACACTTTCTGACATATTCACTGCTAGTTACTTTCGCTACAGAATTTCTTTGTATAACATTCTACGTGCGAATAATACATAACACATATTCATGATGATTAAATTAATTGAACCTAATACTTTTAAATTACCTGCTTGGCAACTTTCCCTTATCCCTGTCCTCCCCTTACCCGTCCCAATCCAAATACCTGTTTCGCACCCTATTTTCTTTACAGTTATAATCGCATTTATTTTATTGCTGTGTTTTTATATTTAGGTTTATCACTTGTTGAATCTACACCTGAATTATAAACATATATATATTTTTTTAATTGCTGCTTTGTCCTGTTTTTTTTTTTCTTTTCTTAAATATTCTAGTTTTCTTTCAGTTACTTTTATGTTTCTAAATACCTATCTGTGAACATTAATAATTGGTATTTTTTTGTTATCCTCTTATGTACATTATATTATTAAGACTGTTTATGTTCCTTAAATAAATAAATAAATAAGTTTAATAAAAAAAATCACATGTAAGTCACTGGTCATTCTGTCGAGTAACCGCCCGACCCATCACCCCCTCACTAAGGATGAGTTGTTTTGAAGAATTGAGTTTTTACATACTTATATTGTGTTTTATTAAAACTATAAAAGTAAACTATACAAATAAATTAAAACTATAAAAATCCGAAAACTTCAATATCTTGGAAATGTGATGAGACATCCAGAAAAGTATGAGATCCTGCATCTCATAATGCAGGGAAAGATTGCCGGAAGACGGGGCCCTGGAAGAAGGAGAACCTCATGGCTGAAAAACCTGAGACAGTGGTTTGGCCAGTCTACCGTGGAGCTGTTCCGGGCCGCAGTAAACAAAGTCCTCATAGCCAACATGATAGCCAACGTCCGTTGAACGGACAGGGCACAAAAAGAAGAAGAAGATTGTATTTTATAATAATAATTGATATTATGTTTTACAGCCTAACTTGTAAAAGGGCCTAAAATAATTAAACCAACGCAATCTGTAAAAGAATACGAATTATGTTTTAAGTATTAACTTAACTCCTTTACACTGAATTTAAGATAGAAGGTCAATTTTGTTTATTGAAAATAAAATAAAAAATGGACTGTAGTTGGATGGACTGGACTTGGAATGGACTGGACACTGGAATTTTTATTGTAATAAATAGCATGTAACCTACGAAATAAATATTATGAAAAATACGTTTATGTAATTGATTAAATATACTTAATTGAATTCCAATTTTATTTCCGCTGAATAAAATCAAAATCTCGATAACCGATATTGCAAACCATCAGTTTGTGTCCACCATTTTGCATAAAGGTATTGCACGTACATTTAAGTAATTGACGCATTAGTGAAATTAAACCACACGTGGGAATTCCTGATATCTAACTATTGTTTTCGTTTTAAATCACGGGTGGCGGTATTACGATACAGAATGTCAGGGATTAAATATCATCATGTTATTTATGTATATGACTGCCAAACAAGCATTATTTTTTTAATTATTAATTAAGTATGTGACATATTCATTTGGGTGCTTTCCAAGAGACACCTTTTAAAGTGAAACTTTTTAGCATTGTTGTGATTTTAAACTCGATGGAACGGAAACAAGTGACACTAAAAAGTGACAAACACAAACATCTGTAATAATAATAATAATAATAATTTTATTTTAGTAATTTGCACATTTAAGTTTACAAATTTCTAATTGATAATAATATTTCATATTCACTATATTTTTTCAAGTTTTATGTAGCTCCTACAATACATCTTGAACTTTGCAATTGGTGTGGACTTTAAAGTTTCTGGTAGTGTGTTATACAACTTCATTCCCTTGTACAGTAGACTGTTCTGCGTATTCGCTTTGTCCTTTTTTTGTAGCCTAATTTCCTTGCACGTCCTTGTGTTATATCTGTGAATGTCTTTATTGTATAAAATTTTATTTGAGAAGTATTTTGGTAACGTGTTGTTCAATATTTTGTGAATAAATACCATCGTGTTCAAGGTCAGCATCTGTTTCACGGTCAACCAATTTAGTTCCTTTAACATTTTAATAATTTTTGAAAATCTGTTTCGTCGAAGAATTATTCTCATTGCCCTGTTTTGGAGAATTTGTAACTTATTTTGTTCTCTTTCGTTACATAGGAAAAGTATACTTGAGCAGTAGTTGAAGTGTGGAGCAATAATTGAATTGTATATGGTGATTGCTGTTTTTCTAGAAATTTTTGGCCGAATTCTTCCAAAAAAAGATATCTTTTTGCCAATTTTCTTTTGGGTGTATTCAGCATGTCTATTGAAGTTTAGTTTCGAATCTAATATAACTCCTAAGTATTTCATTTCAGTAACATTTTCAATAATTTCATCATCAATTTTAATTTTGCTTTCACTGGATGTCTTCTTGTATCCAATTACCATACATTTTGTTTTTTTTGTATTTAATTTAAGCTTATTTATTTTTAGCCATCTTGATACATCATTTAGTTCATTATTTAAAATGTGTATTAGTTCTTCATAGTTATCTCCAATTAGGTATATTAGTGTATCATCGGCAAATAGTCGTACTTTGCATTTTGAAAATATTTTCACCATGTCATTAATATAGAGTATGAACAATAGAGGTCCAAGGACCGATCCCTGTGGTACTCCTAACTTATTTTCCATTGGTTTTGAAAATTGATTATTTATTTTTGTTACCTGCTTTCTGTCTCTCAAATACTCTTGTATTAATGTAATGGCTACAGATGAGAAACCAATTTCTTTAAGCTTTCTTATTAGTATGTCTCGATCTATAGTTTCGAATGCCCTTTGAAAATCCAAAAATATTGCTAAGATAAATTTATTATTATTCATTCCTTCCTTCCATTCTTCGACAATTACATTTAATGCTGTTTCACATGAGTTATTAGATCTGAACCCTGATTGCTCTTGGTATAAAATATCGTGTTTATCTAGATATTGCAAAATTTGTTCTTTTATTATAACTTCAAGAATCTGCTCATATTTTGGTAAGGTGTTGATTGGTCGAAATTCTTCACATTTTCTGGTATTTTTAACCTTTGGAACCGGTATAATAGTAGATAGTTTCCATGACTGTGGAAATTTTCCTTCTTCAATCGTCTCATTGATAATATTTAATAGAGTAGATCCAATTACTGGAAAAGCATCTCTTATTTTACTAATAGTTAATCCATCAGAACTATTCTTTGATTTTATTTTGTTTAAAATGTTAAATAAATATTCTGCATTTATTTTTCTGAAGACCAATGATTCTTTGTTTGGGTCGATATTATCACTTGTGGGATTAACAGCAATGTTGGGTATTAATTTGTTAATTTGAATGATACTTTCAATAAAATATTTATTAAAGTTATTAGCCATGTTTTCTTCGTTTATCTCTTTTGGAAAGTTTACAATTTTTATGTCGTCTTTGTTTTCGCCATGTAGTAATTCTTTTATGCTTTTCCAAATTTTTTTGGGATCCCCTTCTTCTGAGTTTATTTTATTTTTTATGTACTCATTATGCGTTCTTTTTATGTCTTTGGAGTATTTGTTTCTCGCTTTTTTGTAGTTATCCCAATCCGTAATACTATCAGTAAGGCATGCTCTTTTGTAAAATGCATCTCTATCGTGCTGCATTGTACGTAGTTCGCTTGTGTACCATTTATTATTGTTTCTTTTATGTATCTTCTGTTCTGGAACAACTTTATCAATAGATTTTTTTAAGTTAAATATCATCTGGTCAGCTTTTTGGTTATATTCCATTTGATTTATTCCATTCCAATTAATAGTCTCTAAGGATTGAATGAAAATTTCCTTATTGTATTTTTTGTAATTTTTAAATGTTGTTATTTGTGTTTCGTTACTGGAGTTGCATTTTTCTCTGTCATTTATTAGAATTTGAATGATGTTATGGTCGGTAATTTTAGGATTATCTAGTACATTAATATTTAAGTTGAATTTATTTGAGATTACCAGATCAATCGTCGTTTTTGAGATATTTGTAATTCGTGTAAAATCTTTGACTAATTGTTTCATTAGTCAAGGATTTAGCCTGCGAGAGAATGAGTTAGAATCAAACCTTACTTACGCACAGCACCTACGAAGCGTCGCGCTCTGTCAAACTGCGCGCATTGGCCGCTTTGAATATGAGCTTACTTTTCAAGGCTCCTATCGGTTGATATTGTGTGGGTGAATGTTTTACTTCTTTATTTTTTATTATTACTAGCTGACGAATCAATGACTACTACTTTGTTAACTTATTAGCTGAATTAAATTAAGTTTTTTTAAGTTTCTTCCCAGAACTTCCTCTCCTTCCTTTCCTAAAAAGAGTCTCCAAACAGCATCCGCAATGATGACAAAGACCCTGAGGGAGATTATTTTCCTCAGGGCCTACTGTGTGGAGCTAATGTAAAAAAGTTTAAAATTACACAATGAAGCACTGTCTGTGTTTTTTTTTGTCATTATCGGAGATTTTCTTACTTTTCCACTTACTTACGAAGATTGTGTTTCATTTTCTTTCTGCGTGTGAGGGATTATAATTATTGTATTTTTGCTTTGGAGGGGTGCAGACATACGTTAACCGTTCGTCTCATTTTCGACTGTTGACATGTAGTGTGTGAGAAAGAGGGGCAGCATTATATGTTTAAGAACAAAAGCAAAACAATCAGCGCATTGACATTTGGCGTTTGACATTTTTATTTTTGTTATTCACTCGCTATTCAATATTATACTTTTCACAATATTATTTTTCTGCAGATCTTTCAAAAGATGAGAATTCGTTCCATACAAAATGTATGAGGAAAAGATTTTTATTTATAATTATTTTTTTCGTGATTTTTTCCGATGTTTTAATAGTTATTCTGCTATTCGGGGCGGAGACAAATCCAACAAATCAAATATCATAACAATCGGTCCAGCCGTTCTCGAGTTATAAATGGTGTAACTAATCCGACTTTGTATTATATATTAAGAAAATGAGAAAGATCAGAAATTCAAAATTGTTGAGGGGGTCGCAGTCGCCGCGGTTTTCGAAATCTAATTTTTTACTCTGTTTCTTACCTATGTAATATTAGTTAAGGTTACACGTAATACTTTAGTTATTAGTTTGACTCATATCAGCGAAATGCAAAAGCGAAAAAAACGAGTGTGCTTCAGACCTCATGACTGAAGTAAAACATCACTAACTTATATCTCCCTCACCTCGCCCGATCACTCTTTTCGTAGTGCTCTCGTCACGCATTCACCTGCTCACTCCCCAAGTCAAGCGCGTGAAGAAGTTTTACTTCAAAAATATATCTTATCTTTATAACAATTATAATAATTGGGTAATTTTTAGTGCGCTAATTCATGATAAATCTTTAAAGGGGTCCTTATTGAATTTTGTTTTTACCTACACTTGCAGAAAACATACTTATTCAATATACACTTTCATTAGAAAGTTTAATCTTGAAAAAGATACGACTTTGAACGAAGAGGGCACCGTATGAAAAACATCGGATTTTGCTTGATTTTATCTATCGTTATTATGTATTGATGTTATGTTTCATAGAATTTTAGTGGCAAACATACTCGTATAGTTGATATTTTTTTCAAAAGTCGAGAGTATTTAGGACTCTTTATGACTTAAAAACCTTACAGATTCTTGGTTGTTCGCATTTTTATTCTTTCTTTATTTACAGTATCACGGACTGTGAAAGGAAAGGTTTTTGATTTTATGGATATAAACTGGACTGTCTGAAAAGGTGAGGTTTAAGTTTAGCTCTAAATTCTGCCGAGTCTTGAATCATTCTTAAATCATGTGGCAGTCCATTTCAAGCTTTTGGTACTGACACTCCGAAGCCATAAATTAGGTGATGCATTATCACATAATATCCCACACAAATTTTAATATTGCCGACAGTGAATAGTAATAGTTAAACAAAATAACCAACGTTATTAATAACTTAACAAAGTATACATTGAAACATGTTGATTGTTTTGAATGGGGGTGTAAACAAAGTTAGTTATTTTAATTAATTGAAATGACGCCATACAGAGATTTTGCTGTTGTAATAATATATAAATATATTTATTTAAATTTCTGGGTTATTTTGCAAACCTTACTGGGAAAAAAATGTTTACGTTAAAGTAAGACGAAATTTTTTATTTATTTAATTATTTTCATATTACATTTGGTTATAAAATGACGTATTGCCCATCTCACTAGGTGTGAAACGCCTGTGTTGAGATGGCAATTTACAGAGTGGTTATCTAAGATTTTGTAGTAGGTAATATTATGAAAATGGCAGGTTAATATATTTTTTTTTTCTTTAAATATACAATTCAAGTATGTTACATATATATATATATATAAAGAAGATTGCAGTAGGTACATAGTTACATATATACACACAGTAGGTATAAAGGTAAGTCTGTTATTAAATACTTGTGATGGATTTATTTGAGGTGATCAATGATTTTACTTTTAAATGTACTTTTGGTTTGCGTGTTTCTAATTTCAGGAGGTAGAGAATTGAACAGCTTTGTTGCATTATATATAAAACTTCTTTGCCCATAAGAAGTTTGACAAACTAGGATGTTGAAAGATTTTACATTTGACTCTCTTAAGGCTCTTGTGTTCATTCGTTCTTCAAACATGTGTGTATTTTTAAATTGATGAAGCAGGATATTTTTTTAATACAATTTTTGCAGGTTCGGAACATTTAGTGTCTTAAAAATAAAATCAGTGCTCGTTCTCAACGGGACTTTAAGAATAACCTTCAAAATTAGTTTTTGAATCTTTACTAAAGGCTCTAGGCAAGTATTTGTGGCACTTCCCCAGCTGATAATACCATATTCAAGTGATGATTGTATAAGAGCACAGTAAACTTGTTTCAGTTGTTTTCTATTTAAAATATCTCTAACATTTTTAAAGAAATAGACGAGTTTCCTCAGTTTTGTCGTTAGGTTTGTAACATGTACGTTCCATTTAAGAAGATCATCTATTTGAGTACCAAGATATTTAATACTGTCAACTCTACTTATAGAAGGACAGGTACATGGAGTTAATAGGGGGTTATAGCTGTGGAGTTTAAGGCTTTGTTGTGAAGGCAAGAGCTTATTTAAAATTCGAAATGTTAGGAATTTAGTTTTGTCTGTATTCAGGGTTAATATGTAATCATAAAGCCAATTTTTAACAATACGAAAGCCATTTTCTGCCGTTTTAAAGACTTCATACCAAGATTTGGCGTGAAATAGCAAGACCGTATCATCGGCAAAAGTTGTGATTTGTCTACAAATTTGTAGGTTACATAGATCATTAATATAGATTATTTATTTATTATTTATTCGTATATATATTTGGGGATAACTGTAGATACGCATATGAAATGGGATACTCACATAAGCAACATCTGCAAACGCCTACGAGCTATTGCTGGGCGAATTTACAAAATTAAATTTTTCATGCCCATAAGTACGTTAAAAATAATTTATTTGTCATTGGCGGAATCTACTATCAGATATGGAATAACGTCTTGGGGAAACTCGTGCAAGACAAATATAGGTTACATTCAAACAATTCAAAACTCTTTGACTAAGCTCTTGGTAAGCAAAAGTATTTATGCACAAAGAAGAGACATAAAATTATTATATGAGTCAGTTAATATATTACCTGTTCGAGGGATATTATGGTTTAAGATTGTATGCCAAAACCTTTTGTCGGATTCAATATATAAAGAAAAAGTTGACCATGCACATGGCAATAGATTTAGTAAAAATGAGGGTTTATCCATTCCGAAAATTATAAATAAATACGGACAACGGCCATTCACTTATCTTGTCCCTACCATATTTAATAAGATGCCAGCAAACATAAAAATCGAATCAAATTGCACCACCGATTTAAAAAAAAAAAATTAAAAAATGGCTAATGGATCAACACTTTTTATACTGATATTGTTTTGTAATCTTATGTATAAATATGACTAAGAGTAATTTGCCTGTGTTATATCTGTCTATCTGTATATTTTATGCCTTTGTATTGTAGCTATTTAAAAGTTATTCTTCTGTATCTATTTTGTGTATTGTGATTTCATGTTATATTTGTGATTTAATGTTATATTAATATTGTTAAATTGACCTGCTGACAAACAGCTTTGGCAGTTTAGCGGGTGCTTAAAATGAAGAATAAAAAAAAAAAAAAAAAAAAAAGAATAATAAGGGTCCTAGGATGCTACCTTGTGGAACGCCATAAAATGATTTTTGGGAACTTCTATAGGTACTGTTTATTTTAACACATTGCGTTCGATCAGTTAGATAACTATGCAATAATTGAAGAACTGTATCTGATATTCCTATCCTCTTAAGTTTATCTAAAAGTATTTTGTGGTTCACAGGCTCAAACGCCTTATAATTAAGAAAATATATTTAGTAAATTCTTTTATTATAATTTAACAATTTTTAAAATATTGAGTGTAGTGATTTTGTGCAATTTTTTTTTAACTCGTCAGGGCCTACGTCATCTTTGGGGATGCCATGTGAAGGATCTTTTTAGGGAAGGAAGGAGAGGAAGTTTTGGGAAGGAAATGGGTATGAGGGGTGGGTAGGAATCTGGGGGTCAGTGTGTCCAGGAGTGACGCACGGAGTGACGTGTGAGTCCATCCTTCCACTGCGGTGCAAGGCGATATTCCGAGAGAGTACAGCTGGAGAAGTCAAAGGGACTCTCTCAACCAGTCTCTCTCGATCCGGCCTGCAATGCAGCTGGTGGGCAGAGGCATCCGCCACCAAGCCCTACCGTGAACTCGGGCACCCCTGCTAAATTACCAAACGTAGCGAACCACTTGGGGTGACCTATCGCAGAGGTGTTGGTTATCCAATAAATGGTTACCGGGGCGGCGGTACCCATACCCGCATCCCAAATTTAAAAAAATATGTCAAAAGCCAATAAATTATATAATTAATTTAATATTATGTATGTTTCAGTGTTTTTTACTTCTGTTAAAATACCTAAAGTAGAATGTTCGCATTTCTTTCCCATTAAGTTGGCATTTTAAATAAAGCATAATCATGATCGAAGTAATGTCCTATTAAACTTCACATGTCTATCCGCGCCGGTTGAATTATGTTTTGGCTTGGAGGCCTAATTGATTTGATATGGTGATATTATTACGCCCGAGAGACTTTTGGGCATTCCCTCAGTTTGATGGCAAGGAAAAAATGCGATGGCGAAAGTGAGATTGCTTAATCTATGCGTATTATGGCGCGATTCGTGTAAAGTTTAAAGACGTAAAAGTTAGGTTCTGGTTTGTAATTTTTTTACAAGCTAAGAAGTTGGGTTATGAAGTAAGTTGGGTTTTGCAAATCAGGCAAAATCTCATTCGAACGAAGTTATGTACCTGCTATTGTCGACCTTGATTATTTTCTATATTTATGGTAATTTTAGTGGTATTTTGTGTAATTTTTCATTTAGTCTTGTGTCTTCTTTGATATTATAACTTAACCTTTTACTCAAATCGTCCACCAATTAAACTATAAAGTATAAAGTGGGGATAATATTGAAATATTCAAATGGTATTTTTGGAAATAAAAAAAAAAGTTTTTCTTGTTTTGCCAGTTTGGCCAGTCTATCGTAGAGCTGTCCCGGGCCGCAATAAACGTCCGCATAGCCAACATGATAGCCAACGTCCGTTGAACGGACAGGGCACAAGAAGAAGAAGAAGAAGATCATATTAATTTACATTCCGCTATCAAATGTTGAAGTTTTTATGATAACTTTTATCCTTCTGACTAATTTGTTCGCTTTTCAAAACAACTCATATAGGTCTCATAGAAATCGTTGTGCCACCCTTAAAATCATATTAAAAAATATGATGTAAACGGTGTTAGGAAGATAAAACCACCTTTCACCATTATGAAACCAATTTTTCGGATCGCAATTTGAAAAAAATATTTCAAGAAGTGAGTGACAGTATTGTTTTTAATACCTTTGTCTAATAAAATATGTGCGTATATTTATTTTATTTGTTAATTTTAGTTAGAAAAAACGTGAGTAGAACCATTTTTAAAACTTTTTTTTATGTTTACATGCAAAATTTTATAGTTACTACAAAAATTAAATGTTTTTTTTTCGATTTTTAAAATTCGAAAAAGTATTTTATCACCTTTCAAAAACGGTTTTTAGAATTCGGATGTTGTGATAATAAGTAACTCCAGTGAAATGGTTTTAAAAAAATATGTTCATACAGACTGATAAACGCTGATTCTGAACATGTAAATTTAATTAAATAATTTTAAACGCAGAGTTTTTAAAAAATTATTAAAAAGTCCATTTTTAATCGGGTCCTCTAGGACGTGTTTCTAAACACGCCGTCAAGTTGGCAGTATTAAAATGTTTAGTGGTGACATCACTGCTCATCGTGTCGTGACATCACCGTAAAGTTATTGTATGGGAATGTAGGTACAACACAAGCCATCGTATTAATTTATTCGTTTATTTACATACTGTTTATAGAGATTTAGTTGTTGTGTTTATTGAAATAATATTTAGGCCTACATAATTCAGTTTCAAAAATAAAGGTATCTCTTATTAGTTTATCTCTATTATTGAAAATATTTAAAAACTACTGCATAAAAAAAATGCTAGTCTAGGGAGAATACTTCGAACACCGAAATTCAAAATGGCGGCAGTTGATCAGCTGATAGCCCGATCTTATAGTAACTTTTCAGGAGTGATGACGTCACACGATTCACTAAACATACGGTGTTTTTCGGGGGATCTTGAAAAATTAAAACTTTGACAATTATTTTAACTACTAAAACTAACTCTTCATTAAAATACTATAAATTAAAAAAATTAAAAAATTGGACTGGAGTTCTCTATTGTGTGATGTTCAGAAATATTCCATTTATATGGATTTTATATGCACAGTGGAAATATTTTGATACTCCGACAAAACATGGTCAAGGCCTGAGGTGCTGTCATGAATTAAACACATACTTTATCTTTCAGTTCTTTGTTATGAACATATGTCAAATTAAGCAACATGCACGTGTCACAAAATACGCTGGGAGATATAAGGGTTTAAAACTGTTCGCCTTATATTTTTTAATAAACGAAAGTAATTTTTGGCTCCGTTTATTATAAATCAAAGCTGTTTAGTGCTGAAAAGTTCTTGGATGCTGTTCTTTGGATTCCTCTCCTAGCCATCTCTCCCTACCGGAGGATGGAATAAAACGATAAGAAAATCAGAGTTTACAAAAGGTCAAATTCGGTTTAAATTCAATCAGTGCACAACAACACTAACCGAAAAGAAAAGGTTAAGCGAAAAGAGGGTTTTTATTTCCGTCACAGCGCCAGGTGCATGAATATTTTTGTATTTTTTTTTATTAGTCGTTATTTAAGATACATTTTTTTAAATTAGCTCCATACTGGAGGACCTGATGAAAATAATTTCACTCAGGGCCTATCTTTGAGGATGCTGTGTGAGGGATCTTTTTAGGAAAGGAATGAGAAGGAAAACGGTAAGAGGGATGGGTAGAAATCTGTGGGTCAATATGTTCAGGAGTGACGGACGTATGAATTTATTTAAGGGAAATGTACTTAAATTGTGGTGTTTTAGGATATTTTGCAAAAAACCCCGATTTTTTTAAATGCAATAATAATATATTTAAGAAACTTTTGCAAGAAGTAATTAGCTTCGCATGCAGCTGACACAAAAATCAACATATCTGCATATTATCTACAAAATTTAGCAGGTTTAGCGGGTTTTGCATTTAGGTGCTACATGTTACATGACATATTTTTGTATGACAATGCTAAACCTCGCAGAAGCATCTACACAATACAGCTCACAACCACATCCCGCTCGCCTCAAAGCAAGTCACGTCAAGCCCTTGTCGACATACTGAAATAATTCAATAGCAAATGTCCCGGAATCTCATTTGGCGGATAATGCGAGATGTAATAAAGACCAAGTGCGGGGGTCGCCGTAGTAGTTCTTGCCTCTCCGTCTGCGTTTTAGTAACCAGCACGGAGCCGGCACGTGAACCCGTTAGAGCACTTGGGAGACACCATTTGAAGAAAAATCCTTCCATTTAAAACTCCCAGAGGGCCTTTGAACGCCTGGCGGATACATACTCACGCTCTGGCAACAAGTTCGATAACTTGCCAGGGGACCACTTGCCACAATTCTTTCGGGATATTGGTATGAAGAATAACGCGACTCGTGAGATGAGGTGATTTGATTTCACACATTAATAAAAACAAGCTTATCAGTTTATATTGAAAGTTATTTATAGCGGCTTCCTCTTTCGATAACATCGTTTTCATGTGTCGAGGTTTTGTGAAAAAATCACATTCGGCGAATAACTATTAAGATGTGAAAATGATACTTCTAATTTTTATTCGAAGGTTGTTAAATATTATTACATGTAACTAAAAATTTCGACAGTTTTTGGTTTTGCTTAATGTTTTTTCGTTTTTTGTTAGAAATATTTTAATTTGTTTGTTTTTTTTTTTCTTTTACTATTGGTAAACATTTTCCATTTCCTAAAGAATCTTATAAGCCATTTAGTTTTAAATATAAACATTGAAATTAAGCGACAGTTCATCTTTCAACATGTCCATTTTTTTTTAAGTACAAGAAAGGATTTATAGGAACGATTGAAAGCTTTGAAAAGTTGATTTTCTTCTCTAGAAAATAACTAGCTGGGGTACCCGGCTTCGCTCAGGGAGTTGATATGAGATTGAACTGACACGATGGAACTTGCCTTATATACACCTACCAATGGGTAACCCCACCTACACAAAAAAAAACTTCGAATGGTCCATCCAATGGACCATTCACAATGATCTAGAGCGTTCCACAACATTCGAGTTTTTTAGAATGTTCCACAATAATCTAAGATGTTCCGGATGTTCCCGAACGTTTCAGACTATTCCCGAACATTCCAGAATATTCCAGGATGTTCTGGAATGTTGTGGAATGATTTCGAATACTCTAGAAAGTTTCTATAGACTGTTCTGGAAATTTGTAGGGGTGAAATTTCCAGAACAGTCTACAGTAATTTGTTGGGGTGAAATTTCCAGCCCTTATATCTTCAAAAGCATGCCTTTTAGGTAAAAACAGGAACCTACATCCTGGAGGGGGGGTATAGATCTACCACACTATATAACTCCCTTGATCGTACTGAGACTTGTTTCTGAGGTTTTGCGGGACGCACGTTTTTTGGACTTGCTTTTATAATATACAGGTCGGGGATAAAGTGCATTAACTTCGGGAGGTGATTCTGCATGATGGTAGGAGTAAAAAAGATTAACAACTTTTTTCGAAATTCCAACATTTTTTTTCCCATACAAAAAGATCTACCTACTAAAAATCCTTAGTGTGAGGTACGATCTTACTTGCTGAGCGCCCGCCCGGCATGATTGTAGCAACATTGTATGGTGGTGATTGACCCGTATCGTAACAGCGGAAAATAATATACCTGGCCGGTCTAATTTTATCTTTTTACCACAAAACTACCCCTAAAAGTTGGAATTTCGAAAAGAGTTATTTATTATTTTTACTTATACTATCATGTAGAATCACCTCCCGAAGTTAATGCACTTTACCCCCGGACACCCTGTATATTGATTATCCGATTCTTTGTGAGCGCTATTTTCAACGAATTCGATGTGTTTTTTCAGTCTCACAATAAGCAAATAGGTACCGACAATAAAAAATAAATCTTATATAAATTAGGGTTGGCCGGTTTGCCTGCAAACGAGATTACATTCATTCCGGATCGGGCCTAAAGGGTTGAGGACAAACAAGGCTTTATGTGCAGACAGCGGGGAGGGCGGAATGATCGCTTGTAATAACGTGCATGAAAATTTTAATACGGAAACTACCAATACTGGCGTGGATGTTGATAATTTCAAATGCCCGCAACTCTTGGCAGCGGTATTACATATTCAGGAAGTGCTCAATTTTGCATACATCCCAAAAACATACACGCAATACTGAAAATTTAATTTTTCATGTTAATTTCTGCGTACGAAAACAATTATATTAATTATTGTTGTTTTCACATTTGTACTGTTTTTTTAGTGCCTTGCTGGGTACAAAAGCAGGTATTATTTTGACAACAGTGAATAATTTCTTCTGAAATTTCAGTATTAAATGTTACGTTTATACAAGTAATATTTGATTATATTAATATTATATTAATATTATAATAGTGTTGCTTTCAACGATGTTGTTTTATATAAGACACCGACATATTAGCAAAACTGTCGATATTTGAAATATTTTTTGATGTTTCAGCTGAATCTACATGTGTGATAGAATCACTATTTTTGGGTATGGTAGCAAATATAGAAGTACTCGTATGTGCAAATGGTGTTTGCAAGTTAAATGTTACGTTTTCGTTTGTAAAAATTAGTATCTAACAACTTTACCGAAACAGTTCAAAACTGTGTAAAACACAGCAAAATGTGGTTGGATAGAATGAAAATATATTTTTGTTTATCTCTTTATAATGCGAGTTAAAGAAACGTCACAAAATGGAACATATTCATTCCAGAGCAAGTTGGGAAGCGGGTATGGGTGCCGCCGCCCATTTATTTGGAATATTTTTTTTGGATAAACAACATCTTTGCTGTGATTTGCTACATTTGATGACTTAACAAGGGTGCCCGGGTTCTTCTTAAGGTGTGCTCAGGTCTTGGCACTGGATGCGCCCGTTCTATAGCTGCGAGAGGCCGGTTTAGGAAGACCCTTTTATGCTGGTATCTCTCGACATATCGTCTAGCAACGCAGCGGGAGGGATGAATTCATATGTCACACACACTCCTGGTCACAGTGACTCCTAGATTTCTAACAATTCCACATACATTTTTCCTTCGTAGAACTTCCTCTCCTTAAAAGACCCTACACACAACAACCCGAAATACGAAATGTCCTTGAGGAAAATCATTTTCTTCATGGGCATCCTGTGTACGGTTATCTAATGGCATAATGTAAAAAAGTGAACAATAATAGACAGAATGTGTTGTGCAAAATTTATTTTAATTCTGCGCCTGTATTTAATGCAGAACACGGTTCAATTCACATCGGTTAAAATACCTTTCCCCAAAAACGAGGGGCGGCTTAAAATATTTCCTTTTCAACGTAACCCATCCCCCACCGTGGCCCGATTTCTACAATGTATGTGTTTTATTGAAACTTCATGGATCACATATGCGACAACTGCGTACGGGGATAGCAGCCGATGGATCACATATGCGACAGCCACGTAGATAAGGTTAATTGAGTTAATTTCACCGCTTTAGTTTGTGATTCATGGCGCAGCACTGAGTGCTGCCTTGTATTGTCAATCCTCATAGATATATTATTCATGTTTACGCACGTCAATTTAATTGAAATGATTTTAGCTCGTAATTTTATTCTGAACATTTTATTATTTTCGATGGAATTTGCACAAAAACATCAAAGGACTTATTTTAAACGGATAATTATCAGAATTTGACCTTCAAATTAAGTTACCTCAAGATACTTAGAAAATAAATGAAAAAAACTGATTCGCGATCGCTCTCAGTCACTTTTTGTTTATAATGTAAAAATACCCTAAAGAGTTAGTAGCGGAGGTTATTTCGTTTTCACATAATTGGGTGGATTATGTATTTCACAAATAGAACGAGTGATTTTACATAAATGGAAATGATAAAAGTTTATGACAACTTTACGGTTCGGTGAATTTCATAACATTTTACCTAAAAGCAGTTGTACGTGCAAATCTGTACTGTGATATCTTGGACTGGAACCAAAACCTGTAATGTGAATTGGGATATCTCCGTCCGAAGATGTCCTTCCGCGTACAGCTTCGAGTCACTTGCACACATATACCAATTTATATAATGGATGTGACCTTGTGCTGTTTTTCCTCCAGTTCAAATAAAACCGCCGAAAGATTAACACCACGTACCACTTCCGCTCTACTGCTGCTTATTTTAAATTCATATCATTATACAAAGAAAAAACATAGAATAATTAAAGTAGATAAATAGGATAGATAATATGAAATCAAACCATGTACCTGTATAAAAATTATACATTTTTACATAATAGGGTAATGTTCAAAGAAAAACATAAAAAACGAGTGTGCTTTGACCACATAACTGCAGTAAAACTTCACTAATTTATATCTCCCTCTCAACTTCCGTTCGCCTCGCCCGATCACACTTTTCATAACGCTCTCGTCACGCATTCACCAGCTTACTCCCCAAGTCAAGCGTGCGTAAAGAAGTTTTACTTCAAAAATAAAATGCTCAGAGTGTGCAATCACATGCGGCAGAAGTGAAACATTCGGAAAACTAAAATAGATAATAGCGGGAAGGTTACGATGCACCGCACAAAGGGGAGACTGATTATACCATCTCATTCTCTCGCAGAACTAAATTCTTTAGATGTATGTGTTTGTGTCTTTTTAATGTCTCTATTTGAGTTTCAAATCACAACGGTACTAAAGCAGTTTTCACTTCAACAACGTAATGATTCGTTGTGTAAAATGTAAAATAATTTTTTAACTTGGTAACAATATTGTAATAAATAAACCCTACAATTATACTACTTCTGAACCTCTGCATTCGTCTCATTCTCTCGAAGTTTAGTTGTCTGAAGGTTTCGCTTCTACCGCGTGTGAACTACGAACATGTTTTTTGTTATATTTTGGGCACGTCCTTCTGAGAAATTAATATTGCGTGTTGTTAGTTTTTGAGTGTGTGATGTGAAAAAGTTGTAATTTTATATTATAATCATTGACGGCCGGCGTGGTGCAGCGGTAAGGCGCTTGACTCGCACACCGAAGGTCGCGGGATCGAACCCTGGCGTGGCAAATAAATTTTATTTATTATAAGCAATAATTATCAGCCTGAAACACTCATCCACACTGAAAAATCTTCCGAGAAAAGATGCATGACGCCAACGGGACTTGAACCCGTGCCCTTCTGATTGCCGGTCAGCTGCTCTCCCAATTGAGCTATGGCGGCTTATCTTATACCCGCCAAATGATTCAATATATACTAGTGTTTCATTCAACAATTCCTGCTTATTATATTTTTTCCACCTGAAAACAACCAACTTTATTTTTGCGAGAGAGACACTGTTAGTGTTAAATCCCTGGCTAGGTGGCGTCGAGACAAATTATGTCTTCATATATTGGAAAAATCAAATATTAATTATTATTTTTAATTGTTAAACTAACGTTTAAGACAAGATTTTTATGCGTAGCACAAAGGGCAACAATTATTATAAGCAATAATTATCAGCCTGAGACAACAGTGTCTCTCTCGCAAAAATAAAGTTGGTTGTTTTCAGGTGGAAAAAATATAATAAGCAATAATTGTTGAATGAAACACTAGTATATATTGAATCATTTGGCGGGTATAAGATAAGCCGCCATAGCTCAATTGGGAGAGCAGCTGACCGGCAATCAGAAGGGCACGGGTTCAAGTCCCGTTGGCGTCATGTATCTTTTCTCGGAAGATTTTTTAATGTGGATGAGTGTTTCAGGCTGATAATTATTGCTTATAATAATTGTTACCCTTTGTGCTATGCATAAAAATCTTGTCTTAAACGTTAGTTTAACAATTAAAAATAATAATTAAATTTTATTTGATTATTTTGTGTATTTCACAATTTATACATTTAAAATAATATATAGTTTCAGAGTGAACGATACTTGCAGTATCGCCCTGGTGTAAGGCCACTATTCAGAATTAAAAAGTTGCCTGAATTGGCTTTAGTCGTGTTTGGTGACCAGATCTGTATAGCCAGGTACTTTCCCACCTTCCTCTTCCCTGTTCCCCACTACCTTTGGCCTCACAACATACCCCAATTGGGGATGCCAGAGTCTCACTGGCTCCAGACGGGAGCAGTTGGGACTCTTGTGCGGTATTCATGTAAAAAAAATGCATTAATAAACTAAACGCGTCGCTAATATCGAAAAGGTGTACTGGAATTCGACGACAAAAATATGGAAAAAAAATCATCCTTCACGTTGATAAAAAAAGTGTTTTGTAGTCTCGCCACTCTTGCCTATTTTAGTTTTTTGAAGGTTTCACTTCTACCGCGTGTGAATTTCACACTCTGATTTTTGTTCTTAATTGTTTTTTTTTATTATTTGAATTAGAACAAGTACCTATGTATGTATTAACTTAGTCGCAATCGAATGCATTTTTAATAATAACAATTCAATAATGTTTACTTTTCTTCACAGTACAACACTGATCCAATACGCGTCAATTATTTTGATTTTTTATTGCAGATTACCTCTCTAGTGCCGCGTTACTGGAGTGTGGGGAAATGTGGCCTTTATTCACCGAATAGAAATGCTCCATTGATCACCTGCTGCAGCGAGCTACTAGCTTGACAATGGCTGAACCGTCGGATAACCTACTCGCATACTTATGTACCTGTACTACGAATCAACTACCCAACTATTTACACTCACAGCTACCAAACAAACTCAAGCTACCCTACTATCCAGACAGAAAATTAAAGGAGTTTATAAAAATTCAACACAATTTTTTTTCTACACATTTAATCATTTGTCGGATGGATTACTCGTTTAACTATTTACACTGTTACAGATTTTACAGTAAAAAAAACACCATTAATTTATCGAATGGATTACTCGTTTAACCATTTACACTGTTACTGATTTTACAGTTAAAAAAACGCCCATAATTTATCGAATGGATTACTCTTTTAACCATTTACACTGTTACAGATTTTACAGTAAAAAAACATCATTAATTTATCGAATGGATTACTCGTTTAACTATTTACACTGTTACTGATTTTACAGTAAAAAAACATCATTAACTTATCGAATGGATTACTCGTTTAACCATTTACACTGTTACTGATTTTACAGTTAAAAAAACGCCAATAATTTATCGAATGGATTACTCTTTTAACCATTTACACTGTTACAGATTTTACAGTAAAAAAACATCATTAATTTATCGAATGGATTACTCGTTTAACCATTTACACTGTTACTGATTTTACAGTAAAAAAACATCATTAATTTATCGAATGGATTACTCGTTTAACCATTTACACTGTTACTGATTTTACAGTAAAAAAAACACAAATAATTAGTTTATCGAATGGATTACTCGTTTTACCATTTACACTGTGATTTTACAGTAAAAAATAAATTATAATAAATTAAAAAATACACTTTGTAAAGCACCACTTTTTATCAGAATTGATATTAAACAGCCAACCAGGTTTCGCTCATCTCGAGCTTCATCAGGGCTTATTATAACAACTGCTGTTATAATAAGCCCTGATGAAGCTCGAGATGAGCGAAACCTGGTTGGCTGTTTAATATCAATTCTGATAAAAAGTGGTGCTTTACAAAGTGTATTTTTTAATTTATTATATAATGTCACACCACAAAGTATTTGCTTCCTTCGATAATAAAAAATAAATTATTTATCGAATGAATTACTCGTTTAACCATTTACACCGTTACTGATTTTACAGTTAAAAAAACACCAATAATTTATCGAATGGATTACTCTTTTAACCATTTACATTGTTACTGATTTTACAGTAAAAAAACACCATTAATTTATCGAATGGATTACTCGTTTAACCATTTACATACACTGTTACAGATTTTACAGTAAAAAAAAAAACCATTAATTTATCGAACGGATTACTCGTTTAACCGTCTACACTGTTACTAATTTTACAGTAAAAAAAACACCAATTATTTGTCGAATGGATTACTCGTTTAACAATTCTAGACTAGAGTACCCTCTCTTTTCTAGACTAGAAGCCTATACTAGAATGTCGCGCGTTTTTTTATCTTTACATTTTTTTTTCATTTGTTTATTTATGTTTTAAGAATTCACAATTTTTTTGTAGAGGGGGGGGGGAGAGTATATTTATTTTGTCACGATATCCACCTTTCTGGTCATCTGAAAAATTAAAATAGGTAGATTCTTTATCAGTACAAATGTCATTATGGTAGAAACTAGGAAAAATGAAAAAAAATCTCGCGAAATGGCGGCTAATCAAGAGGAGTAGATTTTTTTCTACTTTTTCGAATATTTAAAAAATTGTAAAAATTAAAAAATATATATATATATATATTATTTCTACTATATATACATACATAAAGAAAATTCATGCCAAATTTCAAAATCGGTCAATTAGAACTTAAGATTTTGTCACAAACGCTTGGAAAAAGGTGGTTTCGAGAAAAACGCGTGTTAAGTTTTAAGTTAAGTTTCAGGCAGTCTAACTGATAGAAATTAGAGATGAGAAATTTGGAGAGGGGTATTCATTTTCAGGTAGTCGGAGCCTGTTAACCGCCTATTTATTTATTTACCGATTTTTTCTATTCAAGGTTCCGTCTAAAATGGTCGAATTGCCACGACACTAAAATGACTATAACTTTTAAAATAATTCGAATTTCGAAAAATCCTATTAAGGAAATATTCTATCTAATCTATCGAAATATGGAAGATTTTTTTCTTGACAAGGATGCGGCCTTAACCATTTTCAATACAGATTTTACAGTAAAAAACACCAGTGATTTGTCGAATGGATTGCTCGTTTAATTGTTTACATGGTTTACAGATTTTACTATAAAAAAATAATATAAATTTTTACAGTCTTTGTTTTGGGGTAATTTGCTGCTACCTTCTTCTCAACGTCAACATTTCGTGCTCTGCACCTACGGACGGACGAGGTAAATTACGGCGCCAAAAATATGTAAGTATTGTCTTTAAACTAATCACAAATACCTTTAAATGTTCTACAAAAGCTAGTTGAAAATAAACTGCAAAAAAAATATTTTGTAAAAGCAACCTAATTGCTTGCACTTGTGCTCAAAATTGAGATATCTTTCGCGCGGCCAATACTGCTTAAGTGCGTAAGAATCATTGGCGTAGTTACTTCGCTCGTTGTATTTTCCCTATATTAAAATCAGGATATTAAAGCGTCAGGTAATAATCTGCAAATATTGTTGACAAAACAGTTGTACGTAATATAGATATGTATTGAATTGTTCACTTTAGATGAAGTTATACAAAAAGTTCTGCAGAGTTCCACTAATCTTTTTTAGTGGTAACTAATATAAAAACTTTAAATATATGACACCCCTTTTCCACCTTTGTTAAATCGAGGACATTCTTTTTAGATAGTCTTGGTGACCCCGCTCTAAAGGAAATGTGGATTGAGAGGAGAACTACAAATTAAAATGTTTAAAAATGTACGATTTTTAAAGATATCGTAATTTTACAGTTTCATCACAATAATAATGTGTTATATGTTCCTAACTCCCTAATTCATAATTCAGTACATAAGTAATTTTAAATATATATTTTATTATATAGAATACTACGAACAATTGTCCCCATCTCACCCTAATTAGGTACTTTCTGAAAGATTTTGTTAGGTGCAGTTTGGCAATTAAGTGTAGAAAATAAATTATAGCGCTGCGGTCGTTATCTAGGTTTTAAATGGCAACACCAAGATGGCTCATAAGACAATTTATTTATTTCTATATATTACAGTATTTACCTATTTGTTGACATTTTTAAATAATATATTTTGAAAACATTTTTACATGATATATTTTGCAATTTAATTATGTTGGGTGTAAGGTAGGTTTGAGAAGGTGAAACTGTGGATGGGTAATTTTGTATGTTTCGTGAACACCTCACTAGGAGAACCTGTACTGAGGTGTTTACGAAATGAATGTATGTTTTAAAAAACCCTTCGGCCAAAATGCATATTTCATAAAGTGTTTGTATTTTCAAAAAATTTGCACAAAAAACCATAATTTAATAGAAGAAAAATATAACTCTTTTTAAAAATAAAAATGTGAATAGTATGGTTGTCTTGTTTTGTGAAAAACTGTGGGAAATAATTGACAAAAATTTTAAAAAATATGTTCTTAAATCAAAAAACCAATACCCTATCTGGTTTAATCAGCAATAGATTGATCTTTTTAAGAAAAAAAAATAAAATTTAGACTTAAGGCAAAAAAACATGAAAACGTTTTAGATTATAGAGAATTCCCTAATTTACGGAAAATGGCCAAAAAAGTGCAAATTGAATGTTATAAATCATACATCAACTCTGTCGAAAGTGGTCTGCTGGTCATACTCAAAATCATTACGAAAAACTAATTGTATTCCTAAAGTAATGCATCTTGATGATATTTCCACAAACGATGGAGAACACATAGCAAACATGTTCTCCAAATATTTTTCATTTGTTTATACTTATTCGGAATCACCTGATAATGATAATGATATATAACATATTATATCGGGATGTTCTATATTAGCGCCGTCCGAGTATACATTTAGGCACAATCAGGTTTTAAAAATAATCCACCAAAGTTTGGTAATTAAACATAACTTGATTGACTGCCGTAGTATAGTGCCATATTATGAATATGAACCAAATTCATTTTTAGAAAATGAATTTTATAAAATATATTATGATAAAACTATACTAACAGACAGAACAATTAGTCATAATAGACCTGATATAGTTTTACATGACAAAATTAAAAAAAATAACTTATATTTAAAATGCAAAAATCGGTAATTTTAAATACATGTAGGATTACAAAAGATTTTTTAAATATTTATATTGAGGGATCAGTAAGATTTATAGGTTCAATTAGGAATTCCACAGAGCCGAACCCTCTGATATGAAAATATCTGGAGTCGGTGAATTATTTTCCCATCTGGTCTCTGGTAGGTTGACATGTTGTTCTTGTATTGTTTGGTAATTATAATACTTATATAGTGCAATTGCATAACGTGGATTGACCAGATGATCATTTGGGAAGTGTGTGAAAGGGTTTAGTTTTTCCTGTGGGGAAAATTAAACCCGGACATTTAAATCTGGTGCGTAAATGATTCTATTCTATTCTATTCTGAACACAACCAAAGCAATCTCGGTAAAATTCATATTAGTGCAGTTGAAATAAAATGTTTTTTGAGTAAAAAGATTCCAATAAGGGTTCCGGCCCCGATGGTATTCCACCTTTGTCAGATGCTGTGCTGATTCATTATGTTTACCACTTTTTATTATTTTCAACGAATCTTTAACCTCTGGAACTTTTCCTGACGTGTGGAAAAAGCCCATGTAATTTAATTAAAAATTATAGACCAATTAGTATACTATCATGTTTTGCTAAAGTTTTTGAATCTCTGATATATAAAAATATTTTTCTCACTTTAAACCCCTTCTCTGAAGTATGTAACGTCTTTGCTTCTCTGCACTAGGCAACATGGGTTTGTTCCTCACAGATCTATTACTTCAAATCTTTTCGAATTCTGTGATTATGTGTGAACTCTTTTAATGAAAGATTACAAGTATATGCTATTTATACCGATTTCCAAAAAGCTTTTGATACTGTTAACCACTCCATCTTACTTAAAAAGCTTGATCAAATATAAATACATGGAGACCTATTTCGCTGGGTGAAATCATATTTATGTAACAGAACGCAACTAGTATTTATTAATGAATACAAATCATCCCCTATAAATGTAACTTCTGGTGTACCACAGGGGTCAAATCTGGGTACTCTTCTTTTTCTAATATTCATAAATGACCTTGGTTCAAAATTAAACTGTGATTATGCTTTTTTCGCCGATGATCTTAAAAATTTTCGAAAAATTAAATCAACTGCTTCAAAATGACCTCGACACACTCAATAACTGGTGTACTGTCAATGATATGCACTTAAATGTTGAAAAATGTTACACTTTAAACTTCCCTCGTAAATGAATTATAAAGGATTTTTCCTATGTTATTAATAATACAATTCTTAAAAAAAAGTTTTACATAAGAAATCTAAGAATCATTCTTGATTCTAAATTCATATTTAATGTACACATTAACGACATTAAGTGCAAATCATTTAAAATGATGGGATTTATTCATAGAATATGTAAACCTTTCCAAGATCCTCTATCAATTCTAACCCTTTATTAATTCTAATCTCCATCAATTCTAAGCCTTAATTAGAAGTAAAGTTGAATTTGGAAGCACTATTTGGAATCCACATTACTGCAAATATAAAAACATTGTAGAATCAGTAAAAAAAAATTATAAGACTGTTATCTTTTAAATGTGGATTACAAGAACATCTTAGATCAATTCAAAATGAATACACTTAAAATCAGAAGGCAATTGACTGATCTAATATGTTTACATAAAATAATCCACGGCCATCTTGATACTTCACTGTGTCTTAGCAATATTGAAATAAATGTTCCCAATTCCCATTGTTTAAGACACCATAATATGTTTCACCTGAACACATTTAAAAATAATATCGCCTATTTTAGCCCTCTGACCCAAATGTGTCGATTATATAATAAGATAGAGTGTGCTGAAGTGGATATTTTTTCCGATAACTTATATGGATTAGAAAAAATGCTCTGCGATTGCTGAAAAATGTGTGCTAATTTTTTATGTATCATTTGTGTCTTTAATTATGTCTCTTGTCTTGCCTCTCTTTAATTGTCATTTGAGTAAACTTTGTATTTTTTTGTTTCTTTATTTCTAACTATTTTTTTGTTTTATTTTATAAAATTTTTATTCAGACTAGAAAATTTAACCATTGTATAATTTAGCTGATTGATTTTATATAAACCTTTACCTATTTTTTCTTATTTGTATAATTAACTGAGTTTTTATAACTGGGTTGTTCTCACGTGTATGAGAACAATCTGTAAAAACACAGTATAAATAAATAAATAAATAACAAAACAAGTTTTAAATGGGCGTTTATTTAATTATAAAAACGTAGGTACATAGATATTTAAAAATCTGAGTCTATTAATTCAAAACCCGACACGTAATTATTGGTCTAATTATGCTTCGTACTCGTATGATTCTTCTTCTTCCGTATCTTCACTTCATCTAAAAGTATTATCAGTTCATCGATATCATCATATAGAGTACTACCTCGTGCATAATATTCTGCCATCACGTGTTTGCAACAATTTTTCCAATCATCAACACTTACGCTATTTTTCGTTTTCCCAGTGTTTCAAATTTTCCATCTGCTTTTTCCCCTTCCTTGACGATTCATCTTACCGTTGATTCAGATTTACCTGTGTGTGGAAAACATCATTAAAATTATTATTCTATAGAAGGTACTTAAAAAAAACACACTAGATAATATTCATATTAACTGTCAAATGGAAGTGTCAAATTCGTATTTTTTAGCATAACCTCAAATCAGATTGTAATGGTTATAATCGCTCGAAAATTGGCATAAATCTTGTAATACTAATGAAATTGTTTAAAAAACTAATTACGTACCAGTCATTTCTGCAGTTCGTTTGTAAACATCTTCCAAATTAGATAGGAGCTTCTGTGCGCGATATTCAGCTAGGCAGCGTTGAAACAAGCAGTATATAACTTCTCTTGCACCATTACGTATTGGTTTGTTCATTTTAATTCAATTCAAACAATGCACAGGAAAACAATGAATATATATTAAATGAGCAATCTTCACTATCGATCACACGGATTTAAGATAGAAAATCAACACAACATAACAGCCATACGAAACGTCATAGTCAAAGCGAGTAATTCGGTCTTGCCATGGGAATGAAAAAATTTTATTCCAATTTAATACATTTCTAGACTTAATTGCCAAACTGTACGCGACGAGGAGAGCCTTGTAAGCATTCCTAATCTGAATATCAAATAAAAATATTTTTAGAGTCGTAAATTCATAATTAGTACTTGTGTACTCTGTGTGAAATAATCAAAGGAATGTATGATAAGTTTTAAGATTTTCACGGCCAAAAGCATTTTCGTTATTTGTTTTTGGGGTGTTATGCCGTGTTTCGCTACCTCCTTCTTTAGCCAACGTTTCGGACATCGTTGCAGTGTCCATCATCTGCCAGATCTGCCCTGATGATGGACACTGCAACGATGTCCGAAACGTTGGCTAAAGAAGGAGGTAGCGCAACACGGCATAACACCCCAAAAACAAATAATGAAAAAAAAGAATGTATATTCAATTAATATGAATATTTGCACATTTGAGAAAAAAATCATAAAAATTAGAAGGAAGGTAAGATATCTTTCTTTCTTTGAAGAAAAGCAAAGTCTCCAATTGATGGTATAATTATTTGAAAATCGTTTGCACAATGGACGTCATCCTCAAGCAAATACATATGTTTAGCATGTTAGGTTTTTTTGTTTTTATGAAAATAATAACCGACAAAAATGTAGGTACGTATTAGTCGGTACGTAAACGCCCGACAAAGGCGCAGAGGATTGAAAGGCCCGTTAAAAATAATTTCAATTTATTCCGAAGTATCAATATAAATTTGTGACTTTTGAAAAGCAATCCGGACGCCAGGTGAAATGGATGATTTCGATTTCAACAGGTTCCACTTTTCAATAAAGTGTAGAAGTGTTTTACACGCTCACAAGTGCTCTTCGTTGGAATTTAGGATTAGGATTTTTTTATAATGTATGAATACTTCCTCAACTTGAAATATATTTTATATCTTCAATTTGAGAGGAGGGTATGTATACCGCCGCCCCGGAAACCATTTATTGGATAACCAACACCCCTGCCATAGGTCGCCCTAAGTGGTACGCTACATTTGGTGGCCTAGCATTGGCATTGGCGACCGGGTTAAAGGGACTTGGCGGCGGATGCGTTTGCCCACCTACTGCGTGGCGGACCAAATCGGGAGAGACGGGTTGAGGGAGATCTTTTGACCCCTGGATATATGGACTATTTGATCTATGGACTCTTAATGGCACGCTTACTTTAAATTTCAAATAATACTAAGTCCCTGCTTAGTTATTACAAAGAAGAGGAAGGTGTTTCCTACCTACTGTGGAACACATCTAAATATTGCACATAATCTAAATTAACTAATTATTAAATTAATTAATTAATTATTTTCAACTAATTAATTAATTAGTTGAAAATTCGCAGTGATATCGTTCACATCTCGCTCTCAAAATCTCGCTAATTGATCATAAAATACTCGTCAATATATCAAAAAGTGTCGGTAATTGTGACCTATAATTGTGCCGTTATCGTGGAGTGCAGTCAACATCAAAATCGACCCGAAACAGCAGATGAACTCATCAAAGGTAGGGATTGTCCCTTCCATTTGCCAATTCCTGTGATTAAGGTTAAAAAACGCAGTCAACTGTCTTGTTACACAAAAATTAGATTTACAGTCCAATATCTCTCTCGTGTCACGATATTGTTCGTGACGGATACTATTAATTATTAATTGATAGTTCCAGTGATGAACACCGTTGGCACTATTGGCAGCACAATGGCATCCTCACTTGAGATTTCAAATCATTGTTACTTCCAGTGATTCAATTTAATTCAATTCAATTCAATTATTTATTCATTTTAAAACATTACAAAATAAAATTTCAATGCATTTTAAAAAAGTATTAATTTAAAATTTAAACAGGTTTAAGGAATTTATATTTCAATGAAGCACAATCATACTAACAACACCAAAGCTATTTGTCTGAATTGTGCTTCATTGATATTAAACATATCGATATCCGAAGTAATTCTATTTAACAACAAGACAGCTCTCCCGACTGGCATAACAATTGGCAAGTTAGTTCTGCAAGCCGGGAGATAAAACAGTCTATGCTGTCGATGACGGAGATAACCATCGGGAACATAGAAACTAATGCTCTCCATGATAGCTGAGTTTTCAAACCTTCCACGAATCAGTTTAAAGAAATGTGTTACAATGAGCGCATCCCTTCTGACCTGTAGAAGGTTCACACCAAGCATGCCCAAGAGAAAGTGGGTAGGGTAGAGCCATGGATAGTAGCCATACTTCCTCAGGTAAAGAAATCTCAGAAATTTCTTCTGAACCCTCTCCAACATGAGGGAATACTTCACTTGGTGTGGGCTCCAAACCACCGACCCACTCTCAAGCCTACTCCTAACCAAAGCATTGATAAGCTCCATTGACACTATTGACACAACGGCATCCTTACTTTAGATTTCAAATAATACAGAACTCGATTTGCTAGTTCCAGTGACGAACTCCACTGGACGTACTGGCACCCACCGGTGGGGTAAGTAAAGCAGTAGGAGTTTTAAAAATTCATGAGCATTTATATTTTTCCATATAGATAGAAAAATTTGCCCTTCGCCCTTGATGTCTGCTCCTTACAAAATTTCACACATTCTCACACAACACAGGACCCACACACGTTAACTTAGAAACTCGCTCGTGAAATACACGCGTACAGGTTAGGAGCCCAACTTTACATACGTCATCTTATAGGCGCAGATAGGAAGCGACGTAAAATATCACACATAATCTTATTTGAAATCAGATGTCGAACTCATTGAGGGCTTGTCATGGAATTTGACTTTCGCATTTTCATTATTAAATTTAAATTTTATATGCTGTGAAGGAGATGATTCGCAATGGAAGTAAGGATATAAAGTATTATTTCATTAATTATAAACAACCATTACTTTTATATAGTTTCAACAAATTTAACAAAACTTGAGTGTTTAGGTATATATCTACATATTATAAGGTATTTACATACATATTTTGAAACGTTAAATGGTTTATAAAAGTCAGATAAAGAGATGTCGCACATCCCGTAGAAAAGAGTCGTAAGTCAAAAAAAAATTTACAGGAGAGCGAAAACAAATTAATGAATGATGAACAAGCGGTCCCGTAGAAAAGAGATACTAGTGACATCTTGCGGAGTCGGAATGATCGAACTTATATACGGTTTTCGTGGGGCATAGATATCATTTTACTTTTCATTAACGTAAAATAGAAAAATTTGACTTACGACACTTCTACGGGAGGATGTATGTCTTATTAGAAAAGTAAATATTTTTATTATTCATTTTATGTAAGCGTAATTTCCTTCCCGTGTTTTTTTTTCTTATTTTATTATTAATAACTTTTTTTTAAATTTGTTTAAAAAAAGAAAATCGAACATTCCCGGGTTAAGAATATGGATTATGGGTTACGAATTTTAACCTGACAATAAATAAAAATATTCTACTACTACCACAGTAAGCGGAAATTGTTGCTTGTGTCGTGATGCACGTAGCCAGCCGAGGAATCTAACACGCAACGCCTGGATGGGATTCAAATGCGATTGTAACTCAGTCACTCACCGGTCATTTTATGTACAGTATAGTATAGGTTGGTAGTTTGGTAGTTATTAAAAATAAACAATTAGTTAGATACCGATTATATTATTAAAATAATTAATAAAAAGGATTACAATTTTCGATCAAGTTTTTTGAATTTTGGGCCATATTTTTTACTTTAACTAACCGTTTTTTTTTCAGAAATTGTTGTACTTTGCGAGAGGAGACGATTCTGAATATTATTAATCTAAGAATTTTTTATTATTTTTTAACGCTTTGCAAGGAATTTTAATTCCTATTTCTGAAATATACATCTGAATCAAAATAGCCATATACGTAGATGTTTAAATCAAAAGAAAACTGAAAATAATTCAAAGATATAAATTAAAACTTTAAAAAAAATCGATTTAGGTACCTTTAATATATTAAATCTAAAATGTTCGAATTATTCTTATTGACAAGTTATTGTTGAGTTAAGTTAATCTACCCGTTATTTTACGTAACTTAACCTAACCAAAACAAACCTGATCTAACTCAACCCAACGCTTGGGCCAACAAACTTATTAAATCAAACTTATTAAATTAACTCGACCACCCTTTTTACGAAAAAGGCGTAATAAAAATGATCGTTTTATTGTAAACAAGCCCTCCCCGCCTCTCTTCCCAGTCATTTTTTAAAATGTTATTTTGAGGAACCGGTAACAAAATCAACATAACAGATCGGTTTCATACACTATTACACCGCAAATCGGTTAGACTAAAAGGACTGCATGCCATAATATACTGCAGTGCAGTGATAGATATTGGAAAATTCAAGTCAAATTTGAATGGTTTGGATTACGACAGATTGTTGAAATTATGGAGCATTAATATGAAGAATAGTTACAAAGTTCCCAGGAGGCAGAGTAGGCACGTCCCAGAGCAGCAAATATTTTGTATTATTCATACCTCGCTCCGCGAAATCTTCAGACAGATGGTTCGATATAACATCTCGCGATGTATCCTTTTTCATCGCGGAAATTGCATTGTTTCAGAAGATATTCCATGCCTCTAGAATGCCTGACCGCCTCTTTTCACCTTCCCCTTCTCCCGCCTGGCAGATGCAGCGAGCAGCGGAAAATGCAATATCGCCTATGTCAATCCGTCAGCAGCATACCACGCCTTTTCATTACGATCAGGCGCACTGATTCAGTTCGGGAGTGGAAAAATAAAAGGGCAACTTGTGTTTGATGACTTTTAAATTGAATCCACGTGTCTTGCGCCAACTTTTTCTACCGCGGCGCTGTTAGCGTTTCTGCGGATATGGCGTGGATTTACTTACGAATACTTTATTAGATCTGCTTTTGCACCCAGAGAATGAGAGCTTAAACCACACCGTGGCCATTGAATATTTAATAACGGTGCCTCAGAAATTTTCGCGGAAAGATGAATTACGGAATCAGTTCTCTACTCAGGCAGTCAGGGCTAGGTTTTAAGAGATGGATAAATACGAGAAATAAAAGAAGGTTATAATTTTTAAATGCTCTCACCCTATCTTACCCTAAATTTTTGTTCGTTTTTTAAAAACAAAAAGGTCTTACTAATAAACGTATGTAATATTTTACACAACCATGCATGCAAAATTGCAATGTTCCATGTAAAATTTAAAGCGCATTTCTTTGATAGGGGATTTGTGTTTTTTTCTTAGGTTAACTTTTGGTGAAAATACAACAACAAAAAACTTCCATGCATTATCCTAAGTATAAAAATGTCAACGCTACATTTTTAAAAAACAAAGTCACTTGAATCGTAGAAATTTCCTTCCATAAATTACCTGCATATGTTTAAATAATATATAAACAGTACTTATTATGAAGTGTTAATAAATAAACAAGCGTAATTTTTTTCTTATTATTATTGTAGAAAGAAATCACTTAGTGGTTTGACATATTTAATAAAATAAAATACTTTTTTGTTTAGAACCACGAAATTTATTAATTTATGAACCAACCGGTTTCGCTTATCTTAAGCCTCTTCAGGGTACAAATTAATACTGATTTGTACCCTGAAGAGGCATAAGATAAGCGAAACCGGTTGGTTCATAAATTAATAAATTTCGTGGTTCTAAACAAAAAAGTATTTTATTTTATTAGTATTTTTTTTCTTTGTTCGTGGTGAGATTTTGACCTATATTTTTGGTCGCCAACATAGAACGAACCATTTAAACGAGTAGTTTTGTGAACAGGGGACTTGACAAAAAAGTGTGTTTGTAAATTTATCTTACTTAATAAATCATAACAAAAATTTCCTATAAAGTCACAAGATTTATGAATAGGTACTTAAATACCTACCCATTTTATACGTTTTATTTATAACGTATGCGTTATGTATATTTCCCGACATGCGTTGCAATGCCACTTAAATAAAGAAATTGTATGTCGTTCCCCATTGGTCCCCTTTCCCCTTACCCTCCCGCATCCACATGCCCTCACGCGTTCACCCTCCACCTTCCCCGCCTTAACTCATCCACTCTCTTGCTTTCCCCCGTACGGCGAACCCCAGCCATACATAAATAAATACATGAGTACACCCATTTTTTAAACAACTCGCTCGCCACCTATTACAAAATTTCATAAGGCCAGAGGTCACCAGTATATGTATATAGAAACCATCGCGGGAATGCACACATCAAATCCCCAAAGTTTCGTCGCAATCGGGTGAATGGTTTAGGATTGCATAAAGGACAAGCAAAGAAACATTCATTTTTATATATTAAGATAAGATAAAACAATAATACAATAGGCCACTTGCATGCCATTTTTTTTAAATTCCGGTTTAGGCAAATATTCTAGGAAATTCTGATTTTTTTTATCGTATTTTTGAAACCGTGGCGATTTTTTGAAAATTTTATTCCGAAAAATCAGACCATTTTTTATAAACCGGAAAGACGGGACATAATTTTATAGGTGCGAAAAAACGATAATTACATAGCCGAAAATCATTTTTAAAAAAAAGAACGTTTTCCACATGAATGACACAGAATAACGAGGCATACCAAAAATATTAAATCTCGTAAATATTTTATTTCTTGGTCCATCTTGTTGATCATAAATCATTATAATTTTCAACGTCTATATTACTAAATTCAATGTAATATACTTGTACTTGTAAATTATAATAATAATAAGAATATTATAACATTTGATTTTGTTAAAATCCGCACCATTATCATTATACCTCTAAAACACGTAATAAATCTAGTGAACGTTAAATGTCAAATTCACCTGAAATCAAAGTGATGCCATATAAAAAAAACTGTGTGGAATTTCATAAAATTAATAGGAACATTTTCGGAGACGGGACATGTTCATGTAGTGACGTCACGAGCCCAAATAATGGATTTATTTATTTAAAAATAATAAAAAACTGTACATTTCTAAAAATTTTTACTAACATTTTCGTAATCTTGGTTAAAAAATCTATCCACACGATTTTTTCCAAGTCGTTATGAAGTCCATGCAAGTGGCCTATTGTCCAAAGAAACATCTATAACCAAGTTCATGACTATGTATTCATCTAAATGACGATTCTATTTTCAAATTTTCTTCGGGCATGCGAATGTCCCAATAAATTCGACGATTTCACATTTGACAAAAAAAACTTTGCCGAACTACAAATGAGTCCCTATCTTGAAACTGAACAAAATTTAAAGAAAGGCGAAATTCAAAACAGTCGAATTAAAACAGAATTTCGCTTCACTTAATCAATTAATGAATGTTAATACGAGTTAAGGTAAGGCACACATCAACACCGTTATCTACCGTATTATTCACTTATATTATAACGAATTGTGCCGAGGGAAAGAAAAAACCATTTTAAACCAGTCGTAAAATATTGTGCAAAAGATTGTAAGCTGATTATTGAAGCATGCAATGGACTATTCATCTTGTGGCATATCTAACGCTGAGCGGCGGACGTAGCGGGACCAGTAGAACTAGTAAAACTAGTGGGACCAGCAGAATAGGCGATTCGTTTTGGTCGCGCACGGAAGTTATTGCCGCGTGACGTTTCCATTTTGGGCTCGGTCTTGTTCCGTGTGAGGGACGCGTCCGTCCATCCCCGATAGACCCGAAGACAGTTTAATTTAATTCTACTCCGAGCATAGGGGGGACTCGTTACATTATATCTACTTGGCGAGTTTACAAAATTGTAAAATTGGTATTAAGAGTTATTCATAGTTTACGATAAGAGTGCTTTATTTTATGACCTCCGTGGCAGAGTGGTTCTTATTTTTAGGCTGACTGCTCAAAAGCACAGTATTGATACAAAAAAAATCAGAGTGTGTAATCCACACGCGGTAAAAGTGAAACTAGAAAGTCGCTATATGTCGCTTTCTTTTTTTTGCCTTTTTATTTTAAAGTGGTTTGAAGATTGGATATTGATTTCACAAAAATAAAAATGTTTTTTTTTTTTGGGATTTCGTAAAAATCAAAAAAAAAACTTTCGCTCCGTTCGCTTGATGTCTATCTCTCTATCTGCTGAGACTTGTCAGGCGCCTTGCCCACTGCGCTATCGAAGGCCCGCGCCGGAATGCGAATTTACCGCATTATGTTAGAACCACGGACCCGCCAAACAATAAATTTGTTACGCATTTCCGTTTTATCCGAATTTCAAATCACTAACGGGGGCCAAAGAAGTTTCATTTCAAAATTATTATGCAAAATAAAATACATTATATATCATTTTAGTCCCTCTTTGGGAAGTGAAATAAAATTCCTACCTACATACATCTATTCCTGAGCCTGAGCCCTTCCCTCCACATTTCTTTTTACTGAACTCTCCCCAGATTTGAATTCATTGGCTTCGACTAGTTGGGATGCTTCTAGAGTTTGATATGCAAAAAGTAATAACAGTAATTATAAGTAGTTTTAATATTGCAAAAACAATAAACGATATTTTTAATATTTCGATAAAATATCGACAAGGAAGAATCAAACTTTAAAATGCTTGTTTTTTGTGTTCACCAAATTTTAATTTTACCTGGAAACGCTGCACAGTGTACTTTGACAATAATAAAAGTTTCATGATTAAGCACTTATTTTTAGTTGTCAAAATTGATACAATGGATTCAATCCTTTTTTTACATTAAATTGCCAAGAGGAAAATAATTTTCTGCAGAGCCTATTTCATCTTTGGAGATGTTGTGTGTAGAGAGCATTTTTAAAGAAAGGAAGTTGAGGAATTTCTGAGAAAGAAAAATGTGTGAGGGGTGGGTAGGAATCTGGAGGTCACGCTTCCAGAAGTAACGGACGAATGAATCCATCGAGACGCATCTGCCGCCAAGACCAGAACACACCTTACCTGATGAACCCGGAACCCGGCACCCTTGTTAAGTCACCAAACGTAGCGAAGTTGTGGTGACGTTTGATACAGCTATTATAGTAGAAGGTTATCCAATAAATGGATTCCGGGGCGGTGGTACACATAAACGCCCCCCAAATTGTCAATCAAAAATTCAAGACGATCCTCAATCAAAAATAAAATCATAATTATCTTACACCTTTCATTGTATTTGGTTACCAGATATTTAAAGCTAGCAACTTTCCAACCATTTTTTCGTTCACTCATATCCCTTTTCTCTTTCGACGTATACCTCAATGGTTACGTAATACAAAAGTATACACCATCTACGAACTTTGATACATTTACGCATAGTGTCACTTTGCTTTCTGTCAGCTTTCTCGAGCGTGAAATTTGAATTCCACACAGGCCAGAGTACCCAGCGACTGAAGGTACATCATTTCACATCTTTAGGTGCGTCAAAATTTATCGCGCCAAGTTTGACTTTGGCGTAATTTAGTGCTGACGCCGTCAAATCCAGATAGTTGCTATCAGAATGGGGTTGTGACATCTAGGTGACTATTCCAACTAATCATCGGACCAGCGCGCAACTCGCTACTCACTAATAACTACTCAGCCCGACAAAGGAAACACATAGTAGTAGTTCGTACTTACTGTTGGTGATTACAATACTGTAAACTTTGTTTTGGTTTTGATTTGTAGCAGGATTTGAACACAAAGTTTTAAACTTTAATGCAACTTTTACACGTCCTTTTCACCATTACTTTCACCTTTCTTCAGCCCGTACACGTTGGTCGCCAAAACCATAACGCTTGAGAAATATATATTATGTAGAATATATTATATATATATAGAAATAGTAGCTTGTGGAGCAAATACCAAATTATCTTAATAGCTTCCGTTGTAGATTTTTGCAATGAATGCTATATTGCTATTTATATGATTTAGTTAGCTTCCGCTTAGTTACCATTCAACTATCTGCATAAAACACATCTTCAGATACTCTGGACACGTTACTCGTCAAATTAAACAACACTTTACTAAGACATTTACTTATTACACGAATCGTAAAACAAAAGTTTTATTTTTTTCAAAAGAAGCAAACACATTGTGACTTGACATTTTAAATAAATAAAAAGAAATTACTTTGTTTTAGTCACTTTATTGTTATTTTTTACGTCTACCGGTTTCGGTACCTCCGTACCTTCATCAGGACTGAATATAAAAATATTTATATATTCTTATAAAAATATTTTTATATTCAGTTCTGATGAAGGTACGGAGGTACCGAAACCGGTAGACGGAAAAATTAAAAATAAAGTGACTAAAACAAAGTAATTTCTATTTATTTATTTAAAAGTTTTATTCATTACTTTTATGTTTACAAAATCGTTAAAATAAAAGAATTGTGGCAAAAAAAATAAATATAATTTTCAATTAAAACGAAACCAGAACATGGTCTCTAATATCATAAATGAAATAATATTAATCTAATATTTTAAACTCAGAGTCGCATTTAGCCTAAAAGAAACTAAATAGTTAAAATTATTTAAAACAATGCAATCTGTCGATAGCTTGTAACGTTTAAAATAAAATCAAATGATTTAAATAAAGATCATCACGTTGTGAAAATTATTGCAAGGGCGCCAGTTCAGAAATTGACCAGAATATTAAATGGTAAATCAAATATTAATACGAGTAAAAGAAGTGTTAGCTCACAGGTCGATGGAGATCCACCAAAGTACGTGACTCCTCGTCAAAACAAACGTCCAGTATCTCTGACTTTCTATTCGGAACTGTTGAAAAATTAGTTTACCGATTGTAGTTTCAGAAGAATGCAGGATTCCATTTATTCTGATTTTGTCTTTCCAAATAGGCATCAAAAACCAATCCGAATCAATGTGTATCAATCGACTTTACGAATGGGTGATTACTTAGCATTATCATTTCAAACTGTTACATGTTATCCTGTGTCTTTTAGGAAAATAAAATATATTTATATTATGTTTTTGAATGTAGCTATAACTTTGTGATTATCCATTATAGAAAAATGAAACAATACAACTTTGTATAAACCACTTATATAATGCGTAAATCCGACCGGTTTCGGAACAAACGTTCCTTCTTCAGGGAAAGCTTATAATAATTTGACAATTTCGAACAATGTTTTATTATGGTAGGGGTGTAGTTTGTAGATTGGGTGGGTAGGTATTAATGTAGAGTGGGTGGGTAGGGGAACGAATCCATGATTGGGCTATAAGACAATATTTTTTGTTTGTTGATAATAGATTCATTATTTTTAAGGGATTTCTTTAATTTCCAAGGCTTCTAAGTTATCTAAACATTTTCCTTTATGATTATTATGAAGAATATTTATCCCTGTATTTTTTCAAAACTATGGTTATTTTCAATGAAATGGTTAGCGAACTCAGAAAAATTATTATTATTAAGACACCTTAAATGTTCTTTGATTCTGATTTCAAAATTACGAGTTGTTTTTCCAATATAAAATGAGGGACAATCATTGCATTTGAGTTTATATATTCCGGAATTAGTCAATTTATGGTCTTTATCTTTAGTATTTCATTTAACATTGAATTGAAAAATTATTTATATACAAAATTTTACGTCATTCTTTATCATTAATATTATTAGAATTGTATAGATATTTATATATTTGTTCGAAACTGTCAAATTATTATAAGCTTTCCCTGAAGAAGGAACGTTTGTTCCGAAACCGGTCGGATTTACGCATTATATAAGTGGTTTATACAAAGTTGTATTGTTTCATTTTTCTATATTTATATTGATTTATTAACAGTTAGTTCGATGTTGTAAAGATTTCATATCATTAAAAGATGTTGTATGATGTCTTAGCAGATCATGGTATGTGCCGAGTAGAACTATTAATAGGTTTTATTGAAGTGAAAACTTTTTTAGCACCGTTGTGATTTGAAACTCGATGAAACGAAAAATAACGAGAATATAAAGAGACAAACACATGCATCTATAGGATTTAGCCTGCGAGAGAATGAGATAGCATATAGACCACGTCCTGCAAAATAATTATTTTTTTGTTATTATTAATTTTTGAAGTGAAACTTCTGTAGCCCCGCTATGATTTGGATTTCGGATGAAAAGGAAATGACGATTACTGCGACGCAAAACAGCGCTCATTGACTGCTTTGATTATGATATTACTTTTAAGGCTCGTATTGTTTGAGATATGAAACAGAAATTACTCTGGTCTGCGCTCATTGGTTGCTTTGAATAAGACCTCACTTTTCAAGAATTTTTTGCTATTTTTTTGGTTATGTTTTGCTTATAACGCGGGTAAACTGCACTGGTTTTTTATTTTTTTTTTCTATTTTTGTTCTTGTTTCCTTACTGTGTAAATATATAAACATGTATAATTAACTACATGGGACGTGTGGAATTGCACTATCCTCCCCACATCCTGGAATAAAGAATCGTTATTATTATATAATAGGTCTCCTCTTTTAGCGGTGCTTCGTAGCCTATCGGTTTCCTCTTTTTGGGGTGCTTCTTAGCCTCCTCACACTTATCTACTTTAGTTTTCTGAAGGTTTCACTTCTACTTTATGTTACCCGTCTCATTAGGCAATGTATTTTACAAAACCACTGAGTTCATTGTACTCAATTTGTTTCCAAATTAAACACGGAGACTTGAAATGTGGATAAATGAACGCAATGAAGTCGTAATTAATGTATTTTCAATACGTATAAGATATATATATATTTTTTTTTTAGAAATTTAATTAAAATTAAATTTGATAATGTAATTATCGAGTTCTGCAAGTTTTTTGGTTAGTGTTTTAGTTAAACAGGTTAGTGTTTTACTAAAACACTAACCAAAAAACTTGCAGAACTCGATAATAACATTATCAAATTTAATTTTAATTAAATTTCTAAAAATTAAAATGGAGTTCTACGAATTAAACGCAAAAACAATTAATAATATACGTATAAGATATGTCAGACATCTATACTAATATTATAAATACGAAAATGCGTGTTGTTTGTTAAACCACTAAACCGATTTTTAAAATTCTTTCACCAATGGAAAGCTACATTATTAGCGACTAACATAGGCTGTGTATAATGGTAAGCTCTGGCGTGATGAAATTTGTACAAATGAAAACTTGAATTATTGTATGTATAAGTAATTATTTGACGTGCGCTGTAATTTTTTATTTGTTAGAAAATTTAGGTTACTATGGAGATCCCTTTGAGAGTTAAAATTCGAATATCTCTACTAATATTATAAATGCGAAAGTGCTTGTGTTTGTTTGTTACGCTTTCACGCCTAAACCACTAAGACGTTTTTAAAAATTCTTTCACCAATAGAAAGCTACATTATCAGCGAGTAATATTGGCTGTATATAATGGTAAACTCTGGCGTTGTGAAATTTGTATAAATGAAAATGTGTGTATTTCATATATTTTAGGGGCAAGGAGGAAAGCCAAGGGGAAGGTGGGATGCGCGGAGTGGGTAGAGATGAGGGAGGGGGAAGGCGGGGAGGGTGGAAACGAACGGGGACGCACGGGAAAGAACATGCAGGGAGAATCAATTTATTTATTTGAATGGCGTTGCTACGCACGCCGGGTACCAACTAGTAAGACATAATTATGGAATTTTTATTTTCATTTTCAAACTGATTGAACGCGGTTAAAATGTTTCATCCTCAATTACGAAATCCTAGTACAAAAACTTTCTTTTGGACATCGAGTGAACCATAATCTATTTGCGAAAAATTTATATTTTTTTATAAAACCACGTGCTTCTTCAGTGATTTATAAATAAATTATTTAGATTTTACATAGATCTGTTCTCAGCATTGTTTACACGGTTCTATGAAATTTTTCACATTCCTAAATCCCTTCCTAGGAACTATCTGATTATTCAAATTTAAAAAAAAAAAGAGAAAAAAAAAGATTTACAATCCAACGCAATAAATTCCAAGTGCCTTTCCAATAAAATAAAATTAAATGATATAAGTAAGGTCACTAGTAAAATAGTGTTTTCTTCGGGTAAATAACTACGACTACAGTTGGACTGAAAAATTAAAGCACGTCACTGTTTGTCGTATTGTGACATCACCGTAAAGTCATTGTATGGTAAATGTATGGGAATGTAGGAATGACACAAGCCATCGTATTAATTTATTCGTTTATTTACATACTGTTTATAGAGATCTAGTTGTTGTGTTTATTGAAACATTATTTAGGCCTAAGTAATGTTTAAAAAATAAAGGTATCTCTTATTAGTTTATTTCTAAAGAATTGAAATAAAGAATTTGTGTTTTAATGAAAAAAGATACTTCGGTGGGATTTCGTGGAAACTCTTGTACTGGAGAGGAAATTGTTGTTGCTGATTAAATTTCGATATTGTTTTTCGATTATCAAAGGCAAATTAAATTATATTGCCGAAAATTTTATTTTCTTCTCATACGAGTGAATCTTTTTGTGCCCGGTATTATTATGGTGAATATATTTTAGAAGAAAACATATAAATGATTCATAACGTTTTGGTACAAAATTCATAAATTGGTAGTTTATCGAAATTAAATTGGTTAGCACATGAGTTTTCGAAGAAGGAACAAGGGAAAATGAAAAAGGTCTGATGGAAAATGAAAAACACTGAAAAATCATCAACCAGTTGTATTTTGTTTTCTACAATCCATTTCGCTTTGATATTCGTGTTTTTTTAGATACGCAATAAAGATAATAGAAGCTTCCGGATTAAATCCACAATTCAAAGGGAAATACATTTTATTTTCAAAAAATTTTGGTTTTGTTGAGGATTGAACATTCCAGGAAATGAAGTGAACTACGCTCCCAATTGAGCCAAATTTCGATTGGATTAGACCGACATTTATTTCATCGAATTTCAGATAAATGCGTATATTTCAGCGCGTGTGTGTGTGCACGATTGCCACCAACAGTTGATAGAATGCATTGTCATCGACAACGAGTCTGCCAAGTTTCAGCTAATTCGGAAGTATTAGTTTCCATTTCTAAGATTCCACTTCATTCATTCAAACAGAGCAAAACTGAAATTCAAATAGATGTTCTTAAAATAATGTGAAGACTTTTGTTTGATCATTTATTATGATCAAAGTTTTTTGGCAAAACTGAAGCAGAATTCACACGAGGACAATACAGAAAAAAGGATAAAACTTTCCTGTGCCAGTTCCGACTGCGCAGGAGGGTACAGTGACAATAGGTCCGGAGCTGTGACAAAACAATATTGTCATGTCCTCGTGTGAACTACGCCAGGTACAAATAATCCCTCCTCCACATCACGCTTTTATGTTTACGTAGACCTTCGACAGTTTCTTTAATGGAAAATTGACGCGTACGTGCACACGCGTGCAAAACGTCATTCTTCTTCCAAACATAAAATCGGCTAAACGTTATAAATTAAAAGTTTTTTATAAATATATAACATTTGAAGCTAATAGTTCAGTGAACAGTAGACCTCGCGGAATGCAAAACTCTGGTGGATCAAAAATGTACCATGCAATATGGCTACCATCTTGGCAGGATGAGCCGGACAACGAACACTAACAAATTTACAGTTAGACGTAATGCAAAGCATTCGAGTTAGAACAGGACTTCGCTAAGCTAAGTCAAAAATAAACATATCTTTTTTCTGACGATATTGATAATTGATAGAATGAATGAAGGTGAACCGTAATAGCATGCAAAGCCGAGCAGAAGCAGCGTATCCGCGCAGAGATCACAACACAGAGCAGAACAACGAATAGACTACAGCGCACGACACACACCCGCCGCTGCGGCCCGTGTGCTGTGCACGCCTCATTTATCTCTCTAATCGAGCTACGATAGCCACTGACGATCCACATTCAAATGAGCATTATTATAAATTGGTCGCCACGCTCGAGGCCGTTATTACGGGCGCGCCAGGCCACGCTATCGGTAGCTCTGCAAGGCGCACATATCGCCTGTAGAGAATACACGTGTCGATTGTAAGTTATTATAAATAAATAATGAAGCTTAGTTGTGAATGATTTACATCGTTCCTTTGGCAGTGCAAGCCTTAAGAATGTTTCTCATTTAGCGGTTGATGTTATAAATTATGAATAATGAGCTTAATAATAATAATAAAATTTTTTAATATTTATAAGATTTTTTAAATATTTATAAAGATTTTTTAAATATTTATATTGAGGGATCAGTAGGATTTATAGGTTCAATTAGGAATTCCACAGAGCCGAACCCTCTGATATGAAAATATCTGGAGTCGGTGAATTATTTTCCCATTTGGTTTCTGGTAGGTTGACATGTTGTTCTTGTATTGTTTTGTAATTATAATACTTATATAGTGCAATTGCATAACATGGATTGACCAGATGATCATTTGGGAAGTGTGTGAAAGTAAAGTAAATCTGGTGCGTAAATATATTGGCTAATTTATATAGCGCCATTTTCGTGGAAAATCACCTCAAGGGCGCTGTACAAATAAATATATAAAAGAATTAATATTACTGGCTTATAACTAAGATTTACAATTACAACTAGTGACTTACTTCTAAGACTTATAGCTACTTATATTACTGGCTTACAACTAAGATGTACAATTATAACTAGTGACTTACATCTAAGACTTATAGCGAGTGACTTATGACTAAGACATATAGATTCTGACTTAAAACTGGTGACTTAATAACATATATATTTAAAATTAAGATTAGGGCCAGAAGAAGTAGAAAGTTTTTACATAATATTACAATTTGAGAACACGGGTGCAAAAATGATCTTAATGGGTTAACTGGATTAACGAGAAGGTATAGATATTTTAAATAAATTAATTAAATTAATAGTCAATCTTTACGGCATTAAGGTGATTTATCGCTCAACATTAAACAGATTGAGGTATCACAATTAACAGATTACATTAAACAGATTGAGTTAACTATAAACAAAGAGAAAGAAAAAAAACTATTAAGTTTAAATAGAATGATGAATTTATGGAAATGAGTATAGGAAAAAGTGAGTTTTCAGTTTGCATCTAAATTCCGCTGAATTGGTTATGCATCTCAATTCCATAGGAAGTTTATTCCAAGCTTCAGGGCCGGATACTTCTAATGCACGATCACCAAACTTAGTTTTCGGATTTCGCTTAGGTTCTTTAAACCTTGCAGATGATGTCGCTGATCTAAGAGTTTTTTTTTATTCTTTTTTATTAAGGAGAAAATACAGATACAGACGTCAATTGACAAGAATATACAAAACAATTAATAGAGAATTCACCTGCATCCAAACTATTTCTCACGAATTAACATTAACAGCAGATAAATTTTACCTTTAAATACGGAAAAGACGTATGTATATATTATTTTACATAAGTAAATATTATTTTACAAATAGAGGGATGAAAAAAAGCGCAATATCCTTATAAAAGTTTACAAATTGTTTTTGGAAAAATTTTGATGGTAAAACCAAAAATATATATAGATAAAAAATAATGATATACAGAAATTTAAAAAAAAAATAAAGGTAATTAAAATTATAAACCAAGCAATGTCTAAGTTATTGTACTTTGTAGGAAAACAGCCTTCAATTTTCTACTAAAAGTACTGCGTGTATCAAAAAATAAGTCGGAATCCTTGAGTTGACTGCCTTAGACCAATATTTTCCGGAATGCATAGTTCAGAGATATAGGGTGGAGCCATTTCATTGATAGATTTAAACACCATCCAGCATAACTTGTATTGGATCCTTTCAGGACACTTCAGCCAGTGAAGATTTCGGAGGTGCGTTCTCAGCTATGCGAATTTTAAGGCCTTTGCTCTCATTTGGTGTGCTGTAAAAGTAGACTTGCTAATCGTCGGCATAACAGTGAGACCAAATGACTTAATAATCGTTGCGACATCATTTGTGAATAGAATGAAAAGAAGTGGACCCAAAACGGATCCCTGAGGTACCCCTGAAGAGAGTTTTGTGAAGTTAGACTGTTTATTTCCTACCTTCACTGCTTGTGAGCGATTGGTTGGATAGGATTGTAGCCATTTTTTACGCTAGAATGTAAACCGAATGTTACTTCTAGTCTCTTAATGATAAAGTCGTGGTCAATGATGTCAAATGCGGCGAAGTGCTAACTTACTTGACTCTATGGCAAGGGTAATATCTGACAGGACACGAAATTATCCAGGTTCTGTCGAGTAGAACCTCCTATATGCAGATTGATGATCGGTAAATAATTTATTCAGATTTAAGTGGGAGGTTATTTGAGAAGCAGCAATTTTTTCAAGTAGTTTTGCAACGAAAGGCAGATTAGACACAGGTCGATAATTACCCAAGTTGTCGGCATCAAGCTGTGGTTTTTTAATGATTGGGGTAACCAATGCAGATTTAAGTGGTTCCGGGAAGTCACCTGTGCTCAGGGACTTGTTAAACATGTGAACCAGGAAGGGGGCCAACACGTTGCAACATTTCTTTAGAAGCCACGTTGGGATGGGGTCAAGATGTCAAGAACACATTGTTTATTTGGCGAACTAAAAATTAACTTTCCTACTTCTTCTAGTGTTGTGGGTTTAAAGGATGGCAGTGTCCCTTTGGAATTGGCTGTAAATATTGGCGAGGGGGCAGAAGATGTGGAGGCGCATATGGATTCTATGGCGCGTATGGAGCTTAGGTACATTAATTCGTTTTAATGTATTCTTTCACTAGATATCAACATTAATTTTTCAGCAGTAAACAAAAATTTATCTTTTGACAGTTGAATGACATGAAGAGCTCTGTACCTCGATTGGTACTTTTTTCAAGCCAAACATTGTTACTTTAGATTTTTCAGGACAGAAAAAAAGTTTCATTGTTTCCTCATGATTCGAGAACTATCGCAGCTTCAGAAAAAAAATAGCACAGCGATGCCAGTAATCTTGTTATTAATATTTACTTTCCAGTGCAAGAGCGACACTTACTAAAAAAATATTTTTCTTCAGTCTGTAATGAAAGAAAATTTGTTGTATTTATTTCACTCACCATGAAAAGGTAGTTGGGTGCAAAAAAGTGACTGAAAAATCCTTCAAATTATCGATAAAAAACTAACAATTTCTTAATGCCAAAACTAGGTTTTTCTTCTCGATGGTTTTTTGCTATTTTATTAGATGTCACACAAACTAAAGCTGTTGGCTTTATAGTTTCAATATACGTAATAACTGGACCCGTAAAATGTTGATTCAAGTAAAACCTGTCGTCAAATTTGGTTTAAAACTAACAAGCCTTCTTCTATTGTACCACTTATTTTTTCTGTGCCTAGTGCTTCCCGGGGAAAACATAAAGTATAAGGTACTAGAAACCAACAGTAACGGATGGGAACTAGGATTTTCAATGTATTCAAAGTAAGTGGAGCGACTCTCCTTTTCTCATTTAATCATTATTATAACAGCTTTCCGATACCACCGCCATGTATTTTATGGTATAGAAAGGTTAGGTTAGATAGATACCGATGTCCCAGTTCAGGGGCCTACCCTGACTACTCGATGTTTATAATTTATTTTATTTATTACCCGATATTATCCTTCAAAAACTGTTCTCAACGGATTTTCATTTTTTTGTTTAAAATACTTATGGTTTAGATTATTTTTATCTGAGTACGGCGCCAGAGTCGGTATCAACTGAAGAAAATGGAGAAGTGAACGGGATGGAGAAGTCAAAGGTCGACACAAGCCATTTCAGTTAGTGGGGGTGATTGTAAATGGTGGTCTTTCATAATGACAATAGTGAATAATGACAAATATTTTCCAGTCTGCATCGCGAGCAATAGTTTTTTTTCTGAAAATCAATTTAGTCTGGAGAAAGGTACTTATGGTAAGCCTGTATTGTTATGATGGCAAATTTTAAATCTTAGTCTCCGGTACACAAATATAATATAATATGATTCTATAAAATGAGGAATTTTGCTTTACAATGGATCGCACTTCAGAGAAGAATGGATTTTCATAGGCAGCCATGCAATAAAACGCTATGTCGTACAATACGTGTAAATATCGTATGTCAAACAAAAATGAACACATCAGAAAGATCTTGAGTTCATCTGAAGGAAGCTGTATTGAATCAAAAAGGAAAATATTTCATCCAATGTGTTGAACACGGGCAGTAGGAATTAAAGAACTGGACTTTTACGATTTATATTTTGAACGTTATGTTTAAATTAAATAAATCTATGAGGTGATAAAAAAATACAAATAAAATCTATATTATAACTCTCTATTAGGTACCTAGCCGGCTTTGACAGAGTATCGTATTTCCAATTTCAAAATATCTTTCCATACTGATGAGTTAAAAATATGAACCAAATTGTATTTTCTTTTGTAAGTAAAATGTATTTTTCAAAGCACCATAGATTTTGGAAACAAATGTTGAAAGCTCGTACAACAATAGTTGCTGCAAAAATTTTACAACTTCAAAAATCATCAAATAAAAATTTAAGAGGTGTAAATGAACAGTTTTTGGCATTATGTACAGCAACATACTTTTTATCATTTACTTTTATTACTAGTGAGGTAAACTTCTCAGCATTTAATGAATTTCAGTAAACATCACAAAGCGCATTATATCCTTTCTATATAAATATAATAAAGGAAATTTTCTCGTATGGTTAGCAGAGAACATCATAAAAAGAAATGAGAAAAAGTGGACCCGAAAGATTCCAGTCACAACAAAGTGGGCTCCGTTTTTAAAAGCGTCTCGTGGAATTATTTTATAAAATTGTAATATTGCGCAATACCGGAAATATTTGATCCAAGAGGAGTTAATACGTTCCGGAAACAACACAATCCGTGAAAATGTTATATTTGGTTGTATTGATGAAGGACTGATTGTCACAAGCAAGTTTCCAGAGAGGAGTCGTGGAATACTATTTTCCAAATTATCAGAAATCAAGTTGAGGAGAAGTCATGTTTCGTGCGTGGTAGTTTTTTAGAACAAAACATTCTTTTCAATTTTTTAAATCCGATAAAAATTCGATGTCTATTATTTTCAATTTTGTATTTTTTTCAATTGTGGAAAATAGTTTCCCTCAGGGCCTCTGTTATCTTTGAGGATGCTGTGTTTTGTTTTTATTCTTTTTGAGGAGAGAAAAGAACAAACGAGGATCTTGAAGAGATCCGTATTATAGAAGTTGTATTTTTTTGGCTTCTTATGGACCGTAATATTTATTTCTTTATTAAATTTAAAGAACTTTTAGAAGTGACAATTTCTTTAGAGCATCGTTGTGATTTGAAACTCGATATTATGAAAAAAATGACACTGAACAGAGACAAACACGTGCATAGATAGGATTTATCCTGTGAGAGAATGAGATAGAATAATAATCTTCTTTGTGCGGTTCGTAGTCTATCGGTCTCCTTTTTGCGCGGTGCTTCGTAGCCTCCCCACTTTTGTCTATTTTAGTTTTCCGAAAGATTTACTTATACAGCGTATTAATTGCACACAATTTTTTGAAGTGAAAGCTTCTTTAGCACCATGGTGATTTGAAACTCGATGAAAAGAGTAGTAAATAATCGAACTCCTCTTTGTGCGGTACTTCTATCCCATTTTTGTCTACTTTAGTTTTCTGTTGGTTTCTTTGCACACTTTTGATTTTTTTAATATTTAAGATATTGAAGATTTGAGATCCTCACGGCCAAAAGTATTATCATGGTTTACATGCTATGCCGCGTTACTCCAGTCCCTCTGAGGATTTCACAGAAGTGAAATCACGAGAAAGATTTTTATTTATTTATTAAACATCTACTTTGTGGGAGGACATTTCTGAGGAAGGGAACAAGGAATGTTTTAATGACTGTTATCCCTAAATCTCAACATCCAATGTACCCAGAATAATTGACTTATTTAGGTTAATAATTGTAATTGACCCGAACAATGAGAATTAAAAATATGTCTTGATTTTTTTGTATAACAGTAGGACAAAAGATTATTCTCAGTTCCCCTCTCTGGGGATTCTTGTGATGAGACAGAATAGGTTATAATACTATTTATTTGCTGTCCGAGATCTACTGGTATTTCAAAGGAAGATGCTCCGAGAAATTAGCATTAGCCTCATTGATTTCTTCGACACCGGTGCACAGTCGGGAAACATATCAAACGCGCGCCCACAGTTGACATTTATCAACAGAGAACGGTCGCTTCGACGACTCGTTCTAGAGTTCAATAGTAGGCTGTGGAACGTTCTGTTGGCATCTGTGTTTCATCACTCCTGCAATATGGTTTTTCTCCTTCCTTTCTACAAAAAGTCCCTCCACACAGTGTTCCCAAAGATTACATAGGCCCTTACTGAAATAATTTTTCTCAGGGCTTTCTGTGTGGAGTTAATATAAAAAAATCTAATTTTTATTTTTTAATCCAAATTTAAAAAACAAAATAATTACTTAAAAATTAAAACCACATAATGAAAACAAAAGTACTAAAAAAACGTAATAACTCAACGAAAAAAAATTACAGAGGTATATTTTTGAATAAAAAATATAGATTCAAAATTATGAAAACTAAAGGTTTCATTTATTATATTTTATATCTACTCTGATACTAATTATTAATTATATTCATATTTTGTACATACTCCTATAAATTTCCTGTAAAAAAATAAACATCATGGGTTAGCCATGCATTATAATTTTAAAACCACTATTTAATTATATTTTTTTTTTATGTTGAAAAACCTAATCACGAATAGATTAAAACGATTACACAGCAAGCAAAATAAAACAAAATAACTTTAAAAAACCACAAGCATAATAATGTTAAAGGGAAAAAAAGAAAACATCTCTTTTCATAGTAAGAATTTTGAAGAGTGTTGCCGTAAAATGTCAGTTTTAACAATTTTGCAAAACGGACCCGAAAGCGCTATTTTCGTGGCTGGATCTCCTCTGATGCGTGGCATATAATATTATGAATCGATGGTTTTTTATGTTCTTTATATTTTTACTTCCCGATATTTCTCTTTCAATTGGAAATGGTTTTCCGCAGACCAAAAACGCTGTAGTTATTTGGACCAGATTTTAAAAGTAAGTCACATTTAACCTTTTTACGACCTTGGCAATAAAACTATTATGGCATTCCCACCAAAGCCCATAAATGATACTGAACCGTAATGAATGTCGTTTATTAGAAGGGTTATTTCTTTTCGAATTATCATAATCTTATGCATGGCCTCTCCGAATGTGCGCGGGCGTAACTTATTTAATTCAATATCTCTATCCAGGACTTTCCCCTCACAAAACCTCGACGTTTCCAATACTATTATGTAATAAAGGCAAATACAGTATCACGCCACGTGTAGTTAGTTACCTATGGGGGTTAGGCTACTTACTACCTTTGGGGGTATGTAGGTAATACATGTGGAATACACACACACATACACTTGGATGTATGTGGGTTGGTTTGGGTGGTGGATATACTGGGGGCGCCGCCGGCCGTGGGTTGGGTTAACGTTTGTACTGGCTGGGTTGAATCCACGTACGGTATTAATGTACTGGGATGATTTAACCTTTCGAGTCAATTATCATTATAGCCGGGTCGAGTAGCGCTGCATGTGCCTATACCGCTTTATCGCTTTATTATGTAAATTTGCATATTTGAGGCGCGCATGTTTTCGAGAGATGACCAATCTATGTTTAATATGTTGCAGCCGACCCGGATGGAAACCCAATCAAAAAGGCGGTATTTTTGGTTCGACGTATCGGTACTTTGTGTCCTTTGGTAGGATGTTACGAAATGTAATAACTGCTTGGCAACCTTCGTTAGGAACTTCCCCTTGGGGGCTACATATTTTTTATTTGATAGGGCATGTATTGATCCTGGTGTGGTGTTATAATCAGGTGGAATCTGAACCAAACCCTGACGTACCTCAGTAAGATATGGATCTAGCCAAGGAAGGAGGATTTATATTGAATGTAATATAAATAAAATCATGTGATCAGAAAAATGCATGCAATAGGGTACAGAATAAGATTAAGAAAGAAACACGTAACTGTTTAGGTACATATTGTGTGTGGATGTGGAAAGGAGTTTCAGGGTGTATATCTAACGCAAGCGGATGGAAGAAGGAGTCGCGAATATCTCGCTAAGACTCGTCATATTCAATTGAATCAAGTACATGTAGTGGGTAATGTCAAGTGTTGAGATGATGGAATGAATGTATTTATCAGCTGGTAGAGTTAGGTTAGCAAGTTATTTTTAAACTATATTATAGGTACTTGTTAAAAAAAGCAAAGTAAATATAAATATTAGAAAGCAGTCACTTTTTGGTTTGACATATTGAATGAAATAAAACAATAACTTGGTTTGTAATCACGATTTATTTAATTTTTATAATACCGACCGGTTTCGCTTTACTCAAGCATCTTCAGGGTATAAAATTAAACTATTTAATTTATTTTATACCCTGTAGATGCTTGAGTAAAGCGAAACCGGTCGGTATTATAAAAATTAAATAAATCGTGGTTACTAACCAAGTTATTGTTTTATTTCATTAAATATAGATAATAATGTAAAAAGAGGACCCTTTTTGAAATTCACGTGAATTAAAAATTACATCTTTCTGAAATTAAAATAATTGAAACATTTTCACTCAAAGACTCTCTTATGAATTCGGTATCTACCAACATGTTATTATTTTTGAAGTGAAACTTCTTTAGCCCCCTTAGTGATTTGAAATTCGGATGAAACGAAAATGCGTCACGAAAATTAATTGTTTGACGGTCCTCGGTTTAAATATAATGCGGTGAATTTACGACTACGCGCGGACCTCTAATAGCACCGCGGTATAAAGCGCCCGACTTTTCAGCGCCCAGAGAGACATCCAGCGAACGGAGGTTCGAAACTTACGAGTACCAATTCAAAAAAAAATCTGTTTTTGTAAAATCAATATGTAATCTTCGAACCGCTTTAAAATAAACAGTCAAAAAAAATAAAGCGACATCTAGCGACTTTCTAGTTTCACTTCTACTGTGGGTGAATTTCACACTCCATTTTTTTTAATGTTATTACTTTAAAAAAAAACAAATAATAATAGACTCACTTAACTTTTCAATTCTATAAGTCTAACCCTAGACTCAGCTTCAAATTAAAATAATTATTTTTTGAATGGACGAATTTCGCAGAACTGGGTTCAAGGCCGTATAGCCGGGACATTACAATTCCAAACGACTTAGGTCCGGTAATGTATCATAGGCTGGAGGCTTTATTAAGCGTTAAAATAAGAAAATAGATCAGCACGGTTCACTCTCGTAATGCCGCCATTCGTTATATCGCGCGATAACGTGATTCGGCCTCACATGACTTATCAATTATCGCAGATTTAAAAAACACACACAAAAAAATAATAAAAAAGAGGTAATAAAAACGCAAAAAATACTAGGGACTTAAAGTTGTTCGTGATATATTAAGAATTTTTATAGACTCTCCTTGAAAGGATCGAGTATGAATTAATTAAATTCAAAATTCGTCAGCGGAGGTTATCCACCTCTTACCCGCCCTGGTATAAGTAACTGATGGTTACTCCTTCAAGACTCGCTGGATTCTATTTTTTTTTGTTAAACGAACGAGCATTTGTTAATTTTGAACGAATCTAGACCTCCAGTGTCCTTGCATACGTTGTTAGTAAGCAGTATGCAAGTGCTTAACAGGAAAAATAAAATAGGTTAGAAGTCAAAATTCGTCAGATATGATTTTAGATATTCACGGCCAAAAGTATTTTTGTTATTAATTTTTGGGGTGTTATGCCATGTTTCTCCACCTCCTCCTTTAGCCAACGTTTCGGACAGCGTTACAGTGTCCATCAAGCGATACCGTGTTACCAGCTCCACTCCACTACAGCTGGTATTACAGTATTAACACCCCAAAAATTTATAAAAAAATTCAAAATTATTTTTCCTTTTACAGCGTCAGAGTTAAATATTCAATTTCTGTTAGAATAGTTAATTCTCTTTAATAATATTTTTAAAAAACTCGGATTTGTTTATCCTAGACTTAGCTGGTAGCTGCCAAAAATATGGGAAAAAATTAGTCGAAGATAATGCTGTTAATTCTTAATTTGAAATACCTATCTTGAAAATGACTTACAAATAAGAGGTTTCAATGACTGAGTTTGTTGACGAGCTTGTCCCGGTGAGACGAAAGATACTGGGTTCGCATCCCAGTTTCGACCGCTACCTTTTTATTTTAATTTTTCTTTTGTCTTGTTCTTTTACGTGTTTCCGTTTAGATTTGTATGTATTATCTTCTTCTTCTATGATATATTCGAGTTAAAAAAAAAATCATATGTGCAGTTCACGCACAATAGAAGCAAAACCTTCAAAAAACTAAACATCGAGATTATGAGACGAATGCAGATTATCAAGAGTGGGATAATAAGGAACTCCAGTGAAAAATATTATCGCTTTAAAAAAATATGTTCGTATAGACCAATAAACGCTGATTCTGAATATATAAGTTTTATTTCATAATATTAAACGTAGAGTTCTTAAAAAATTATTAAAAAGTGCATTTTTAAACCACTCGTCAAAACACACTGTAAAGTTGGCATTACTGAATGGTATGTGCTGACGTCACGCGTCACCAGTCATTGTATTGAAATCTTTGATTATGTAGGTATGACATAAGCCATCAGTATTGACAACATTTCATGTTATTCGTTATTTCATACTGTTTATAGAGATTTAGTCATTGTGTTTATTGAAACAATATTTAAGCCTAAATAATTCAGTATCAAAAATAGAGGTATCTCTATTAGTTGTTAGGAGCGGGCCCCCAAACATGTCCCAAGCTAGCTCTCAGGGGAGGCATGATTTACCCTCTATTCAGGTGGTGGGTCGCTCGAGGCTTCAGAAATTCCTTCGCATCTCAGTCGTCTGGCAGGATACTCCCCCTCTAGGAAACCCTCCTGCCGTAGCAGAATAATAACAGGATTGAGTTAACTAGATTCATGTATTGCAAATTTAAAACACAGTACATAGGTCATTACAGTACAATTCAACACAAGAAATACATACTACACAATCCTAGCTATCGTGTTTATAACCTCAAGATCCCTAAACGAAACTCTCTGAGTGATGGCTTTGCGCGGGAGTTTGCAGTCTATCGTTAAAGGACACAATCAAATGAGGAAACAATTGTACAGCTTACATGATGTTGGGGGGTGTTCGTCTTCCGGCTTCCAGGGGGACCTCCCGAGTTTAGGACAGAACCGAAGTTTACACAGGCATGGTGAAATATCAGCGCTAAACCCGTAGGTTATTGAATTAACATTGCAGGTTATATTTGAGTACAATTCGAGCGATAGTACGCCGGGCGCGAACAGTGGGAATCAACGCGCGGGCTTAACGTGTGCCCGAGGCGGCTCGCAATTCTCAACTGCTGGAAGGGATCGCGTGCGGGTGGGCGGATGGGATAGGAAGTAGGAAGCAGGGAACAGGGGGGGAGCAGGGTGTTGTGTAGCTTGCGGCGAATTAGGAGTTTGAATTCTTTGTCGTTTGGGCGTACCATAACACTTCCCCCCGCGCTTGGAAAAAAAGCGACGTGGCAATGGAGCTGTAGGGAAAAAAAATCCTCTTATGCTTCCATCGGGGTTTTGAGAGATTCGTTGCTTGAGAGATTTCCTAGCTAGAACATACAGTTTTATGCTATAGTTTGGGTCACAATGTTTGTAGGGAATGGGTGGGGGTACATACAATGTTTGGAAAAGACAAATTTGGGAAAAGTACATGGTGTAAAACAACATACAAGGTTATGCAATTGAAAATAACAATACACATGGTTATGCAATTGAAAGAATGACAATACACATGGTTATGCAATTGAAAGAATGACAATACACATGGTTATGCAATTGAAAGAATGACAATACATTTGTACAAGAGAAGAGAAAAAGTGTGTGATTCTAAGGTTTCATTGGTCTTGGAGCTAAGTTTGTGAAGCGTGGATTTGTTTGGTTTCGGAGAATTTCGAAGAAAAGGACGTGACTTCACGGATTCTAAGGATTACATTATCACTGTAATCAGACCCATTTGAGACAACGCTCAGGAGTACACTTGGGCCTTAGAAACACTTGGTTTTGTCGAAGACGTCGAAGTTCACGAAGTGGAGACTGTGGTTGCTGTGCCGCGACTATGGTTACAGAGGTCATTGAAGAGAAGAATCCAGTATCTGCAGACATGCCAGTGCGAATCCTAAGTGTTATTATGGTAAACACGGATCGTATATAATGGTTATTGAAGCATAATGTAGCTCAAGATAACTTGTATTGGTGCGCATTCAGCGAATACTGGTGGGTCAAGGTAATGATGGTTTACACATGACGATATATGCGTCACTGCATGACAGAGCAAGAGACGACAAGGTTGGCATTGATAGCAAGAGTAAGAACAAACCTAAGAGCTAGCGTGCCCAAAAGGTAGTTTAGAGTGTCATAAAGTATAGTGGGACAACTCAGCTTGCTGTGGCACGACAAAACAACATACGTATGGGCGGTATGGTCTGTGCTTTCAGGAACAATTGCGTAGAAAATGGCAGCAGGAGAGACCTTGTAACCACAGCGCGTGCTGTCAGGAAGTGAAGCTCAGCTTGGCTGTTGGTGATGACATCCGCCTGGGCTTCTTTTTAAATCCGGGAGGAATTATTATTAGAGCAAAATTCTTGAAGTTTGCCTGCCTAGGGACCAATGAAGAAAAGGTTTGGAGAGAAACAAAATGTGTCCAGATAATGAAATAACGAAATTTTAACCACCGACCCAGAGAGTGACGAAGAGAGATTCCTAACTAAATTGTGATTACATGAACATTTTCCTTTGCCAGGATGACTTGGCGTTTGCCTAGTGACAATATGTCTTGGTTAAAAAACAACCGGCCCTCTATGGCCTATGCTAACATGAGATGGTAACATTTTCGTAGAATTTCAAAGAACGAGACAAAGAATCGTGAACTAGTCACGGCAAAGGGAAACCAATTCATGAATAAAGGTTGTCAAAAGGAGACAGACGGTACGCCAAGTGCATATCGTACATATCCAACATTCATGAATGTGTTTCGTGGAATTGAGAAAAGAGAGAAAAAAAACTGGTGAGACATATGCAGAGATTGAGGGGGAAAACCTGTAGATAACCGGACAGTTACCTATTCGAACTCCAAGTGAGGGCGAGATATGGTCAACGACAGATTTTTCACTTCATAACATAAGTCTGAAACATGGGGAATGGGAGGAGGAGGGGAGAAGGGAGACGAGTTGCGAAACTTGCTAGAGACTGGACCAATTTCCGATTCAAACTCTATGTGAAAATGAAACATAATCAACCAGCAGATTTCCTGACTCTTTACATTTATCAAAAAGGATGAGGAGACATTTGAATACACATTATATCAAAGAGGCTAATCTTTCGCGTGTATTGGGCAAAAGATTAGGGGTCATTTTAAAAACTTCTACATGATTGTGAGAAAAGACAGACCCTTGCTCCAATTTCACAAACCTGGGGGTTTTCTTGTTCGTTCTCCAGACAACGAGTTAGGTGGTTTTTTGTGCTCAATCGATTAACTCCCACAGCACTATGCCCCATAATTGACAGTGAAGCTGAAAACTAGTCCTTTTGGGATAGTAGATATTCCTGGGCTTCTTTCCTTTTTGCAAAGAAGTAAAAAAACAGGAAGTCCACGGGCATTGGCGTTGAATGACAACAAAGGGTTGTGGACTACATTTCGTAGATCGCACACAAAGGGTTTGATATTATTTCGTTCGCACGACTCATGGTAAGTGTTTTAACGTCTCCACGTATAGTGTACAAAATATGTAAGTACATACAAGATATAACTCAATTATAGACAGAAGT